>OY757929.1:6370980-6915980 GCA_963585895.1 Sepioteuthis lessoniana | reverse complement strand
TAAGTTGCCATTAGTACAGTCATAATGAAAAGATATGGGAATATCAATAGATACTAGCAGGAATACTTGGTATTTCCCAAGGAAAAAAAACTAGGAGAACACACTAAAAATTTGTACTTTATTATATTTCTTCTATTAAAAGAGATGAGAAAAAGATTCCTGTAGTTTTTGGTCTATAAGACAACCCCTGGGGTATGAATCCCCTTACTCCCTCGGCTAGGTGTTAAATAGTCTCACTAGTGTTCTTCTGCAAGGATGGCTTAGACATAAAATATCCCATGAAGGTTGATATGCCATTAAACAAAGAAATCAACCAATCAAGACAACCCAAAAAATGTTCTAGTTAAAACGTAAATTTTGGGCTATATTCATTGTATAAGACTACTCCCTTGAAGCCAGCCTCTCAATTTATACAAGGTTAAATACAAACAACACATATGCTGGTCTTTCAGCTTGATATTTTTTTAAAGTTAAAAACTTGTCTTAAATGTCAAAATATACAGTATTTACAATGTTTGCACATGAAAAAGTAGCTGTGAATGAAAAAAAAAATTAATAATAATAATAATTATATATATATATATATATATATATATATATATATATATATATATATATATATATGTGTGATTTGACACAATTGCTGTTTTCAAGGCTGGAAAAAGTCTCACTGACAAGGTATATACATTTTGTGGTGTTTGACGGCTGTTGGTGAATATGAGAGAGTGATAGTATTCTCTCTGGAAGTCACACTGGAGAGAGTGTGTTAGCCCTGCAAGTGAAAATGTGAAAAAGAGAACAAGTGTTTGAAGACAAAGTATTTATAGAAAATACATGTCATGAAGTCGGCTCCAAAAACGTAGGACAAAATTCAAATGAGGACATAGTTTTAAGCACTGACCACGTGGTTCTCCTGGCCAATGGTTTCCCGAGACTGAATATTTACGTGCGTCCGTCATCTTTGTTTCGGGAACAAGTGGCATAATGCCCATTTAAAATCATAGGAGTGTAAGTCCTATAAATTCAATTAAACATCAGTCATTTGTTTACACACAGTTAAATAATCAAACAGTTTTATTTCAAACAATTCAGTTTAGCATAAGTACACTGTTTAAATATCAAACAGTTCTACTTGACCCATAGATAGGATCCTATCAGGTGCTACTACTCTGGCCAGAGTGGACCTGGGAATAATGGCAATGAAGGGGTACACCACATTCCCCAAAGCTCCTGCATACCTGAAGATTCATCATAAGATTGTTTAGTGTCAAATCCACGACACTTGTTAGGGGAGTTTTACCTCTCTGCAGAGATGCAGTCGGAGTATTCTGCAGCCCCAGCCAAATGGACCCAAATTTTCTTGTTATCAGCTCATCTAAAAAATGTGGTAACTTTTATACAAACCCCTATAAACAAATCACCAATGTATAAGTACAAAATTAATACAAACCTTTAACTGAACTAGCCTAGATGTAAATATTAAAGTGAATGAAAGTTTTAATTTATTTTTTTAGTCCTACCTATGGTATCAGATTACATAAATAACTAATATCAAAATTTTAAACTGTCAAACAACCACCATAGAGACTATCCCTACGAACAGGTCTGCTAAGCATGCAGTTAAAGATTTTGATTGGATGGAGACGTGTGATGACTTAAATTACAACTAACCTAGAAATTGAACATCTGATACCAACTTATTTCTTAAATAATATTTGAATACCTAAATTTATTTCCTTTTTTGTAGCCCCCATTGCCATTTTTTTTTATTATTATAGAAGATATTAAACTATCTATTTACTTGATTCCTTTTTTAAGTATTATTATTCTTTGTTTAATGGTATATCAAGTTTCATGGTTATTTAAGCAAAAGCTATCCTTGTAGAAAAACTCAGAACTAGGGGGATAAGGGGGTTTATATCTTTCCCAAGGGTTTTAGTCCAAAAATGAACATGATTGAAGTTCTAACTTGCTTACTACAGTGTTACAGTCTAGTATATTAGCCAATACACCAAAAGGACCCCCCCACACACACGACACAACACCATACGGACTCCACTTTCACTTTAAGCATTGTAATGTCCGACCGTTTTATATATTATTGAAAAAACAATTTTTACATTATTAAATTTATGAAAAATGAACAATTGTAAAAGAATTTTCTCACAAAGTTAATTGCATATTTTCCTCTAATATTTCTTCTTCATAAGGAGACAAATTTTAAGGATATCATTTTTATTTTTTTCGTGCAGGATTTGTGCTTTTGTTTCTTAGATGTCCAATTTTTTCTAAGCATTAAATTTTTCAAAAATAAATTCACTCAATATTTAACTAAAGTGCTTAAAACTCTATGAAAAAATCTTAATTTTGTCATATATTGTATAACTATTTAAGTAAATTTTTATAATGTCAAATTTATGAAAAACTTTCAGAAGAGTCAGACATTGCCCAAACAAAAAAAAATAAATAAATCCATTATTAAACTAAATGAATAATTTCTTTTTATGTAAACAATTTTGTTTAAAAATGAGCAACTCAGATTTTTTTATGAAAAAATAAACACATAAGAAATGAAATTTTAGATTTATTAAATTTTCAAAATGAAGAAATAAAAATCTGACATAAGTCTGGATTCCTGGTCTATTTAGAAGATTTAGAATATGGTGTGCACACACACACACACACACACACACACTTTCATAAAGATAATGAATATACAGTTGTCAAGAATTTTGTCTCATAACATTAATGGTCAGATCTTAAATTTTTCTAATATGTAGTTGGGGGTGTCTAAAAAGCTGTACAGATCTTAAATCCCCACATTTAAAACCCTAATGTTGAATTCCATTCCTAAATCCGCAAAGTTAAATGGTTTCAAGTTTGGCTATATAACAGTCACAATTTAACATCAGTCATCATCAGTTTGTTCTATTTGACCAAGACAGAACCCTATCAGGTCTACCTCTCCAGTCCAAAGTGAACTTAGAGCAATGGCAATGAAGGAGCACTCCACATTCCCCAAATCTCTCAAGGCTGGAGTCTCACTATCAGATGGTTTAAGTCATGTCCAGGACTCTCATTAAAGGGGTTTTATCCCTCTCTGCCAAGATGCAGTCATGTATTCTTCAGCTCCAGCCGACAGGGCTGAAGATGGTAACGTAAGTATTGAACAAACACGCAATGGTTTGACTGATCTTTGTAGATATTTACTTAACATTGGGTTTAATTTCATAATTCTTGAAGAATTTATCACAGACAATCTGTCAAAGAATTTGCTGAATTAAGATTTAAGGTTCCTCTAGTTGGTTTCAGAAGTCTAGTTGAAGAGGAATCAACCTATTGGGCGCTAGTCAACTCACTTACTTGCAAAATGAACTGATGGATGTTCACCAATCAGACATCAGCAAAATACTGCAGTTTCCCCACTTCAAACTTAGTCTCTTTTATGTTCATCAAATCTCGCCACTTCACGGAGGCTTATCTCGTTCTCCTCCATAAAACAAGTCACACCTCTTGTGTCCTTTTCTTCTTCTGGTTTTCGCGTGCCGGTAGCAAAGAGAGCATACCTTCTGTTTCTTTGAGGTAAGATTGTTCGTGGCATTACTACTACAGTTCCACAAATATAATTTTATCATGGCACAAAATGTTGAAAAATTCCATATTGAAAAACTAAACTACTTCTTTAATTGAAAGTTGATGTTAAAATAATATAACTTTGATTCAAAGCATAATTGCTCAATGTGACTTTTAAGCAACTAAGTATTCAAAGTGAAAGAATTACTATATCCTGATTATTTACCCAACTAAATCAGTCAAAACTGAAAGAATTACTATATCCTGATCATGCACTCAACCAAAACAAATCGGTCAAAACTGAAAGAATTACTTTATCTTGATTATTTACTCAACCAAAACAAATTGGTGCATTAAAAGCAGAAAATAGTGATGTAAAAGTCGAGTGCAATGAATGTCACCGTGATCTACTTAAAAGACTGAAATTTTAATGGCAACTTTATTGGAATTTATTATTTTTTTCTATTTAAAGCTGTTTGCAATATGAATGGATACTTAATAATTCTAAGTCTAAAAATGAAATAAAATAATAAATACAATAAATTTTTAAAATTGTTACTCATATCAAGATAAAAGATATTCCAACTCAAATAATATTACTGATTTTTTTATTGACATATTGTAAACATATTACAATCTAACTAATTGGGTGACTCGGGTGATGTAATGGTTAGCAAGCTAGACTAGCAAACCTACACGAGTGAGTTTGAGTCTCATTGGGTGCCCATTCATTTGGCCTTGTGCAAAAAGATTAGAAAATTATTATTACAATCTAACCATTTTCTTATCATTCAACACTAACTCGTTTACTATTAAAATGAAAAAATATCATTTTATCTTTTTTTTTTAATTAATAACTGCACTTTATCCAAGGAAAATAAATGGTAACCTACTTTCTCAATATACAAATAAAAATTGACCTTTTTGTAACTATATTTACAGTAATAAAATCCATATGAAAAAAAGAAATTTGGAGTTCAAAGATTATTAGAAAAAAGACATTAAAGAGGTCAAGGCTATATATATATATATATATATATATATATATATATATATATATATATATATATATATATATATATATATATGTATGTATGTAATAATAATAAATAAATATATATCAGATATATGTATATATTTAATTCATGGAATTTAGACTGGATTTCATGAAGTTTTTTGCAAAAAAACTCCATGAAACCCACGGGTTGCAGTCTAAATTCCATGAATTAAATATATATATCTAATATATATTTATTTATTATTATTATATAATAGCTCTATCCTAGATATTGAGCACTCTCCATATTATATTGCACTTGGTTTGACACAAACCCACCAAGTGATTTAGTAACAACCAACACTGTTATAATATATAAGGCCAAGTCAAATAATTTCCATTTTAATAAAATGTAATTTAACAATGAATTGATTTCAATCTAAAGTATATTCATCATCATTTTGAATGACCTCTTGCCATTTATCAGGTCGCTTGTTGATTCTTAAGTAAAATTTAGCTGCTTTTGAGCTCAAGTTTTCCACAAACATTTTTACCTGATCCTTTGGTCATTCAGAACATTTTGTAGGGAACGAAAAAGATGAAAATCACTTGGTATAAGATCTGGTGATTATGGAGGATAGGGTAGAACGGGCCAAAACGTAATAACCTTGGAAAAGGTATGCATCTAACCATTCTGAGGAAATCGTAGAGCAGAGTGGGCTCTTTAACTATGGTATGGAGAAAGAAAAGTCTGAATTTAAATTTGTAAAACTTCACTTAAAAATTCTTCTTGTGTCACATCCTGCTTATCCATATATTTTTCTGACCAATTAAACACACACAAAAAAAAAAAAAAAAAAAAAAAAATTTACATAAAGAAATATTGGGACAAAAGTTTCACAACAACATTTGATTTATTTTTCTAGTTTTCTATAACCAACTTTAAACTAAATTCATCAAGCTAGTTTCACAGACCATTGTTAGTGATTTTGATTCTCAGGCCTTGTGCCAAAAGTGAACCTTAGTAAAAGACAACTTTAGGCTAAACATAAAAGAATGGATTCTAGTTTTGATTTTATGAATTCTTTGTAAAATCTTTTAATATTTTGAATTTGTTGGAACCAATCACCAAACCAAGTATTGCATAAAACAAATAAGTAAAGTTGTCTCCCTTTAGTCTAGGATGACCCGAAAGCTTCCTTTTCAATAGCTACTACACCGAGGTGTAGGAGAGGGTGCTACTCCTTCCCCCCAGATTGCTCAACTTTACCCTTGATACCTACCTTATAATGCTGAGTGCCAAGCAAGGAACTATCAACTACCATTTTTTAAGTCTTTGGCATGACTCGACCTGGGATTGAACCCTGGTCTTCTGGGCCATTAGCAAACACTCTACCCACTAGGCCAATGAGTAAAGGGAGGATACAATGTATTAACTGAATTTCACATAACCCTTCCAATTTGAAGTGCACTAAACATAATGGTTATCATCATTGCAAATGGAATCAATGACCCAAGTTTCCGGGCGAGACTGTTTGCATTTCACATTTGGGCTAATGTCCTTGGGAAAAGTATTAATCTATCTGTTCTCCCTCACATTATAGGCAAATAGTAGAGCAGAGTTCTTTAGCCTTGGTTTGGCAACCAATCTAGGAAAAGGAAAAACTGAATGCAAACCAGCTTTACTCGACTTAAAATATTGCTCTTGTAACAGAGGAGCTGGGTAAATACCTATCTCTTCTCATTTCAACTCAGCTATTGTACAAAGAGGGCTAATAAGTTCTCAGTTCAACCAAGAAGGGAATGACATGTAAATTTTTAGAGGGAGGGTTTAAAAAGATTGATTTTAACAGCATGTCAACCTGTCTAGGGTTATTTTATGCCTACAGGTTAGGGAATCATGTTCACTGTATGTTCATATTTATACATTTTGTGTAGTTGTTGAGTTTTTATTTTTATTTGTTTGTTTTTTTTACACATGGTTCTATCAAATATTAATCATTTTTAAAGAGATCTATTTGACCTGTAGCTGGGACTGTAACAAGTACTACCACTCAGGGTCAGAGTAAACCTGAGAATAATGGCATTAAAGGGGTACTCCACACGCTCCAGGGCTCCAGAACTGAGACCTCACCATCAGATGCAGTTTAGTGTGTCATAGAAAAGGCAGAAAGAAACTTGACAAATAATGTGCCAAGTGTATTGAACTGGCAAAAATAGATACGTAGAATCACATACACACTTTGGGAAGGGGGGGGTAAAAACTTTTCAGCACCTCTTCATATATAAGACTCTTGACCAACAAAAAAACTCAACTTGATTGATGTGGGGGTGGGAAGGTTTAATTTAATAAGGGCTCAAACCCAATGAGTCAAAATGATAATTCCAAAAGGGTCAAAAAGGTGACAGGTTTCACAGGAAGTGGTAGGATGAGTGGGACTAGTTTTACATGCAGCCTTAAATTATTGATAATTATAAACAGCTGACAAACAGTAAAGTAGAGAATAAAATTATTAACACAGAAATAAGGTCGAATGAATCTGGACATCAGCTCAAAAAGAAGATAGAGTGTATGAGGAGTTGGTTATTTAAAAAGCTTAAGTTTTGCTTGACTAACCAGGTTGGTGTAATTGTAGGCAACTAATGATCCTCTACTTCACCCACCACCATCATCACCACTAGTAACAGAAGAGCACTTGAAACTTTAGTAAAGTGAAGGTGAACCAATAATAAAAAGTTTTGTGATTGTTTTCGTAGGAAGGCCACATACTTGTCCACTTTGTGAAATATTTTGATTTTCTTTCAAGTATTCCAAATATTTTTTAAAACTACAATGTCTCTAGTATGTCACTTACTAAGTTTTACTAAATTCTGCAAGTTGGGCTTGGTTGGTATTTCATAACATATCAACCCTTGTTGGTTATTTAATATCAAATTCTAAGAGAAAAAGCTTGATGGGAAAAGCACAAGAACGCAATGAGCTTTATTGAACAAATCTTGGAAACAACATACCACAAAACGACAACTGTATGGCCACCTACTTCCAATCTCTAAAACCATCCAAGTAAGATAGACAAGGCATGCATGACATTGTTGGAGAAGCAAAAACAAACTCATAAGTTACGTTCTTCTATGGACCCCTTCACACAGACGTGCCAGTGTTGGCCAACCAACAAGAACTTACAACAGCTCTGTACGGACACAGGATGTACTCTAGAAGACCTGCCAGGAGTGATGAATGATAGGGACAAATGGCGAGAGAGAGTCAGAGAAATCCATGCTAGCAGCGTTACCTGATGATGATGATGATAACATAGATAAATATTGTAAGGTAATAGTTTGTAGGTAACTTTATTTTTATATGAGTCAGAGCTCATTTGTATTTGTTAGCACACAGTTAAATGGTTTCAAGTATTGTTATCTAACACTAATAATTCTATTTAATACTAATCATTTGCTTGCACACAGCTAAATAGTCTCAAGCACTGTGACTCACCATTAGCAATTCCATTCAACAAGTACTCCTATGCAATATGAACAATTTGCACACAGTTACAAAGCTTAAAAAAAAAAAAAAAAAAAAAAAAACAACATCAACAATCCCAAAGAAATAACTGAACAGCTTCACTTGACCCATAGACAGGACCCTAAGAGGCACCATCACTCCAACCCAGAGCAAACCTGAGAGCAATAGCAATAAAGGGGCATTCCACATTCCCTAAACTCCAGTGTTCTAGTCTCACCATCATAAGCTTTTTAGGGTTATACCCAGAACACTCAATGTTTCATTTTTCTTAACACAATTGACCCTCAGCCACTGCCTTTTAGTATCTTTAAGATGAAAAAAAAGGTTAGGTGTTTGTTTGTCACAGGAGCAATTTGAAAAATGTGGTTGGGACAATTATGTAAGTGCTAGGACTTGATATGACCATCTAATTGATTAGATTAGCCCTTTCCAGTAAGAGCTGAAGAGAGTGTTGCAGGTCATGTAAACATTTTGGCTACCAAATTACGGACTGCTCAACCACCAGAGTCCAGTTTTCAAGTATTATGGGTTGCCACCCATGACTAATAGGTAGGCTTTAGGGAGAGGAGACGGGCTTTTTACCCCTCTGCAGAGGTGCAGTTGGTACATTTTACACCTCAAGCCAATAGGCCACACTGGCCTCAGATTGCTTACCATATCTCGTCATTAAATGGTTACCCATATAAACTCTGAACAGGTTCATCATTGCTTAACTTTGATGATTTGGCTGCATTATGATGTTTTTTACTAAGCTTTGCTTAGTCTAACATATCATCCCTGGATTGCATACAGTGATCATTAGTCCTGTTTCTAGTGCGTTGTTTGCATTTTAACATTTGACTGATACATTCTTCAGCCTTTTTAAATAAGATTCAAAAGATCAAAATCAGTACCAGTCAAAGTTTCTGAGCTAATCTTTCACATCCTTTCTCTTATTTGTTTTAGAGTAAGAAAAATAAATATATAGACATAAAAAGTTTTATTACATTTAACAGGTAATAATAGTTCCAACAGGATAATTTACTTACACTTTAGCAGGTTATATATACAATATATACAGTCATGGTTAAAAAGTTCCTGCTTAAAAGGAAGATTTAGACTTTAACTGTTACATTATTAAAGAGGTTAGAGAAAGAGGTTTTGAATTGCTCATGAAGACCTTAAAGTGAGTGAGGAAAGAAAAGCAGTGGCTAATTTACAGTATATGTTAGCCATTAAGACTATGAATCTACACCTGAAAGTTTGTACACCCATGAAGCAAGCCTCCTTTTTTCATGATAATGATGTTATCCAAGGTCAACATGCAATACAACTTGAAATTAGTATCAATAGAAGAACTGCTAAAATAAAGTTAAAAAGAATCTTAAGGATTCTAGCCCCTGGTTCTCAATTCAAGATTTCCTTCTCCTAGAATGGTTGCCCTACCAAAGCTAGAAAGTTGAGTCTTCTCTACTATTTTGTGGATTTTACAAGAGTACAAGCAGGTTTTGATGGGAAAAAAGGCTGCATTAACTGTTAACTTTGAATTAAACTTCTGCTTTATATATATATATATATATATATATATATATATATATATATATATATACATACACATACACACACTTTACAATCTAGGTTATGAGGGGATGCTAGATACATGAAAAAAAATTTTTTTTCATTCTTCACAGAAATTATTTTATGCCAATGAGGTTAGGGAATTGCATTCATTGAATATGCACATTAAAAAACAAAGAATTCAGACTACAACACTCTGCATACGGAGACGCCTTTTTACAGTAATCTAGGAATAATGGCAATGAAGGGGAACTTCACACTCCCCAGAGCTGGAGCCTCACCATCAGATGCAGTTTAGTGTCATATCTAGGATACACCTTTTTAGGGGAAGGTCTTACCTCTCTTCAAGGGATAAAAAGTCAATGTATTCTAAGCCCCACTGACAGAACAAGTAAACCAGGAATAGCAGAACGACAAATTTTTTCATAGTCTATAAGTACAATGTTTATAAGTACAATGTCTATGTAAAATTATCCAAGTATTGCAACTACTTTTACTGATATGCAGAAACTAGTAATACTATTCTATTTCCTGGCATTTGACAGTTTACAAAAGTATTGGGGGAAAATATTTCTGTTAAATAATAGATTGGTGAGATGTATTAATCAAATTAAGTCCTGAGCTGTTAAACACATGGAATAAAATAGCAAGTCAATCAGCATGAATGACAGCTACTGAACTCAAGATCAATCTGAGACCACGGCTCTCATTAGATGGTTTCAATCAAGTTACCAAAATGGTTCTAGAGTTAGAAATAAGTCACTCAGAAACACTCAACTCAAGAGGCTGAATGCTCCATCTTCCTCCACGATTTCCTGTAGGCTGCAATGAGTTGGTTGGGTTTTATGGCATATCAACCTTTGTGGGTTATTTAACACCAAATCCATTTTTATACAAATAGTCAGTTCTATTTCAAACAATTCAGTTTAGTATGATCACACAGTTTAATTGTCAAAAACATTTCTATTTCAAGCTATTCAGTTTAGTCAAACAGTTCTAATTTAAACAATTCAGTTTAGGATAAATATGCAGTTTAGTTCTATTTAACCCATAGGACCCTTTCAGCTGCTACCAATCCCAGTCAGAGTGGACCTGGGAGCAATAGCAATGAAGGGGTGCTCCGTATTCCCCAAAGCTCTAGCATCACTGGAACCTCACCATCAGATTGTTTAATGTCATATCCAGGACACTCGGTTTTTTTTTGGAGGCGGGGTCTTACCCCACTGCAGAGGTGCAGTCAGTGTATTCTACAGCCCCAAATGGGCAAGCAGCAATGGGTACTGTACTGAAACGTTGCAAAGAAATAAAGAAAATGTGCAAAAGAAAATGCAGTTATGTTATTCATCATCCCAGAAGAGAACTTTGAACAAGAGATGATAGCAGAAAACAATGAACAAGATGAAAAATGGTGACATGAGAGTGACACAAGTTGAACAAAGTGAAAAGATGGGAGCTGGCTTACTGGCTAAATATAAAATAACTCAATATATAACATATGCCCTTAAAAGGATCACATGCAATGCCATTCACTGCAACCTTTACAAGTTCAATAACTGTTGATTTCAAACTTCAATAGATAACCTTCTAGTCATAATACCAGCAAATGGGATGCTGTGTAATATTGGCATAGAATTATCTTAATGCTAAATGTGTGTCTTTACATAACAGACTTCGTTTGGTTTAGTTTTATGGCATATCAACCATTGTAGGGTATTTAATGCCAAATCCTCTTTATACATATGCATTAAATATATATGATTTGATTTGGTTGGGTTTTATGGCATATCAACCATTATAGGTTATTTAATGCCAAATCTTCTTTATACATATTAAATATATATGATTTAGTTTGGCTGGGTTTTATGGCATATCAACCATCATAGGGTATTTAATGCCAAATCCTTTTTATACATATATATTAATTATATATGATTTGTAAACATAAGTCAACAAAGTTAAATAGTTCCAAGTATTGTTATGTATCACTAACAATTCAATTAAACATCAGTCATTTGTTTACACACACAGTTAAATGATCAAACAGTTTTATTTCAGTTTAGCATAAGTCATTTGTTTGCACTGTTTGGCATTAAAACTGAGTGCAAACAAATGACTTATGTCAATATATAGGACCCTTTTAGCTGCTACCAATCCCAGTCAGAGTGGACCTGGGAGTGATGGCAATGAAGGAGTACTCCACATTCCCCAAAGCTCCAGCATTACTTGAACCTCACCAACAGATAGTTTATAGTCATATCTAGGACATTTGTTGAGGGAAGGAGGCTACTCTTCCACAGAGATGCAGTCTGTGTATTCAACAGCCCCAGTCAAATGGGTTGTTATATAACAGGAATTGTGGTAATTCATAATCTTTTTCACATTTTGATTCAGATGTACTTAATCTAAGCAGAAGCAATGGATTCTGGTTGCAACAGGTGGCATCCAGTTGACCTTGTGGAAATTACAGGAACAAACTCATTACAGTTTTAGGACTTTGCTGTTGTTTGTTTGTCCCTGCAGGCCTTTCAGTTTTCTAATATCAAAGACATTCTAAATGGTGCCACCAAATTCTAACACATGGCAAATATACAAAACTGCTAGCAGTGCAGTTTTTGTTTTAAAAAAAAATCTTCAAACAACACATCTCAGAATTTCAAAAGAACTTCCTCTGTATTTAAAATCTGAGAATAAAAATTTGATCCAATCTCCAAGAAAACAATAGTTTTAATGAATATAATCAAAAGGTACAAATTGCCCAATCGGTACGACTCAGAATACACTATATCTTCTACATAGGGGTAAAATGCCCCCGCCCACTCTATAAAAAAAGGGAGGGTATTCTGAGTATGATACTAAACTGTATCTGATGGTGAAGCTCCAATTCTAGACCTGTGGGGAGGGTGAAGTAACTATTAAATGCCATTACTCCAAGGTCCACTCTGACTCAGAGTGGTAGTACCTGTTAGAGTCAAATAGATCTGCTTACAAATTATTTGTATTAGATAGGAATACTTGATATAATATAACTGTAAATTATTTGTATTCAGAATAGTTACTTGAAGCTAGAATTATTTACTTAGGATTATTATTAGATACTTGAAACCATATAAACAGTGTGCAAACAAATTTTGAATTACTGACAGTTTTTTTTACCCACAGAAAATACAATGACTTTCTAAATAATTCACTATTTTTTTTCATGATTAATATTGTCACAACATAGACTTTACTGTTTAGAAAACCTTTGTATTCTTAGATCAAATACACAAACATCTAATAATCCAACCTTTATACATTAATCATTCTTATGTGATTAATTTTTCTTTTAAAAAATTGAAAATGAAGAAAAAGTCTGGTTAATAGAACATGTTGACAAAATAAATCATAAATATGATTTGCCATCATAAAATTTTAGCCTTAACAATATATCTTGTTTAATGGCATATCAGCCTCCATTGGGTATTTAGTGCCAAATCAATCCTTGTAGAAGAACAGTAGTGGTACTATCTAACCCATAGCTGGGGGGTATAAGGGGGAGGTTATACTTTTCCCCAAGGGTATTAGCTCAAAAGTGAACGTAACAGTGCAATTGGAGTTCAACCTCACAACAATATCACAATCTGGCATGTTAGTCATCATGCCACAGGGATTTCCCTAATGTACTTGCAAAAGACATGAAACCATCTGTTCTTGTAAACAACTATAACAAATAACCAATTTTAAAACTAATAATTTAGGTTCATTTCTTTTATTTAATGACATATCAAACTTTATAGGTTATTTAGAGCCAAATCTATCCTTGTAGAAGGATAGTAGTACTATTTAACCAGTAGCTAGGGGATTAAGAAAGGGATCATACCTTTCCCAAGGGCATTAGTCCAAAAGTGAACGTAATAGTGCAAGTGGAGTTTGAACTTGCTTATTGCAACGTTGCAGTGTAGCATGAGGACACCAACCAATGGAGGCAAAAGGTATGAAGAGATGCAACATTAGGAGTAGCCTGGGTGGGGGGACCTATCATGTCCACAACACAATATCTGCAACATTGAAAGTAGCCTGGGGGGGGAGATACCTATCATGTTCGCAACACAATATCTCAAAAAGTTCTAGATTTCTATTAAATTTGGTTGAACTTGCAAACCTATCACTTATTCTGATTGCTTTTTAGTATATTTTCATTAAGTAGGTGAGTTACAAAATTTAAATATTTCAGACTTTGACACGTAAAAAATATTTTTGCCCCGGGTGTCGAGAACCCTTCTGATGCCATTGATAGAAACATAAATTTTTGCAACACCCAAAATAAGAGCACAATTAAGTATAGAATTGACAAGCAGGACAAAAGTTGAATGATTTATGCAAGGCAATGAAACTGATAATATATATATATATATATATATAAACTACTGTTCGTATAGTTGTTCTACATTACAAAGTGTGTTCAAAAACAATAGAGACTGATGCTGTTTTAATAAGACAGAAATGAACAATGAATGAAACATTCATTTTTTTCAAAATAGTTCACTTAGCATTCAACACACTCATTCCAGCGAGTTTGCTATTGGTCAAAGCTCCACTAAAGTCTTTGATATGGGGTGAAGCTATGCCCTTATCTATTTTAATGTTATCTTTAAATCTTACTTAAGATTAATTTTTAGTTTGCTGATTGATTGAATTTAGTGGTATTGTGACAGAGAACGGAAGTCGAATGGTGGAAATGAACAAGATTTACCGTGTCCTCCAAAGAAAGAGGGTTAGATTTCGTCTAAAATGTAGGACCTCAGTGTAAGAAAACCTAGTACCTACTGGCACTTGGGTATTTAAGCATAGCTGAGTAAGAGGGTCATTCTGAATTTGAAAAAGGTGACAAGCATAATACAGATGCTTGGCTTGATTGAGGTGCCTGGACACGTGGGCTCCTGCATCAATAAATAGTCAAGCCAGATGCCCAGTCAGGTTTGACTGCCTGGCATGAATGCCAGGCAGTTGTTTGCTAATTATGACGCCTTGACCTCAAGGGGGCCATTCCCCCACCCCAGGTCTTTGCCTGCTTTAACAGGGCTGAGTTTATTGCTTGGTGCCTGAGGCCCTCCAAAAGAGGAATGCCGACAGGGCCAAGAATTTTAGCACCTGCTGCACATGAATCTCAATTTGTGGATGTCCCCCACCATAAAACAGCCTTATGCCATATTCTAACACAGTGGGATGTCAGATAAATCATGTTACGTTTTGGCAGAACTGAAAGAAAGCAGCAGAGATTATTTTGGATGCAAGCGAAAGAGGCAGCTGGAAGAAGAAACAAAACTGATTTTGCATATTCATTTAATTTCAAAAACTCACAATCCATCTAGGGTTATTTTATGCCAAGACGTTAGAGAATTGTATTCATTGTACAGTCATATTTACATTTTTTGAGTTATTGTTTCTTAAGAGGTTTTTGTACATAGTTATATATAAAATATTCCTATAATAATAATAATAATCTGCACACAGTTATATGGTTTCAAGAATTTTTATTTGATTGTAAAAATGATAATATAGTTTCAAGTAACTAATAATAATCCTGAATAAACAATTATACCTTCAAGTGTTATATATTGACCCTTGACCGAGTCGTCAATCAAGAGATGCACCTGTGTAAATAAGCAGAGGGACAGCGGAAGCAGGTGGGCATGAGACAATTATAAAACCAGGTGCCACAGATGGCTTGGGTTTCTTACAGTACCTGCTGTTTCTAAGTGGTCATTCCAAGCTGGCTCATCACTACTTAACTTCAATGAATTTACAGGAGGTATTATATATATATATATATATATATATATATATATATATATATATATATATAATCACTCAAGTAACAATAAGCCTGCACAGTAATTTGACCATTTAGAAATAGTAAATACTTGTTGTAAAAGACAAGACACTAAAAAATGTAAAAATTCACCAAAGAAGCTCTATGATTGATGCCAATTTAAATCTTTGAATCTTTTTCCAAAGGGCTGAAGGATGTATCAGTCATAAAAGGTTAAGATACAAACAATATTAAGTTGATCATCTGCCCGCCTCCTCCCAGAGGGGGGGGGGCTTCTTCCCAGACACCACCTGCTTAATAGAATTGAGTTTACGGCTTGGCACCTGAGGCACTCCCGAAAGGAGATCACGTATTTTTGGTAATGACCAAACGAGTCTCGATTTGTGTATGGCCCCCACTATAAAATGACCTAGAGTTGGAGCCAGTTGGGGACAAGATGCCAAATTGAGAGCCAGTGACAGACGGAGGGCTTTGGGCCCTCAGTGACCCACGTTTGAGCAACCCCAGCCAAGGTGAGGAAGAAGTGCTGCTATGGTCAGAAGAACTTTGGGTCAATATGTAGCAGTCTGTCCCCGTCTTCAACTCACCTCTCACACACAACCAACATCAACCCTTTCGAGAATAAAGTGTGAGAGGTATATTTTTATAAAGAAGTGTGTTCGTTCGTTCATTGAAGTTCGTATATTATTGTTGACTATGTTTCCGCTTATATTTATATATAGTTGTATTACGGCTATACAACACAAGTAACTATTCCTTATACAAATAATTTAGTTATACAACATCAAATATTCCTATCAAATCTGAATAATTTTTTAAACATCTACCTGACCCATAGATGGGATCTTAACAGGTACTACCATTCTGGGTAGGAGTGGACCTGGGAGTAATGAAGGGGTACTCCACACTCCCCAGATCTCAAGTATTGGAGCTTCACCATTAGATGCAGTTTTGAGTCATACTCAAGACATGTCTTCCCTTTTTTGGGGGTGGGGGGATCTTACCCTTTTACAGCAGATACAACCAGTATATAAGAGTTGCTTTATTTTGGCACACAAGTCTTAGGTTGCTTACAGTGTGACCTAGGGATCGAACACATGACTGGCAGGTAACTAGATTCACTTCAAACAATACTTTTAATTCACTCAGGTAATGTCCAGTAAGATATCAATGTATAATAATAATAATCTATTATCTCAGAAATTCAGAGAAAAATTACAAGGTACTTGTTTGCTTATATAAGGAATTAATTAAATTTTTTTCTACATCTCTTAGCAAGGAATTACCATTTGCCACATATGAAATGCAAAGCTTTTCTTATGTATTGAGCACTCAGTAGCTGTCGAGCATATATGTAAACAAAAGAAAAATAATATATATATATTAAATCCTTTCGCTTACACTAAGGTTGCCGATAGCTCTTTAGTAAGATATCCGACTGGTGTAAAATCAGCAAGGTTTCAATCCCAGCTTGAAGCATCTCATGTATCTAGCCACACTGATGAGTTGTGATACAATGAAACAGTCTACATATGGATGGCTATATAAGTTAAGCTGATATTCAGCTAATATATTTTCTTCATTCCAATTAAAATATCTAAATTATTTACTTAGCTTTTCTTATTTTGGTTTTATGGCATATCAACCTTTGTAGGTTATCTAATGCCAAATCCTGTTTATTCACATACATTAAGAATATATGATTCGGTTTGGTTAGCTTCTATGGCATATCAACCATTGTAGGTTATTTAATGCCAAATCCTGTTTATACCTATATATGATTTGTAAACAAATTTTGGAGATAACATTTTTCAAACAAGTCTGACCTCATTTTTTTTTTTGGCACACAAATGGTTTCAAGTATGACTATGTAAAAGTAATTACTTAACATCAGTCAATTTGTTTGCACACATTTAAATGGATACAGTTTGATTAGTAAGTGAATAGTTTGTAGGTAATTTCATTTTTAAATGAATTACAACTAATTTATTTGCACACAAATATAGCTATTGTTTTTACACAGTTAAATGGTTTCAATTATTGTTATCTAACACAGATAATTCAATTCAATATTAATCATTTGTTTCCAAAAAGTGAAGTGGTTTCAAATATTACTATTTAACACTATTCCTTCATTTGCACACAGTCAAATGATTCCAAGTATTGCTATGTTATACTAATATTTCAATTGAGGCACATAGAAAGAGTTTTAAGTATTGCTATTTAATACTAATAATTCTATTCAACATACCTCATTCATTTTCACACAGATGTATTCCATGTATTTATATAGATAACATTTCAATCAGACATCAGTCAGTTGTTTACACACAGCTAAATGGTCAAACAGTTCTATTTCTAACAATATGATTCAATGTAAGTCATTTGTTTGCACTCATTTTAAATATCAAAATGTTCTAATTGACCCATAGATAGGACCCTACCAGTCTGGGCCAAAGTGGACCTGTAGTAATATCAATGATAGGGTACTCCACATTCCCCAAAGCTCTAAGACTGGAGTCTCACCATCAGATTGTTTAGTGTCATATACAAGAGACTCATTGGGTGGGTGGGGAGTGGGTCTTACTCCCTCTGGAGAGGTGCAGTCAGTGTATTCTATAACCCCAGCCGACTGGGCTATCAGCTTTTCTAAATCATATACACAGGCCTCTGGTTTCTTACAGTACCTGCTGTTTCTAAGTGGTCATTCCAAGCTGGCTCATCACTACTTAACTTCAATGAATTTACAGGAGGTATTTATATATATATATATATATATATATATATATATATATATATATATATAATCACTCAAGTAACAATAAGCCTGCACAGTAATTTGACCATTTAGAAATAGTAAATACTTGTTGTAAAAGACAAGACACTAAAAAATGTAAAAATTCACCAAAGAAGCTCTATGATTGATGCCAATTTAAATCTTTGAATCTTTTTCCAAAGGGCTGAAGGATGTATCAGTCATAAAAGGTTAAGATACAAACAATATTAAGTTGATCATCTGCCCGCCTCCTCCCAGAGGGGGGGGGGCTTCTTCCCAGACACCACCTGCTTAATAGAATTGAGTTTACGGCTTGGCACCTGAGGCACTCCCGAAAGGAGATCACGTATTTTTGGTAATGACCAAACGAGTCTCGATTTGTGTATGGTCCCCACTATAAAATGACCTAGAGTTAAATCTGACTTAATGGGGAGTCAGATAAATAAATAAAAAACATTTTAGAAATATGACTTAAAGTTAAGTTCCATTGAACCACTAGGTTCACTCAGTTCCTGAAAGTAATGATGAGCCTATAAAGCATCTAAATGGATGACAACTTAGTAGGGGTACTTAACTTCAGTAAACTTACAGGAACTACAGTTTTCAGCGTGACTTGACTGTAGGAGGAGGGAGTTCGCAAAATGTAGTGGCTAACGTGCAGGACTGGCAGCGGTAAATTTTTACCCTTTAACCCATGAATTAAAGGGTAAAAATTTACCCCCTTGGGAAAGTAATGAATTTCTTTATTTCGCCAGCTATGTATTAAATAGTATCACTGCTTTAACATTGAATAACCCACGATGGTTGATAAGCCATTAAACAAGGAAGCCGAACAGAAACTTTGACCGTACAAGGAAGTAATTTTTTTTTTATCAAACGCAATATCGTATCAGTTTACAAGCAAGTGTTCATTAGAATTATCTCTAAATAAATAAATAAATAAATAAATAAAATTGAAATTTTTTTTTTTAAATACTTTCGATGATGACCACCCCCACCCTGGTTGAGTATATAGTAAAAATGTAGACGAATAGTATATAAAAATAATACAAAAGATTAGAAAAAAATTTAAAAAACTTAAAAGGCTGTAGTTAAATTTGAAAGGAAACGATACAAACATTTTTAATAAACAGAAGTTTAAAAAAAAAAAAAAAAAAAAAATCAAAGAATTGAAAAAAAAAAAAAAAAAAATAATGATGCAACCAATTTTTTGTTCAAAAATTAAAACAGCAGTAAGAAAAATACAAACACCAAAAAAAAAAAAAGAAAAAATTGAAATAAAATGATTTACTATGTTAATTTCTTTAATAGTCTCATCAAAAGACAGAAAATAAAATTGGCTTTTAAATAAATCAATACGACACTACAATTTTTTTTTTCTTTTTAATTACCAGCTTTTATTTATTTTTTTATTTAGATAAGAACCATCAAACCTGCTTGATTAATCAAATCTGCGTGAATTAATAATTTAAAAAAAAAAAAAAAAAAAAAAAAAAAAAAAAAAAAAAAAAAAAAAAAAAAAAAAAGAGAGAGAGAGAGAGAACATCCTTAATGCTAGTGTTCAATTTTGATCCCTTGACAGAAGACTTGAAACTTCCTAGATTTGATCTTTAATGTGTGTATTACTGTTTTGTTCAAGCAACTGTAAAAACGGCAACAACATTCAAAAATAAATTAAAAAAATAGAATAAAACAGATTCTAAAAACGACGAGAAAAAATAAATAAATAAAAGTCTTCATTCATTAGATTCCTTCGAAAAATTAGGTTGAGAGACAAGGGGATAGGGGAGTAAGAATTCATTGAAAATTAAGCGGAAAATGAAGAATCTTCTCCAAGAAGAAGAATACAAAATATCTTCTATGTTCACCGACACGGAAAAACAAAACAAAAAACAAACAAGCTCTTAAAGAAAGAAAAAAAAAATCTAAACCTTAATAAATTGTTTTGTTAGAAGAAAATTAAGATGCAAAAACGAAACAGGAAGGAAAATACGCATATTTATCTCTTTTCAATTCAACCTGGTTGAACAAACAACACTTCCCTAAGAAAATCATTAACCCACTACAATAATACTGAATCTTCCTCCTCAGCTGTCGTCGCAAATAAAAAGATATTTTCATGACATATGGAATATAAAGAAGATATAGTAGCATCTCGTATTGGTCATGCTATATGATCATGACAACAGTAAAATATTTATTGGCGCGGACAGCAAAACGATCGAAAAAGATTAAATTTGTTGTTGTTTTTGGTTTTTAGATTTTTAATCTCCTCTTTCTCTAGTTTGATGTACCATTATATTTATTTGTACCCTAAAGTCATTCTAAAAAGACTATTCTACCTTTCTTTAAAAAAAAGAAAGAAAACAATATAATTCCAGTAATTGTTTTAAAATTGGAACAGGTGCCATAAAAAAGAATATCTTGATTATCTGAAAATTTTCAAATTAAAAAGAAAGGGTGATGTTGTTGAAAAGTTTAATTTAAAACACTCTTGTTCTTAAAAAATGGTTTTGCCAGGTTTTGGAAAATAGACGAAATAACTTGTTATTCAATTGTCCTCTTTCTTTCTTTTTCCGAATGAGCAAATATATTGGGAATTCCAAAGTAAATTCCTTATTCTTCTTTGAATTAAAAGACTCCATCATCTTCTCCTTACACCTACTCTTAACTGTCATTTTCCCCTTTATATTTCTTCGTAACTTATTCCTCTGAAATCTAAAATTTTGTTTTTAAAAACAATGACAATAACTAAATGAATAAGAATATATATATATATTTAATCTAATAATTATTTTAAAAACTTAAAAGACAAAGTTAATATTTTTAGCAAGTACACTTAAGGCGTTTCCAAAAATTTTAGAAAATTTACCACCGAACAAGTTCAAACGAAGAATCAAAGAATAAATAGATTAACTTTCTCAATAACAATAGAATCAAATACAATATAATCTGTTGTAAATTGTAAAATATTTTCTTTCTTTTTAGATCAGCTACCGTATCCATAGGAACCAATGGAAGTAGATAGCCATGAAAATCATAATTCATCAAATTTTATTTTTTAGCAGAAATTGAAACCACTCAAAGAAATGTATAATGTATAATTCAAAATTTAAACTGAAAACTTAAAAACGAGAGGGAAGAATATTAAATATAATTTTAAAAAGAGAAGATTGGAGACTGAATTTAAATCCCAACTAAAAAAAAGGACAGGGAAGGAAGGCTTCACAAAATCGTGTGTCATCATTAGTCAAGAAAAGGAAGAAAAAAAAAAGGGCGGCCAGACTCCACATACTCACAGAAGCGAATAGTTTGCGATATAAAATATTAGTCATTTGTTTCCCCAGATTATTTCATGTTTTTAAATAAAGACTTTTCTTTCAAATATTCGCAACGAAAAATAACTACATGCAGCTTGATTCAATGAACCGAAGAAATGTTTAAAGAAATCACTTTACGAGCCAAAATAATCAACGACACAGTGGAAAGAAAAAAGATTAACTACAAATAAAACTCACCTTATTTTTCATAAGTCTGACCAGTAAATATCAGTAAGAAGTAGTTAAATAACCAATCTCTTTCTGAATAGTAATATTCCTTAGTTTTCAAGTGATATTACTTTGATTTTTAAGGGGCGAATGAAGTGGCAGCTACCTGCCTATAGTGTCAGCAGCAAGCGACTGGAAACAGCGCCCTCCACAAATGAGAGCTGTTTGTGAGTGAAGAGCTGTGTCACAACTAGAAAATAAGCTCCTCCCTCCATATGTCGCACTTACTCGCTCCCCAAATAGATCACAACATTTCACATGTGACACTATATGACCCGTAACTTCTTACTTAATGTCGTTGAATTCTAAATTTAATGACTGATCAACACGTTTAAGAAAAGAAATGATTGTTTTTAAAGTACACACAACATCGGAGCCTGTTTTTATTTTTTTCAGGATAAGATCAAGAAACACTTAAGTCTCTCTAGAATTGCGATTTACTAAGCTTTTTGCTGAGATGTGCCACAAGGCCACGATGAATGGGGCACCCACTGAGACTTGAAGTGACTCGTAAAGGTTTGCTAGTCTAGCTTGCTAACCATGACACCAAACGAGCTGCCCAAGGTCTCTTTATCTTATTTATTTTCTCGGTGTTCCAGATATCCAAATAACTTTGATACACATTACACAATCATGACGTTTCAGTAAATTTTTTTTTAGCTTTTAGGAAAATCCTTTTTTCTTAAAAAAAAAAAAAAAGCATTTAAAAGCTTGATTTTTTTTTTAATTCACGAAAACTTCTAAAAGGTAATATTTTCAAGAGTAATTTGTTGTTGTTTTTAGTTTTTTTTTCTTTCTTTCTTTTTCTTTTTTTTAATTAAAACCCAAAAACTACAGCTTTGAGATTATGAAGAATGAAATCCCCCCCAAAAAAAAACAACGAAGTACTACTCTGAAGACGTTAGTTCTTTTTTCATATGGATATAAGAAAAGAACTTGATGAGTCAGAATAGACCAGGGAATAATGGCAATGACGGGGTACACCACAATCCCCTGAGCTCTAAAACAGGAACCTCACCACCAGATGCAGTTAAGTGTCATACCCAGGACACTCCTGTTTTGTGGTTCACTTTGTACTAATGTCTTTTGGAAAGGCATAAATCCATCTCTCCCTCGCTATGAATTAAATAGCTGAGCAGACTGCTTCTTTACCCCTACTAAGACAAGTCTAGGAAAAGGAAAATTACTGGTACAATGTAACCAAATACAGCCTGTCACATGTCATTTGGAAAGGAGATGGACATTTCTGCTGTTAACAAATCACTCAAATTGCTAATTATATTCATACCCATTATCAGCTCTCCGTAAATGTTTACTAAAAGTCAATGGATGCAGTGCAGTTTGTTTTTTCATACAGAAAATTCATTGACGTACTTCTTCTTTCATATTGCCAGACTGCGACTTAGCTAGTATTTGAAACAAGGTAAACAAACTTACAGGTTACCTTCAAGAGGGTTTATAGGATATAAAATACTGAATTTTACAATTCATTGGTGAAGCACAAATAACAAATAAATGCTCTCACATAAAGTGGATTAGAATTAATAAGACAAAAACTTTAACACAAATCAGTAAAAAATTTGGATCCAAAATTGAATAAGCAGTTTCTGAAATCTGATTGAACTGGATAGTCATGTGCAATGTTTTCGCCTAAATCTGTGCAGTTGAATTCCAAATAAACTTGGTGCTGGGACGATTTCTGTGCAGAAATAAAAACTTTCATTCAGAGCCAATCATGTGAGCAGGAGATCTATCTATTAGTTCTTTCAGCAGCAACTAAAACACACAGAAGCGACCAAATATTCGAGTGTTCAACAAGACTTCTTTCTAGTAATGACGACACACACTTGCAGCTACATTGACATGCTAACACCGACCAAAATTCCATTTCATCACTATATCAACACACTAGTCAATTGCAAGTCCACACCAAAAAAACAATGTTTATAATTGTAGTGAAAGTAAGTCTTACCCTCTTTCAGTCTGTTTCATTTTCTTATGGCACCACTTCAATCAGAGTTCACATATCTCCACACACACACACACACACACACATTCAGTCAGCAGTCAAACACACACTCCACTAATATGTGATTCACTCTCACACACACACACACACACACACATACATACACATCATATCAACTTCTGAACAAGAATATTGAAAAACCTTTAAACTTTCAATCTCTTATGATCACAATACAACAAAGCACAAAAAATAAGTTTATAAAATACAAATGTTAATATGTATATAAATGTTTAGTTATTTCAATCTAGTTTTCCTCTTGTTGACAAAAAATCTTTTCTTCACATTGTTTTAATAAATTTATGTTATATTTGTAAAAAGGATACTTGGATATTATTTTTTCTTTTTTTAATCCAAGTAGATTCACCCCGCAGGTTCAACCTCTATTGCCTTACCACTAACACCTTACTTGATCGGCCAACAGGAGGCATTACTTATGAACAAGGCAGGCTTTGGTAATAGTGAAAATACATTGCCAATGGTACTGATGATGTAGAAAAATAGTTTGGTAGCTGAAAACTTGCTCTATGCTATAAAACTATTGTAGTTTCAAAAGAACTAAATAGGAAGCTGTACTTTTGGAACATAACACTTGTTGCAAAAACATTGGTGCCGCTCATGGTCCAATGCCCAGTATGTTAAGCTTGTAAACTTTTGTAAATGAGTCTGATTCTTACTGGGTGCTCAATACTTCTGGCCTTGAGCACAGCTAAACCTATTAAATAACTTCAAGCCCCTCACATGATGTAATGGTTAATGAGACTATTGTTAGTGAATTTGATTCTCACCGGATGCCACATATTTCTGACCTTGTGCTAAATTAAGATGCGTAAATGGTAATTGTAAGCACTCATATTTATATTTATACCGGCTCATTGGTCCAGTGGGTAGAGTGTTCACCAATGATCTGGGAAACCTGGGTTCAATCCCAGGTCGAGTCATACCAAAGACTTTAAAAATGGTACTTGATACCTCCTTGCTTAACACTCAGCAATATAAGGTACATATCAAGGGTAAAGTGGAGCAATCCAGGGAAAGGAGTAGTGCCCTCTCCTACACCTCGGTGTAGTAGCTATTGAAAAGGGAGCCTTCTGGTCGCCCTCGATTACGGTTGCCAACTTTACTTACTTTTCACTATATTTCTACAATATTTACTATGCAAGTCTTGCAAGTCCAATTTCTTTGGATGTTTTATGAATGTATTAAATTAGCAAATGTTTTGATCGTCCAAAATGGAAGTAAATAATGGAGTGTAATCCGACAATATATAGAGAAAAATTGATAACAAGGTAATCCAAGTAGAAGGAGAGATTTATTGAGACACAAAGGTGACACTATAGCATTTCAGTTCTAATGAACCATCAACAGAACTGTGAGGGATGATATTAGTGATGTTAAATCAACAATGGATGTTTAAAAGTACAAAATACAAAAACTTAATGAAAATTTGTATAACAAGAAAAAGTTATCAGTTTAATTAGTGAATCATCATTTGTTTGTTTTAAATTGTTATCAATTTTTCTCTATATAGTCCAAAATATTGCTGGTATTGTCTGAAGAGATGATCCCAAGTAGAATCTAGTGACATATATGCTGTTGTCACACAAGAATAGTCTAATCAAGTATTTTTTGCATTTTGGACAGTTGATAGCTGACTAGAAACAACAAAAACATATTTCCATCCATTCATCAAAATGAATTATGTTTAATCAAGGCTATCCCTATTAGTAGGCCTGCCAAGAATACAGCTATAGTGTTTGACTGGAGGAGGGCATGTGGTTGCCTAAATTATTACTAACCAATAATTGTTAGAAAAATCTTTAGTTAGAGACTTGTTAGTAATATCCAATAACTAACCATTTAACAACTTTACCTATTACTAGTAATTAATTATTGATATGAAAGTTTTAGTTTATTTAAAGTTGTATAGTTTTTCCTTTTAAATGTTCATTGAATTGTTTTAAGGTTATCATAGAAGATGTTGAAATATGTATTTACCCAACCCCTCCACTATGAATAGGATGTCATACAAGGTCATTTTTTTTAAAGTAAAATACAGCTGGTTTGAATTCAGGAGTTTTCCTTCACCTAAACAGATTGCTTAACCAAAGCTAAAAAAAAATCAGTCTGCCCTACTATTTACTCATAGCTGAAACTGGTACCATATAACCCAATACAGCCTTTCACGTGTTATTTAGAAAGATGGAAATTTCTGGAGTTAATAAATTACTCACATTTCCTAATTATATTTTTACCCAATATCTGTTCTCTAAATGTTTACCAAGAGTTAACGGATGCAGAGATTCATGCATTTCCCAAAGACATTAGTGGAAAGTGAAATGTAAAAAGCTTTGTTTAGGATTTGAACTCAAGTTACCAATTCCATTTCCAATAATAATAGATGTTATGCTATTGAAGTAGATATATATTACTTATTTTCTTTCTTTCCTTTGATACACAAGGAATCCCCCCCCCGTCTCCACTATACCTCAGGGAATTCATCCCCATTGTGAATATTGTAATGTCCACCGTTTTATGTTTATTGAAAAAACAATTTTTTACATTATTAAATTTATGAAAAATGAACAATTGTAAAAGAATTTTCTCACAAAGTTAATTGCATATTTTCCTCTAATATTTCTTCTTCATAAGGAGACAAATTTTAAGGATATCATTTTTATTTTTTTCATGCAGGATTTGTGCTTTTGTTTCTTAAATGTCCAGTTTTTTCTAACATCAAAATTTTCAAAAATAAATTCATTCAATATTTAACTGAAGTCCTAAAAAATCTATCAAAAAATCTTAATTTTGTCTTATATTGTATAACTATTTAAGTAAATTTTTATAATGTCAAATTTATGAAAAACTTTCAGAAGAGTCAGACATTGCCCCAAACAAAAATAAATAAATAAATCCATTATTAAACAAAATGAATAATTTAGATTATTATGTTTATGACTACTATTTAAAACATGTGAAAGTTAAGAATATAAATAAAATAACAAAAATGGTGGAATAAGATATATTAAAATTTTATAGGAATCGTTTCTGTGGGTTTTATTTATTTATCTTTTTTAATTGAATTTTTATGCTTTGTTGAGTGATTTTTATAAAAGTTCAAAACCACTTCCTTACTGATTCACACAGGTCGATTTTCTGTTCTCTGATTAATAAGAATTAATAACTGATTCTTTGTAAGAGATAAAACTGCTAATATAATGTTACTAAGTGATGTTCTTCTATGGACCCCCTCACATGGCTGAGCAAAAGCAGGGCAACCAGCTTGAACCTACATACAGCAGCTCTGTGAGGATATGGGATGTAGTCCTGAGGACCTGCTAGAAAAGATGAACGATAGGGAGGAGTGGCATGAGAGGGTCAGAGATATCCGTGCTGGTGGCACAACAACAAGATGATGATGATGATGAATATAATGTTGCAGGGTCTTGAAGAAAGTTACCACAGACAAAGATGAACTGAAACGATGACAGTGAGTTTACATGAGGAAAAGGGAAAAAAAGTCAGACGTGGTCACAGAAAGAATACCACTTCCTTTTCAATCAGTGTTTCAATCTCTCTCTGAACTGATCACAAAATAAGAAAAAGTGAAGTGGTATTCTCAAGTTGATGGAGAAAGATCAATTGTTTAACAAATCATAGTCCACCCTTAATGAGAAGTGGGGGTACTAGCCTCCAAAATTTAGGGTGTCACTTGTTGTTCTGCCAGTAGTTCACAAACTGACTAACACTTTTCAAAAATCCTTTACTCCCATATGTGAGGGTTTCTTGTTCCAACAAAGGGTTAGCCACAAGAACTCTTGTAAATTTCTCTGGTTAAGGAGATACATTTTTCCACAGCTGGCCAGTAGGTTCACTGGTGGTAGAAGACAACCACCATATTATTCTGATTATTGGATATCCCAAATAAGGCCCTTGCAAAAATCTTTTACATTATTTATAGGTCCATATTAATTCAAGTTGTCATTGCATGTCAATCTCTAATCAAAGACTCCAACTGCATGCTTACCAGACCTGTACTTGGAGTAGCCTGGCTTTTAATCAAATAAAGTTCTAAAATATGTTAAAAGAAAATATGACTAACTACTGAAAAAAAAATAATGAATTGCTCTTTCACTGAACTAAAAACAAAAGAAAACATTAAGCAAAAAAGATTGAAGTAAAAAAAAAATGATCCTGAGAATATATAGTTGCCCATTTTCTTTATCATATAAATTCAGTAATTTAATCTAATTATTAAAATAATTCAAATTCAATTCTAGATTTATTTTTAGATGAAGCTCTGTCCTCTCTTAATCATTATTATTAATAATTTTGACTTGTATTATCCTTCATTTTTTTAATTCTACTCACTTTGTCAGTCATTATTATTAATAATTTTGTTCTATATTATCCTTCATCTTTCTATTTGTATCAATAATAATCTGCATGAGTAATAGTTTTTCCTGGATATTGTCTGCTTATTGACTTTTTTTTAGTGGGAAACCATTTTCTTTTATTAGTCTATTAATGTCTGTAGTATGTAATCTTCGCAGATTA
This sequence comes from Sepioteuthis lessoniana, assembly GCA_963585895.1. Lineage (NCBI taxonomy): Eukaryota > Metazoa > Mollusca > Cephalopoda > Myopsida > Loliginidae > Sepioteuthis > Sepioteuthis lessoniana. The sequence goes on along the minus strand of OY757929.1, from coordinate 6,887,608 downwards.
TGAATAAAAGAGAGGCAAATGTATCTCCTTGCATGATGCCTGTGACAATTTCAAAGAAATCAGAGTGAACCATTGCTTTGGTGTTTTTGTAGAGCATCATTATAGCACTGGCTGCTTCTTTCGGGAGAGACCACATGCTAGAAGTATGTGCTCCCATCTTTCCTCTGTGTATGGAAAATAAATGTCTTGGAGAAATCTACAAACGAGGATGTTGTCTCGAGATTTTTTGTATGTTCACTTTTGATGATTCGATGGATCATCAGAATCTGAAGTTGTGAATCAATTTCTCTGAAAACGGTTCTAATTTTTCAACTTCAGGTTGGATATGCTAGAAAAACAGGGCATTATAAAATCTTAGTAACAACAGCAACAAGCAATATACCGCTGTTGTTCTAAGTGATTCCAAGGTCATCTATCTTTCAGAAGGGGGTGATGCAACTTCTCATCTATTTCTCTATCATGTTTTGTTTACATACGGAGTTGCATAGTCAAAAAATGTCCTAGTCTTCCATTCTTCAGTAGGTATTTCATCAACTTTTCTGGTTTTAACTGTTTTAAGAACTGTTGTAAAACAGTTAAGGACTTCAGTTGATTGTGAGTTGTTTTCTAGCAAGATTTACTGGTCCACCACAGGATGGTGGAAAAGAAAGGAACATAAATGAAAAATGAGAAACGAAAAATCCAGATCATCATAGCAGCAAGCACCCATGTTGAAAATAGAAATATATCAAGAGAAATCGACCACTGGCTCTGATTGGCTGGAGGAGACTCAAACAGAAAAGCAGTTCAGAGTGAGTGTGAGATAGAAAACAGGAAAAGAGTTAGTAGACTACAAGATGTGACAATGTAAAGATAACAGTTGGACACTAGACATGACAATATGAAGATGACCAAAAATTACAGCTCCCTTTTATAGTGAGCTCCTGCAAAGGGGTCTCACACCCACGGCAAAGTTGTAAAGACAGAACCAGCATGCAAGCTCATGTTAGAACTACAACAGAAAACAAGAAAGTTAATATCAAGGTCTGCATTTGCCCTCTCTCTCCTCACAAGATTTTATTTCTCTTTGTTTAGCTAAAGAGGTCAACTCAGTTCATATTCTGTTTCTTTCCCCTCAGAAACTATTAAAAAATGTAGTAGTGAATAAATGTTTGCATTAGTGAACCAAGACGGGATTTTTGTGAGTTCATCACTTCTTTTTGTCATGGTTACAAAAAGGGTCCAACTGACACTTAAGACATAGTGTTACTAGAGTCTGCCAAGAACCATGGCGGTACAAGCATCTATATGGTGTTGTAGTTGTACAAATGTCTATTGAGACCATACCAGTACAAACATCCATTTGAGAACAGTAGTGTTACAACCATCTATTTGGTATGTAATGGTACACTGTGTCATGGTCATCTTCTGTGAAGTATCTAAGATTAATGTCTAGTTAGTCATGAATAGTTTCTTCAGTTGGTTTATCTGTGATTTCAAGAGAACTTCCAAATAGATTCTTGCAATGTTCTTTCCACTTTCAAAGTCTTTCTTCTTGACTCGCAGCTTTTAGTTTTCATCTCAAGGTACCCACTCTACAAGGATCAAAAAAGTATCAACCAGTGAAAGAGTTAAGGGTTTTATTAAGAATGATTTTTTTAGAGCTCATAAATCTTTTATAATCTAAGAAGGCATTAGTAAAGGTGACTCAAAGGCTCCTTTTTCAATAGCTACTATACCGACATGTAAGGGAGGGCGCTACTCCATTCCCTCAATTGCTCCACTTTACCCTTGATCCTTACCTTATAGTGCTGATTGCTAAGCAAGGCAGCATCAAGTATCATTTTTTGAGTCTTTGGTATGACTCAGCCTGGGATTGAACCCTGGTCTCCTGGACCATTGGCAAACACTCTACTCATTAGGCCAATGACCCAGTTTGTCCAGTCTTCCTTAAAATACTGGTTCCAGCTAAATCATGAAAGTTAAGCAATGATGAACCTACTTAGTATTTAAATGGGTACCCACTTAGTAATAGTAAGTATAGTAAGCAACGTGAGACCTGTATGTGAGACTAAGCAAAGCTTGATAGGTTCCATAATCTAAATTATGAATATACCAACTGCATCTTTGCAGAGGGGTGAGACACCACTCAACGAGTGTCCTGGATATGACTCTAAATAATCTGATGGTGAGTTTCCAGAAATGCTGGGGCTTTGGGGAATGCAGAGCACCCTTTCATTGCCACTGCTCCCTGGTTCACTCTGGCCCAGAGTGGTAGCACCTGGTAGGGTCCTATCTATGGGTCAAATAGAACTAAAATGCATACTTATGCTAAACTGAATTGTTTCAAATAGAACTTTTTTTGTATGCTAAGCTGATTTGTTTGAAATGGAACTGTTTTGGACATTGAAACTGTACTTACGCTAAACTGAATTATTTAAAATAGAACTGTTTTGACATTTAACTGCATGTAAATAAAAACTATACTTATACTAAACTGAATTGCTTGAATTAGTACTGTTAGACTAAAATAGAACAGTTTGACATTTAAACTGTGTACTTATGCTAAACTGAACTGTTTGAAATAGAACTGTTTTTAAATAGAACTAAACTGTGTATTTATGCTAAACTGAATTGTTTGAAATAGAACTGTTTGACTTTTAACTAATTGTAAACAAAAACTATACTTATACTAAACTGAATTGTTTAAAATTTATTTCAGCATTAAATAATCCATAAAACAAAACAACCAACCAATCCATAATCTAAAAGACTATCAATGTTATAGAATATCAAAAAAATGTTAATTCCCTAAAAAAATACTTTTAATACATATCAAATGTCATCCATATAAACTAATTCCCTTCCCCATATATGATAATATTTAGAAATAAAAACCCACAATCATAAATACTGTAATTATTCATCTATAATACACACTTTTCTTCAGATTTTTAAGCCTAAAAATTAGGGGAGCATGTTATACACAAGAACTAAATATTACCTTTTTTCACTTGTTTTCCTCATCATATTTAGGATAGCATGACCAAAAAAATTAATATCTATAGTCCAAACTAATATATAACAAATACTTCTGTTTTATAGAGCAACAGAGAAATAGTCACTGGAATGTGTGTTTGTTTATAATTTGTTTCTTTTATTGTAAATTTATTTTCACCAAAAGTTTTTTTGAAACATTATATAAATTGTATAAATTCTTATTTTATATCAATACAAACTGGATAAAAATTTGAACAAATGTTAGGTTTAGTATGGATTTAGCTGCTACAAATTCCAGAAAAATCAATGTTTATCATACACAAGATATTTTTTCCAGAATTTCATAACTGAGATTTAAGGGTTCATATTATACATGAATGCATGTTATACACAATTAATTATGCTATTGAATACTGCATCAAGAAATTCTGCAAGATTTAAATTAATTTCTAATTTATCTTGTCTCTTGAGTTTCATTATTTTTTTTTTTACAGTCAGAAAATCAAGCATTATATTGGAATTATTTTCAATAAGATTTTTGTATATTTTATTTTTTAGACAAAATCCTATCAATCATTCATTTTAATTCATTTACCTGATTTTAGTTGCTTTTTATTGCAACAATTCAATGAGTTTCAATAAAATCAACTCAAATTGAAAAATACAAGTCAAAAATTAATTATAATAATCATTGCAATTGTTTTTTGTAAATTAATTTTTTTTGTTTAAATTTTTGATATGAGGACTTGTTATTTACACTATTTAAAAAAAAAACATATCTTTATTAAACAATTCGATAAGAAAGCTTTTCCTCAAAGATATTTCTAAAGAAAACTCAAAAATGTTTTGCCCAGTCAGCTGGGGGGGCTGTAGAATACACCAACTGCACCTCTGCAGAGGGGTAAGACCCCCCCCCCAACGAGTGTCCTGGATATGACACTAAACAATCTGATGGTGAGGTTCCAGCAATGCTGGAGCTTTGGGGAATGCGCAGTACCCCTTCATTGCCATCGCTCCCAGGTCCACTCTGGCCCAGAGTGGTAGCACCTGATAGGGCACTATCTATGGGTTAAATAGAACTAACAACATACTTATGCTAAACTGAATTGTTTGAGTAAACTGAATAGCTTGAAATAGAAATGTTTTTCACGATTAAACCATACTTAGATTTAAACAGCGTGCTTATGCTTAACTGAATTATTTGAAATAGAACTGTTTTTCGACATTAAAATTGTATTTACACTTAACGGAATTGTTACTTATAACTGCTTGAATTGTTTGAAATAGAAATGTTTTTGACAATTAAACTGTGTACTTATGCTAAACTGAATCGTTTTAAATTGAACAGATTATTTACATAAAAATGGATTTGGCGTTAAATAAACTACAAAGGTTAATATGCCATAAAACCCAACAAACCAAACAAATAAACCAATCAAAAATGTTATTGAAATTATTTACATGTATTGGACTATTGTCCTCATCTTAGTTATTTCTATTCCTTATATTTTAGCCAGTGTACCTCTCTTAAAATGAATTTTTTATAAAAGAAAAATGAATAAATATTGAGGTCTTCTTGGGTGTTTTAATGTTGATATTAAGATTTATTGATCAGAAAAAAAATTTGAATCTTTTTTATATTTTCATATTATTTTTCATCTACAACAGGTTAATCAACACATTTTTCCAGGTATTTTTTGTTGAGAAGGTATTCCTAAAAAGAAAACTGAAGAACAAATGTTATTTATATTATCTACATGTCTCATCTTGGTTGTTTATAGTCACAACATGAATTGAAGAAAGAATCCAGCTTGAAATTTTCTCAAAGTTGCCAACTGTGGAAAAAAAGACCCAGAAAAAGTCAGTATGGCAGCTGAAACATTATGTTTTAAAAATATGTTTAAAAAAAGTTTATAAAGGCTTCATATAAAATCTTCTGTAACATTTGAACAAAACTCTAAGATCTTTTCCCATCTTCTTCAGAATTACATTTTTTTTTTATTCTTGAATGTTTGGTGATTCCAAGCTGACAATCTTTGATAGAAAAAAGAATCTTCAACACAACTCATGCTAAATGGAAATTTTATAATTGGAAATATACGAGAGAATAAGTAAAGAGATGGATACCCACTTTTCAATATTTTTCCAATGATACAAAATAAAAAAAATATTTTCAAAATCTCTTTATTAAAATCTATGATCCAAAAATTTTTTAATTTTCAATTTTTGAAGAAAAAGTTTAAAATTTGAATAATCTAAAGTTGATGCATGTCTTTTAATCTACTAATCTGCGCTACAAGAAGAAAAAAATGTTCAAGTAGATTAATCCAGTGGTTCTGAAACATACCACCATGACACAATAAAGAGGTATCTGAAGATGTAGGTATGTGGGCTATAAAAAAATAGACACAATCTATCTACCTTAGTCAGACAACAGTCTTAATCAAATTAACAGATCAATTCCAGTTTTTATTATCGAGCATCTTTATTGTTCTTTTTATTTTACCAATCAAATGAAAGAAGAAAAAAAAAAGTTTGCCCAGTCAGTTAGGGCTGTAGAATACACCGACTGCTTCTCTGCAGAGGGGTAAGAACCCTCCAACAAGTGTTCTGGATATGACACTAAACAATCTGATGGTGAGGTTCCAGCAATGCTGGAGCTTTGGGGAATGTGGAGTACCCCTTCATTGCCATCGCTCCCAGGTCCACTCTGGCCCGGAGTGGTAGCACCTGATAAGGGTCCTATCTATGGGTTAAATAGAATTAAACCGTGCTTCTTTCACTATACTGATTTTTGCATTTAAACTGCGTATTTATGCTAAACTGAATTGTTTAAAATAGAACTGTTTTGACATTGGAACTGCATACTAGTGCTGAACTGAATTGCTCGAAATAGAACTGTTTTTGACGTCTAAACTGTGTACTTATGCTGAACTGAATTATCTGAAATAAAACTGTTTGACATTTAACTCTGTGTATTGCCCAGTTGGCTGGGGCTGTAGAAAACACCAACTGCACCTCTGCAGAAGGGGTAATACTCCCCCCAACGAGTGTCCTGACACTAAACAATCTGATGGTGAGGTTCCAGAAGTGCTGGAGCTTTGGGGAATGCGGAGTACCCCTTCATTGCCATCGCTCCCAGGTCCACTCTGGCCCGGAGTGGTAGCACCTGACAGGGCCCTATCTATGGGTTAAATAGAACTAACAGCATACTTATGCTAAACTGAATTGTTTGAGTAAACTGAATAGCTTGAAATAGAAATGTTTTTCACAATTAAACCGTACTTACATTTAAACTGCATTCTTATGCTTAACTGAATTATTTGAAATAGAACTGTTTTTCGACATTAAAACTGTAACTGAATTGTTACATATGACTGCTTGAATAGTTTGAAATAGAAATGTTTTTGACAATTAAACTGTGTACTTATGCTAAACTGAATTGTTTGAAATAGAACAGATTATTTACATAAAAATGGATTTGGCATTAAATAACCTACAAAGGTTGATATGCCATAAAACCCAACAAACTAAACCTGAAAAAAAAGTCAAATGTGTTTTTGAGTTAATCTACCTTCCTCAGCAGACTTTTCCTTGAGTCGGTTGTCATAACATTAGTATATATATATATATATATATATATAGTAAAAGTAAAGTTAGCGACCTTAGTCAAAGGTGACCCAAAGGCTCCCTTTCAATTGCTACCACACCAAGGTGTAGGGGAGGGCGCTACTCCATTCCCTGGATTGCTCTACTTTACCCTTGTTCTTCACCTTATAATGGTGAGTGTTAAGCAAGGCAACATCAAGTACCATATTTTAGTCTTTGGTATGACTCGACCTGGGATTGAGCCCCAATCTCCTAGACCATTGGTGAACACTTTACTCATTAAGCCAATGGCCAGGAATATATATATATATATATATATATATATATATATATATATATATATATATATATATATATATATATATATATATATATATTCACCCGACCCCTCCACAAGAACAAGATACAATACATGGTCAATTCTTAAGTGGAGTTTAACAGGTTGGAATTTAGAGTTTTCTTTTTCTTTGACTTGTTGTCATACCAAGGTTAGAGAGCCCAATCTGCTCTACTATTTACCCACAGCTGGAAAGACAATAGTTAAATTCATACCTTTTCCAAGGGCGTAAACTTGAAGTAAAATACAAACAGCCTTGAACTTGGGTTTCCTAAGATGGTAATCATTACACCATTGGCACCTCCATAAAAGCTAATAGATATATATATATATATATATATATATATATATATATATATATATGTGTGTGTGTGTGTGTGTGTGTGTGTGTGTGTGTGTGTATACATATATATATATGCATGTGTGTATATATATATACATGTGTGTGTGTGTGTGTGTGTGTGTGTGTGTAATCAATATATATATATATATATATATATATATATATATATATATATATATATATATATATAAATAAAAGCCAGAGCTGGAAAAAGAAATACCTTAATAAAAAATTGTTAGTGGTAGAGGGTCCTAACCTGCAAAAATCATTTCAAAGTCAATTGTTTTTGTAATGTCATTTATAAATATTTATTTCTAAGAAAAAAATCAAGCTGACCACCTGCAGCACTTGATTTGGCCTGAGTGAAGAAAGAAATAATCCCAGACAGTGCGGCACCAAAATGTGACTTCCTCCTTTTTGTCAAGAACTACTAGTCTGACACTCCATTCAGGACCAAACTGTAAAAGCAAGAAAAACTTAAGCCAGCAGATGGGTTTTGTCACTCCCTCATGAATGGAGCTCCCCTTGAAATAGGAGTAAAAATAAATGAAATTTGATTACTACCAAGAAAATTTGATTTCTACCAAGAAAATTCAACTGAAAGAAATTCAATTGAAAGAAAATTCAACCGAGAATTCTGTGAAAAGAACCTTAAAGAATACTTGAAATTTAATGAACTCTGAAACTTTTTGATAAAAACAAATATAAAAAGAAAAATACTCAAATTCAAAGAACATTGTTTCCCCGGACACTCTCTCCAATAAGTTCTAGCAAACTGCACTAAAATTTGCAACACTTTATCTTTTCTATTTCTTTCTTTCTCATTTCTTTGTATAAAATTCTCTTTTAAAAACTTCATTGTCTGTGTTATCTTTTCAAATCAGTATTTGAACTAGAAAACTGCAGAACTTACTGTTTAAACTTACCATTAATGGTACACTAAAGCCCCCTAAAAACATGACCCAGTTAAATACTAAACTTGGCTTTAGTGTCACTCATTTCATATCAAATTTTATTCCCCCTTAAACTTTCCTTATATTGAAATCTTTATCCCTATTAATTTCTTTACATTTTTCTATAAACAGCATCACCAAATTATTTGGTCTTTCTAATGAAATTGTTGACCACTGACATCTTATGATTAGTTTTAGTTTTGAAAAACTTCTTTCATAATTACCCGGGGCCCAATTAGAACAAATCTGTCTAATTGGCTTAAAACTTTTCCTGTGTGTCTATGTATTCTGGTTCTTGAGTTCAGTTTCTTTGCTTAATGGTATATCAACCTTCATGGGTTATTTAATTCCAAAGTCATCCTCAAAGAACTGGGGGAATAAGGGTTCATGCCTATGCCAAGGGTATTTGTCCAAAAAATCAACATGTGGTGTGAATGGAATTCAAACTCTCTTCCTTCAAGGCTGCAGTGGAGTACTTTAGCCATTATACTAAGAGACTCCACTCTGTAAATGTGTGTGTGTGTGTGTGCGTGTGTGTATGTGTGTGTGTGTGTGTGCGCGCGTGTGTGTATGTGTGTGTGTCTGTGTGTGTATGTGTGCGTGTGTGTCTGTGTGTGTGTGTGTGTGTGTGTGTGTGTGTGTGTGTGTGTGTGTGTATGTACATTAAAATGAATAGGTCCAAAAATAATTCAGAATTTGTTTTTTTAAGGTTCTTATTATTTGATATACTTGTGATTCAAATTTTACATCTTCTTCAGGGGATTTATAATGCTTAAGATAATTATCTATTCCTGTTTTTATAATGAAGATTGTTTTGATAGGGATGTTATCCTTTTCAATTCCAGGAATTGTGTCTGTGAAAGTCCCATTATAGTTAACTATCTGCAAAGACCTCTTTAAATATATATATATATATATATATATATATATATATATATATATATAGAGAGAGAGAGAGAGAGAGAGAGAGAGAGTAATAGCCCAAAAACATCAAAAATTCAAAAGAAAATTTTAAGGGCCTTTAAATTATTGGGATTTAAAATTGAGATAATGTCTTATCTAAAATTAGTGAATTTCCTCAATATTACTTTTAATTTATCTAAAAATAGCTTTAAATCCTTCCATAAAGACAAACAAACCCCCTCCTATATTAATGTTAATTCTAACCACCCTAGATCGATAATTAGACAAATCCCAAATGCTGTTAATATAAGAATTAATAGATTATCTTCAAATAAAAAAAATATTTTATGAAAATAATTGGATATATGATGAGGCCTTTGAAAAAAAAGTGGATTTAAACAAAGATTAGAATACCTAGAAATTTTTCAAGATAATTTTGAGACTTTTAACGATGAAAACAATGACAATAACAACATCAACAACAATAATAATAGTAATAGGAGAACTGTGAATGGTGAGACAAATAATAGGATGAATAACACTAAGGATAGGAATAACAATGATAGCAGCTGTCAAAATAAAAAAAAAATAAACATGGAAAGGAAAAGTAACATAGTTCAACCCCACCTTTTTGTAAATTATCTACTATTAATATAGGTATGTACTTTATAAGGCTTATACATAAACATTTCAATGGAAATAACCCATTAAAGAAAATATTTAACAAGAAAACAATTAAAATCAGTTATTCTTGAACTAATGATTTATAAAAAATCATTAGCAACCAAAATAAAAATTCAATGAAAAAATCATGAGTTGATAGACAAGGTTTGAATAAACCATTATGCAACTGGAGGGTTAGAGAAGAATGTTCTATTGGTGGTAAATGTAATTCTGAGAATGTAGTGTACAAGGCAACTATTTTCCCCAATGGAAAACAGAAAGGACATAAAAATATACTTTGGGATTTCTACTGGAAATTGGAAGCCGAACCATTATACTCCTAAACATTCTTTTTCTAACCCTTCCTTAAGAAACCAAACAGCCCTTTCTAAATTGTTCTGGAGACTGAAGGATAGTGGCCTTACACCATTAGTTAGATGAATTTTATTAAAAGATCAACCACCCCAAGTAATTTCAGAAGTAGATATAATCTCTGTCTAGAAGAAAAAAGTAGTCTTATAAAATATAGAAATACCAGTAAATTACGAAATCAAAGAAATGAATTGATATTTAAATGTTGCCATAAAAATAGATATAAGCTTATGTGAATTGATTTTAGGCTTTATATATGTATACATATATATATATGTGTGTGTGTGTATGTGTGTATATATATATATATATATATATATATGTGGTGCCTTCAATAAGTTTCCAGACTTTTTTGTACAGGCATTCAAAATTGTTATAGACTCTTGAAAATTCAGTATCTTATTGCTAGACATCTTATGAGATGACTGACCAATTTTTATGATTACAGATTCAAATGAACAGCTACACCAGCAATTGGAATACACCCTACTAAAGCCTGATTGTCACAGCAAGTGAATTTCAGAAATGCCATCTGGACATCAGGACACTTTAGAAGAATGATAAGCAATAAAATTGTGTTTTAAACTTGGAAGAAATGCCACAGAAATGTATGGAATGCTTCGGACTGCTTTTGGAGCATCTTGCATGAATCGCACATCAGTTTTTGAGTGGCATAAGAGATTCAAGGAAGGCAGGGAGTCTGTGAGGGATGATGAGAAGTGTGGGAGGAGTAAGGAAGTCAATACACCAGAGTTGATTGGCCAAAGGGTTAGGGTTAGGGTTAGGGTTACTATGTTGACTTTTGGTTATTCCCTAAGTTCAGAGGCTGTCGTTATGAGACAATAGAAGAAATGAAAGAGGCTGTAATAAAGGTCATGGACATGCTCACACAAAAAGACTTCCATGGGGCCTTCCAGAAGTTGTTGGAACGGTACAACAAGTGCATTGTAGCCGGAGGAGATTACTTCGAAGGGGACTAGAGTTTCATGTGTGTACTATCAATAAAAGTGCCCATACCAAAAAAAGTCTGGAAACTTATTTAATGATCCTCGTATGTATATATAAAAAAACAATAGCAACTTTCTTTATATATATGATAAAGACATGGTATCGCATGTGCTTTCACACGTTTTATGATAAAAAAATATATATATATGGATTTGAATTTGTATGAATATATATATATATATATATATATATATAAAAGGGTTGGAGTTAGGTTTCCTGATGATCCGATAAGGTGAAACTTTAGTAGAAGATTTCCAACTCGCGATTTAAGTTAATTTTATAATTGGCTCCACTTGTGTTGAGCACTTTTGTAATTGTAGCATTGCAGGATTCGCGGAAGGTTTTTAGTTTTCTTTTGACTAACTGACTGCGTATCCCTTGATTTTTTTCAAGGGGTAGGACGAGGTTGGCCTTTTCTTTCTTTTTGACCTATAATTTTTTCTTTTTCCTCCCGGGCAGTGATTCGAGATACTTTATCTCTTGTCTCTGGCAGGGTTTTTTTTGTTTTTTTCTGGTACCGTGAATGCTGGTAGATATTAGATTAGTAAATATATATATATATATATATATATATATATATATATATGTATGTATATATACATGTATGTATATATACATGTAGGTAAATATACATATACATGTATGTAAATATATATATATATATATATATATGTATGTATGTATATATATATATATATATGTATATATATATATATATACATGTATATGTGTTGAGATTCAATTAAAGTAAATGTATGTTGGATTTTAGTATATATGTTTTAAGATTTGATCTAAATTAATTCTTATATTTTAAACAACCGTTTTTTAAAATTTATTTAAATCATGTAATAAATTATATAAGGTATTAATTTACTTTGATTACAGAGTGTATATTATGAATGACATTTTTGTAGTACATAGTAATAATTAATAATATCAATTAAAATGATTTGCTATTGGTATTAATTATTAAATGTTAATTATTATATCAAGTAATAACATATTGTGGTAGTTATGGATATCTGTTGTTATTTTTATTTTTGTTGGCATTGATGTTATTAATATTTATAATAATAATGATTTGATTAGTTTATGTTAATAGGCTTGACAATTAATAGTAATAATTGTAATAGTAAAATTAATTCTTAGTACGGTATTATCTATAATACTTGGTCTGATTTTATTTATAAATTTAAGGATTTGAGGTTTAGTAATAATATGAATATTATGATAATATGTGAGATATAATTGTAATCTTGAGGATATATAAATTTATGTTGTATTTGTTCATAATTATAGATAATGTCTTAACAGTAAGTGGTATAAGTTTTAATTTTTACTTTTAATGTGATCAATTATATTGAATAATATTAAAATGACAATTTTCTAAGTTTTTTTTTTTAATAAAATAGTATTAATATACAATATAATATTTTATAATATAATTTTATATTTATTAAGAGGTTTTTAATTCTCATGTAAGTTGTTCATAGTAGAGAATTTTCTCTCCCCAAATCCATTTATTCCTTTATTCTATATTTTTTACTTATCTCCTTCATTTGGGTTTAAAACTTTGTTTGCCATTAGATAAAAATCAAGGGGAAAAGAAAGACAAGTCAAAAATTGATACAGGAATTGAAGACAGGAAAAAACAAAACGTCTGGTCTTTACTGAATAAAAAAGGAAAAATAAAAAAAGCAAATAAAATTTGGGTTAGAGAGATAGAGTGACCTGAATTTTGTGGGTTTTTCTAAATCTTCATTAGAAATTTCTCATTATTTCTTTGAAGATGGAGATCTAACATATTTTTAAAATATAGGGTCTGCTGAAATATATATATATATATATATATATATATATATATATATATATATATATATATATATATATATATATATATATATATATATGTATGTGTGTGTGTGTGTGTGTGTTTCAATATACATTTAAATATATATATATATATACCAGGCCATTGGTCAAATGAGCAGAGTGTTCACAAATGGTCTGGGAGACTGGGGTTCAATCCCAGGTTGAGTCATACCAAAAACTCAAAAAATGGTTCTTGATGTCACTTTGCTTAGCACTCAGCACTATAAGGTAAAGATCAAGGATAGTGGAGCAGTCCTAGGAATTGAGTAGCACCCTTCCATACACATCGCTGTAGTAGCTATTGTAAAGGGAGTCTTTGGGTTACTCTCGACAAAGGTCGCCAACTTTACTTATATATATATATATATATATATATATATATATATATAGTTTGGTTAATAATTTCAGCCCATATCATCACACTACTGCTCCCTTGTTGCCTTCTTTTTGCTACAAACACATCTGTATTGGATAGAATCCATCTTTTAGCATTGCATCAGGTTCTTTGAATATTACTCAAGATTAATTCATGAAAATAACTCAAGAAAAGTCAATTTTCATGTATTTTTTGGCCAAATTTTGAAGCTTAAAGACATTTGCTTTAGTGAGAAGAGGTTGCCTCGGAGACTTTTAACAGATCCTTATTCAAAAAGTGTTCTACACCTTTTGTCCTTGACTCCCTGATTTCCAGCGTTTTTCAAAGATCTGAGTGCTGGTCAAAAGTGGTTGTTTTGATGTAAATTGCTTTAATTTACATTCATCTTGAGGAAGCAAGTTCTTAAAGGCTTTTCCTTTGCTTTGAGTTCTCAACTTAGTTATATTTTCAACATCCTCCTTTATTGTTTGATGATCACTCCAAAGCTTCTGTGATATCTCCTTCATTCAATAACTTTGTTATTTTCAGCTGTTTTTAGATCCTTCCCTTTACCCATGTTTCAACATATACTATAGACAAAAAGAAGAAACTGTTTTTCTAAGATTTCAGAGATCTTAAGTGAATATTAGTTTAATATGTATACCAACATCAGTCAGACCATTTTTGTAAATTTAAAACATTTGAAAAACTAACAATTAAAAAAGGTAGAAAATTTAGTTAAATATTTTACTATGGGTAGAAATTAACACATCTAAATTTGACATATTTTGTTTTAGAACATTTTGAGGTTTATTTGATTTGCATAACTTCAAAGAGGCTATATATATATATATATATATATATATATATATATATATATATATATATATACATATGATTTGAATACCATCTAACTAGCTTGAATAAGCAAAATAGATCTATTATGGAAATGGAATACTATATCTAAGTTTCTTATTTTTTAAACAAAATATATATACATATATGTGTGTGTGTAGTTAGGCAGCAACCATTCATTTAAGCATGTTTGATTAAATAGTAAAGACACATTTTGTCTGTATAATTTAATTAAGATCCTTTCGAATTTCCTGATAAGTGTCTTGGTTTCAGGTTGGAAACTATGCAAACGGAGAGTTGAATATACTTGAGTTGCTTACATCTTAAAACCCATTCTATTCCTAAATCCAAATTTTGAAAATTCTAGTTGAAAACACCACTATAATTGCTCATGAAATTGATAAGCTATGACTACAAATCCTAGAAGCCCTACATATAAAAACAAAAACCTAAAATCAATAGAATCAATTTTGAAAATAGCGACAATGTTTTGAAATGCCTTTAGAATTTTTTTTTAATATTCCGTATTTCTTGATAGTATTCTATTTTCATTGATAGCATTCTATTTTTTAGATTCATCAGCAATTCAGTTTTATCTAACTCTGCATTTGCATAGTTTTGTTATTTTATAAAAACCAAGAAACTTTTTTGTAAATTTTTCAATTTTCGATTCATTTCATTTTGTTAACTGCCTGATGATTGTTGTTTTGTAAAAACTTCATGAAACCCAGGGGTCGCAGACTAAATTCTATGACATTAAATATATAAATCTATTATATATTTATTATTATTATATATACATTCATATATATATTTATATATATTCATATGTATATTTATATATATATATAAAAATGTTTGTTGTAGGTCCAAAAAAAGAATAAAAATATATTTTAAAATAGGTCCACAAAGAGATTAGTAATTTTTTGAATTCATCTATTTTGTTCTTACATATGTGTTATATATGTGTGTATGTTTCCAGCTTGTTGCTTTCATCAAAGTACATATGTGTTATATATGTGTATGCAAAAACAAAATAAATAAATTTAAAAAAAATACAAATCTCTTTGTGAACCTACCTATTTTAAAATTTATATATATATATATATATATATATAAGTTGGTGACCATAGTCAAGGGTGACCCGAAGGCTCCCTTTTTGATAGCTACTACACCAAGGTGCAGGGAAGGGCACAACTCCTTTCCCTGGATTGTTCCACTTTACCCTTTATCCATACCTTAAAATGCTGTTAAGCAAGGCAGCATCAAGTACCATTTTCTGAGTCTTTAATATGACTTGACCTAAGATTGAATCCTGGTCTCCCAGGCCATTGGCGAACACTCCAACCGCTAGGCCAATGGACCAGTGTTATATATATATATATATATAATAATGATTAAATAAAACTGGGTTCTTCCAATCATGATTGTGTCAATACTACTGTATAGATGCACCACATGGATGCCGACAAAACATTTAGAGAAAAAGTTAGAGAGGAACTGCACAAGAGTGTTATGTGCTGTGTTGAATAAATCTTAGAAGCAAGAACTGCAAGGCCACTTACCTCCCATCTAAAACTATCTAAAGAAGAGGAAGACATGGAGGACATTGCTAGAGAAGCAAGGATGAATTCATAAGTGATGTTCTCTTATGGAACTCCTTCACATGGATCAACAAGAACTTAACTAAAACAGCTCTGTGTGGACACATGCCAAAAGCAATGAATGATAGGGATGGAGAGAGAGAGAGAGAGAGAGAGAGAGTCAAGGAAATTCATGCTAGCAGTGTGACTTGATGATACATATATATATATATATATATATATATATATACATATTCACACACATATACATGTATACATATATATACAAGGTACATAATAAGTTTCCAGACTTTTTTCGTATGGGCATTTAAAATTGTCATAGACTCTTGAAAATTCAGTATCTTATTGCTATACATCTTATAAGATGACTGACCAATTTTTATGATTTCAGGTTCAAATGAACAGCTACACCAGCAATTGGAATACACCCTACTAAAGCCTGATTATCACAGCAGTTGAATTTCAGAAATGCCATCTAGACATTAGGACACTTTAGAAGAATGATAAGCAATAAAATTGTGTTTTAAACCTGGAAAAAATGCCAGAGAAACGTATGAAATGCTTCAGACTGCTTTTGGAGCATCTTGCATGAATCGCGCATCAGTTTTTGAGTGGCATAAGAGATTCAAGGAAGGCAGGGAGTCTGTGAGGGATGATGAGAGTTGTGGGAGGAGTAAGGAAAATTCATGCTAACAGCATGACTTGATGATATATATATATATATATATATATATATATATATATATATCAAATCCTCAATGAGATAGATTGCATTTCACATAGCACTAATACCCTTGGGAAAGGTATGAATTCAGTTATTCTCCCTCCAGCTATGGGTAAATAATAGGGCAGACTAGGTTCTTCAGCCTTGGTGTGGCAACTAGTGTAGGAAAAGAAAAACTCTGAATTCAAACCTGATAAACTCCACTTAAAAATTTACCTTGTGTCATATCCAGCCCGAGCAGAGGGATTGGTAAATATATATATATATATATATATATATATATATATATATATATATATATTCATACACATATACATGTATACATATATATATACATTCATATATATGTATATACACACATTTATATATATATATATATATATATTTATATCTATATACATTCATATACACACACACACACACACATACATATATATATGGGAGTTGAGCACTCTGGCAAAGGAATTGTCGGCCACCGCTCGCATAATGCAAAGCTCTTTGAAAGAATTGCACACTCTGGTAGCCGATAGGGTATAAAAATGTAAACAAACAGACGCTGCTGCTGTTGCTACATAAAATACCTTAAAAATTCCCTTAGCCAACGTAGTCTGCTTGTTGGACGAGTGGTCTGAGACTTAGTCTAATGTAAAGTTGGATGGGTTTTGATCCCAGCTTCAAGCGTCCTGTGTGTCTAGCCACACTGAAGAGTTCTGACAGAACAAAGCAGTCTGTCTGTGGATGACAATATATATATATATATATATATATATATATATATATATATATATATATTTAAGCATGTTTGATTAAATTGTAAAGACAAATTTTGTCTGTATAATTAAGATCCTTTTGAGTTTCCTGATAAGTGTCTTGGTTTCAGGTCGGAATTGGTGGATGAATTTACCAAAATTGTAAGAAACTTTTTTGTAAAAACTCCATGAAACCCAGGGGTCGCAGTCTAAATTCCATGAATTACATATATAAATCTATTGTATATTTATTTATTATTATAGCTCTATCCTAGATATTGAGCACATTCCATATATTGCACTTGGTTCACCATAAAACCAAAAAGTGATTTAGTGACAACCAACACTGGTATAAAAATATGAATGTACATATAGAAATATATATGGAGATGACTGCAGATTCTAGTAGTCTTTGGAATTTTTTGCAGTGTATGGGTTTGATTAGGTCGGCTTGGGAAAAATTGAATGTGTGTTTGAGCTTTAACATGAGGGAGAAAAGGTTGTTTTGATCGTCATTTGTTTTAATTGATTGTTTGTGTTCATTAGAAAAAAAACAGAACATTTTTCCCAAGCCACCTTAATCAAACCCATACACTGCAAAAAATCCCAAAGTCTTATAACGAAGAAGGTAATTAGGTTATCCTTTCCGTTATATTTAAAGTAAAATAAATGAGTCAAACGAAGATACTGAAGGATTTCAATTTAGAAGTTTAATAAAGGTTTATTGGAAAGGAAACCTTTGTGCTGGTCGTCGTAGTGGGTTGAAGAAAATAGTTATTGAATTGAGAAAGACACGGCGACACGAGTTCAAATTCTGGACAAGACTGATTGCATTTCACATAGCACTAATACCCTTGGGAAAGGTATGAATCCAATTATTCTCCCTCCAGCTATGGGTAAATAGTAGGGCAGACTGGGTTCTTCAGCCTTGGTGAGGCAACTAGTCTAGGAGAAGGAAAACTCGGAATTCAAACCTGTTAAACTCTGCTTAAAATTGACCTTGTGTCATATCCTGCCTGAATGGAGGGGTTGGTAAATATGATTACAACATAGACACCACAATATAGACAATTTTCTGCGACATCACATTATAGTCAATATCTTTTCCATGAAACAAGTCATATCAAAACCCCTTTCACACAAACAAATCCTTTCCTACTTCTTTCTTATTAGCTCCCTAAAATCTATCACCACTTTCAAAACTAAAAATCTTTAGTGAAACCTGATAAATTTAATTTTAAATCCCTCCCAACTTTTCCTGCTATAACTATACCCCCTCCACCATCTTATCATTTTTCCTCACATGCTTTTGAATAGAAAAACTCAGAAAAAGTCTCTGTCTTGAAGAAGTTCATGGAGATGAAATAAAGCCTAAAGGAAATATCACGCATCTAAATTTAAGTTAAGTGTTTGATTTAACCAACTTTCCACAAATTTCTATCATCCAGTCAGATTCACTACAAATCTATCTTTTCAACAAATATATATATATATATATTATGTATGTATATATGTATATAGATACATATACATGTATGTGTATGCATGTATATATATATATATATATATATATATATATATATATATATATATATGTTTGATTAAACAGTAAAGACACATTTTGTCTGTATGATTTAATTAAAATCCTTTTGAGTTTCCTGATCAGTGTCTTGGTTTCAGGTTGGAATTGGTGGATGAATTTACCAAAATTGTCTTGAGCGCTTTTGGACCCTTCATAGGCCATCATCAAGGGTTGCTTGCATGTGTAAAAAGTGTTTTTTTTATGAGTTTTGAAAGTTTCTTGGTTTTTATAATATAACAAAACTATGCAAACACAGAGTTAGATAAAACTGCGTTGCTGATGAATTTAAAAAACAGAATGCTATCAACAGAAATAGAATATTATCAAGAAATACGGAATATTAAAAAAAAATTCTAAAGGCATTTCAAAACATTGTCGCTATTTTCAAAATTGATTCTATTGATTTTATTTTTTTTTGTTTTTATATGAAGAGCTTCTAGGATTTTTAATCATAGCTTGATGATGGCCTATGAAGGGTCCGAATGCGCTCAGGACAATTTTGGTAAATTCATCCACCAATTCCAACCTGAAACCAAAACACTTATCAGGAAACTTAAAAGGATCTTGATTAAATTATACAGATAAAATTTGTCTTTACTATTTAATTGAATGAACGACTGCTGCCTAACTACACAAACACACACATATATATGTATATATATATATATATATATGTGTGTGTGTGTGTGTAGTTAGGCAGCAGTCATTCATTTACATTCATACATACATATATATGAATCTATATATTTATATAAATTCATATGTATGTATGTATGTATGTGTATGCATATATATATATATATATATATATATATATACATAAATGCATAAGCAAAATTTGAAAAACAAGTTAATCTAAAAAGAAGAATTTAATGTAAAAGAAAGTCAATGTTATAACATTTCGATTCTAATGAATCATCATCAAGACGAGGGAAGGATGATATTGAGTGACTTTAAATCAGCTATGAATGTTTATATATATATATATATATATATATATATATATATATATATATATATTACATGAACTGTTCTGAATTTTTAAAAAGTTAAAACAATGCCAGTCAAAAGTATTTGGCCACCCTCAAATATTTTCATTTCTTATCCTAAACGTATTATTTTTAATGAAACAAGTCAGACACCACAATGGTTTTATTTATTATACTAAATATAAGTCTTCCAGAGAAACATTAAATACAAATTAAACAAAAACACGCAAAAACTTCTTAAACTTTTGATTCATCAAAATGACACCCCCTCCCTTTGGCTGCTATCACTGCTTCACAGACTCTTGGCATTCTTTCCACCAAAGTCAGGAGATAGACTGAAGATAGTTCTGCCCAGCTTTCCTGCAAGAGTTGGCAGAGGTGAGCCGCACTTGTGGGTTGTTTAGCTCTGACTTTTCGGTCAAGTACACCCAACAGGATTTAAGTTTGCTGTCTGTGCTGCTAAGACATCAGTTGAAGGACGTGCTTTTTCTTTTTGCTTTTAATGTACCTCTGGTAAAGTTTACGAGAATGCAATGGGTCATTTTCTTGCATGCACATACCAATCCTTGACCCACAAGCCACATTCCAGAGGGGATTGCATGACGCTGCAGAGTATTAGCAAAAGACCCCACCCCCACCCCATAACAGAAACTCCTCAATGCTTTACGGTTGGTGTGATACAGGGTGGAATGGATTGGCTGCTTTAGTAGCCATTCAGCACACTGGGTAGTCTATATAAACCGGTATATGAGGTGTTGGCATTTGTTCTTTTTCCATTGGTGGATCACGGATTTCAAGATAAGTGAAATTTTCTTTAAAAAAATGCATTTTAAATCAAATAAGATTTGTGTATGACTGAAAAGTGTATTTGTATTTTTATTGATAACAAGTGAAATATGTCTACGTTATTTTTTCATGACTAGGTTTAAAAATGGAAAAAGAATTTATCAAAAAATTCACTTATTGCCGCATTTAATATTGTAATTTTACTTATCTTTTAAGTAATTATGGCAGTTTACAACCAGTTTATTGTCATAATGGTTAGTGTGTTTGCCAATGGCCCTGTAGACTGAGGTTCAATATCAGGTCTAGTCATACCAAAGTCTCAACAAATGGTGCTTGATGCCTCTTTTTTTTCCTCTGTGACATTCTAAGGTTTCTTTAACCCTTGCAAAAAAATTCATCAAAAAGTAAGTTATTCCCTTTTTGGGCAGGCTGGGACCTTTTCAGCACCTTTTTCGCCAATGGTCCAGGAGACCTGGGTTCAATCCCAGGTCGCGTCATGCCAAAGACTTTAAAAATGGTACTGGATACCTCCTTGCTTAACACTCAGCAATATAAGGTACGTATCAAGGGTAAAGTGGAGCAATCCAGGGAATGGAGTAGCGCCTTCCCCTACACCTCAGTGTAGTAGCTATTGAAAAGGGAGCCCTCTGGTCGCCCTCGACTACAGTTGCCAACTTTACTTACTTATTGATTGATTGATTTTAACAGCATGTCGATTCATCTAGAGTTATTGTTTGGTATGCCAAGAGGTTAACAAATTTCATACATCGTATGTTTATTTTTACATTTTTTTTTTTTGTGTGTGTAGTTATTTAAGCGTTTTTGCACAGTTATATAATATCAAGTATTCCTATCTAACATTAATAATTCATACACAATTATATGATTTTAAGTAAAGATTTTAACTTAATGATAATTATTTGTTTGCAACTAGTTATATGTTGGTTGGTTGGGTTTTATGGCGTATCAACCTTTGTAGGTTATTTAATGCCAAATTCTGTCTATATGTATATACATTCAACCAAAGATTTCTGTCTATATGTATATACATTCAACCAAAGATTACTTAGTAGGTAAAATTTTCTATGAGCAGGATTTCATTTGTTTGCACATGATTAATCAGTTTTAATTCATTATATTTTTTCATACAACCCTGTCTCTCGAAAGAAGGACAGAATGTCATCTATTTTGACATTTTTGAACAAATTGGTTAAACTATTCTCTTTGAAACAATTATAGCTTCAATTATTCCTAATACAAATAATTTACACCCAGTTATATAGTATAAAGTATTCATATCTAACACAAATAATTTTCAGATGGCTCTATTTGACCTTCCCAAGTATTACCGCTTCAATTTGGATTATTTTATTCCTCAAGGTTAGGGAATGGTGTACATTTTGAATATAAATATAACTGTACAATGTATGTGATTTCTTAACCACTAGGCATAAAATAACCCAAGAGAGGTTGACTTTCTGTTAAAATCAATTCATCAATCTCTAGTGGTAAGAACATATTTTTTGATAACATCAAGATACCCTCAAGGGGAAGAAAACTTTAAGAACCACAGATTGAGAGCTAGTAAAAAAAAAACCAAATCAAAAGACAAAAAACAAAAATTATATAAGAGCAATAGTATTTTTGTATTTTGTGTAACGTATACAGTATTGGGATGTTTCAAGAAATTTTACTTGGGTTGCAAGGACTTCAATAATCAAGTATATATGGAGGTGCCCGTGGTGTAATGATTATCATCATGGGAAATTGACACGGGTTCAAATCCTGGACGAGACTGATTGCATTTCACATAGCACTAATATCCTTGGGAAAGGTATGAATCCAATTATTCTCCCTCCAGCTATGGGTAAATAGTAGGGCAGACTGGGTTCTTCAGCCTTGGTTAGGCAACTAGTCTAGGAGAAGGAAAACTCTGAATTCAAACCTGTTAAACTCCGCTTAAAAATTGACCTTGTGTCATATCCTGCCCAACTGGAGGGGTTGGGTAAATATGATAACTTCTGTCTCATTTCCATTTGGATTATTTAATGCTAAAGCCATCCTTATAGAAAGACAGTAGTGATACTATCTTACTCATAATTGGAGGGGATAAGGAAGTTCATGCCTTTCTCAAAGGCATTAGACTGAAAGTGAATGTAATAGCACAACTGGAGTTTGAACTCATTTTCTACAATGGCACATTAGCCACTATACCAAAGGGACTCATCTCTGTTCCATAATAGTGGGTACATCTGCATATAAATTTCATACACTAAATGTAACAATTATTATGGGACAGAAGTAGTAAAACATATAACCTCTGTGCCATAATAGTTGATACATTTCTATATAAATTTCATATACGGAATGTAGCAATTATTATGGGACAGAAGTATGAATTTTTAGTGTTACTTCCATTTTGGGTAGGAATGAAAAATATGAATTTTATTCATTAATTTTGAAAAACTCTTCACTTTTTAAATTGTATTAACTATAATTTTCTATAGAGTTTACTTTGCAATAAAAAAGTTGATTATTTCAAGTCTTTAATTGGTGAAATGTTATATCCATTTTTTTTTCATTGAACATTTTTTCTGAGTTTTGTAAAGGAAATATTTTCATATATAAAAAAAAAATATAAATTCTCCTCAGTGTAATATCAATATACATTTTTATTGTTAATTTTGCACATTTTTTCATGGATTTTTTCCATTTATTTACCAGAATTTAAAATTTGTTTTAGTAACGGAATGAATGTTTTGCTTTTTTTAGACAGATTTTTATTGCAATAATTTTCCAGTTTTTAAAAATTTATTTACTAAAATTTAAAATACATTTTAGTAAAAGAATGTTTTACATCTGGATTTTTATTGCAATAAATTTCCATTGAGAACCTTCAGCGTTACTTGGATGTAAAGCAACAAAATTGTAAATTATATATTTAATAAACATAAATTATATTTGTGGATTATTAAAAGACATTAATTGTTCTTATTCAATGTCTTGTTGGACAACACTTAAAAACAAAGAATGATGCAATGATACAATTAGTTATGTAATTAAAAAAAACCTTCAGATTAGAATTTTAAAGTTAGCAGAAAAAATAACCTTTACTTCATTTGAACCGAGATTACATTTTTTTCTAATTCTCCAATCATTTTGGTAAATGAAATAAAATCAAAGCAAAAAAGAATATCCGACACAAAATGAATGAATAATAAGAAAATGAGATTAAATATAACTTGATTATCTGTAGATTATTTGCAAGAGATTTCTTATTGTCTGCTTTTTTCACGATACTAAGGATAAATAACTACAATTATATATAGTTGAAAAAACAAATCAATTCAAATTTTCTTTTTCAAAACTGAAAAAAGTGCTTCATACCAACCAGTAGAAAAGGATAAAATCTTAAGTGAATAAATGTTTATTCCCTTCTTCAAAACTGTCTCATTTCTACTAGTTTCATTTACTTATTAAAAAAATGCAATTCTCAGATGAGACGTACCACAATTCTCATTTGATTATTGATTGTATCTGATGATTGTACTTTTATAAAAAGTATGTGAAACTGACAATAATGAGGTCATAAAGAGATGAATAAACATTCATTTATTTTACATTATATATATATATATATATATATATATATATATATATATATATGCTGGGTGTTTCAGAAAAACTGATATAATTGATATAATCAAAAATTTTAGATCAAATTTTAACAATATGTGTAGAAACAGCTCAAAATTTTTTGATTTTTATTTTCAGATTAGATCCACTCGAAAATAAAAGGCATTTAGATATCAAACATAGAATTTTGAGTCATTTCTACGCATGCTGTTAAAATTTGAGATCATTTGAACGAGAATTGGTCAAGTCATTAGATTACAAAATGATATCAATTTTTGAAACACTCTGTACATTGCAAATGATATAAAAATTTTTGAAACACCATGTATATATAAAAAGTTTTTTAATCAGTTTGAGACTGCTAATAGGCCCAATAAATGCCATCATGGTGATTTGAGAATAAAAGTAAAAAAAAACTACTTATGGTATATTTGAAAAATCAGTTTGTACATTTTATCCAAGGGGTGAAATCATAAGCAGTCAACAATTTTTATTTTTGTGAGTAATAATTCATGACTGGTTTTCTTACACAAAGAAAATTTTTCCAGTCAGTCATTCATAAATTAGATAACGAACAATCGTATGTTTAGAAGCTTTGCTGAAAAAAGAGTAAATTTTATTCCTGTTAAAAATGCTTCACTTCAATTTTATGTCATGATTCAACATTAAGGTTAGCTACAGCTGAGGAAAGCTCATCAGAGGAATCTGTTGTCTGTGCATGTCCCGATGTGACTTCTGGTTTAGATAATAAATCATTCTTTTTCAAAAAACATGCTTCTTTATAAGGTGGATCAATAGGACCCTGTGTTGGTGGATGATAAGTGTATTCTTTTTGTGAGTCCAACTGGAAAAAAACAAGAAAAATAAAATAGCAAATTTTACTTACAAAAATATCAATAATTTCTTAATCAAATTGCAATTTCCTTGCAGATTTTACAAGGTTGAGTTAAATGTTTTGCTGTATTTTGGTATTATGTGAGGCACAATTCGGCAGCTCTGGGTGCTTTCATTGAGGTAGTGAAGGTGATGAATCACATTGGACTGTGGGATGCATAGCTTGCCTGATACTTTCCGAGTGGTAATCATCGGATTTGCCTCTATAGCTTGGAGCATAGCCTCTGAGTCCATGGTTTTAGGCCTACCTGACTTTGCCTGATTGTAGACAGAATTGAAAACTGAACAAAATTTCTTGAACTATCAGATTACTGTACCCTGATCTTGAACCATCAGATTACTGTACTCTGATCTTGAACAATCAGATTATTGTACTCTGATCTTGAACCATCAGATTACTGTACTCTGATTGACTGCACCTTCACCAAATGTTTTTGCTTGCTTCTGTAGCATTATGGCCAAGCCTGAATGCATAAAACAAGTTCTTGAATTAGACTATATTGTACTTCATCTGTGGAGCTTTCAAATCATGCATGTGTGAAGCCATACAAAACGTGTCAGCACACCAACTACTGTGATTCTACCTACCACAGTAGGATTGAACTGTGTTAGTCACACTGCAAACTAGTACATACCAAAATATTGCAAGACTTTTGACTCACTCAAATAAAGAAATATTTCTTTGAAAAATAACAAGAGCAAAAATAACACAGGATTTGCATATTTTATGGATTAAAATTTTCTTTTAAAGAAAGTTAAAAATTACAAACAAAATGTTTAATTTCTTTATTTTTTATCATAAATGGGGTTAGTTGAAGCGGATCTGATTGTATAGTTTTATGTTTTGTTCTGTATCAATTCACAGTAATCGATAAACTCAAGTCAATCTGTACCACTTTATTCCAGGTGATACCTTGAAGGTATTGACTTTTCTCTTGGTCTTTTGGGAGCCTAAATTGTTTGCAAGTATTTTTAATGTTTATTCCTTACAATATGAATGAATATACAACTCACTGTTATAGCAGAAAATATCTTTAATGAAACTCAATATAACCTATACCATTCAGAAGCTTATACCAACATAAAACATCACCCATAAATAAGTACACACCTACCCAGAAATAAGTACACACCTACCCAGAAATAAGTACACACCTACCCAGAAATAAGTGTACCCCTAACAATGTTTTATAAAATGCTAATTTCCTCCTAAACCAAAGACACTAAGATTTTATTCTTTCTAGGGGAATGATATACAATCAAAATTAATATTAATTATTACAATATCGCCATAAATAAGTACACTCCAACATTGGTTTTATAAAATAATTTTCTTCTAAACCAAAAATACCAGTATTTTGTTAATTCTCGGGAAACATTATATAATCAAAACCAATATTATCAAGTTTTTTCTGAATATATACTTGATATATAGAATTAGATTGCAGTTCTTCCAAAATTCTATATCATGAATATATTTTCAAACCAAACTTGATTTTTTTCTTCATTACAGTGTTTCAAATGACACATAGGCCTATGAAAAGATCTATGCTGGGAAGATTGTTGTGTGAGTATATCAAAAGTGAGGTAATTCAGGAGTGGAGCAGAGTAAAAGATAAAATCACAGAAAACTGAAAGCAAAGGTTCTACGGGACCAGACACATCGTAAGGTTCATTGGCAACAGGTAGAACCATGCTGTTGTCGAGTGATATCCAAGAGATAAGAAACTACCACTTAGAAAACCTCCATGATGATGGGTAGATGAAATTATCAAAAAGTTTCAGGCAAGTTTGGAGAAGGGCAAATACAAGAATAAATTGTGTTCCGTAATGCGGAAAACATAACCTGACTGATAAAGGGAATGAATTTTCAATAGGGATATACTTATCTTTAGACTGCTACATATTAATATTTTTAACTACAGAGTTTCAGTGTTGTAGAGTTTGGTCATAAATAATACCAAATATTATCCATTTTCACTGTATAATGTCTTACTAGAAATAATAAAATCTTAGGTCTAATGAGTAGAGTGTTTATCAATGGTCTGGGAGACTGGGGTTCAATCCCAGGTTAGTCATGCCAAAGACTTTTAAAAAATGGTACTCGATGTCACTTTGCTTAACACTCAGAATTATAAGGTACAGATCAAGGGTAAAGTGGAGCAATCCAGAGAATGGTGTAGTAGCCATTGAAAAGGGAGCCTTTGGATCCCCCAACGACTACAGCCACCAACTTTACTTTACTTACATTTAATTTAAAAGAAAATAACTTTTTATTAAAAAATAGTAGGGTGTACATAGTTATGGGCAATATAAAAGAATATTAAAAAAGAATTTTTAATCACAATTTTTATTTCTAATGCATTCATGAAAAATAAACAACGACTTTGAAAATAAAAGAATAAGTTGATGAAAAGTCAGTTACTTACAAGAAGAGGATATGTTTTATCTGAGTCAAAGCCACTCAAGTCTCCACAAGCAAGAAATGGTACAATGATCCGATTAGGTCCAGTTAAATTATTGAAGTCAACATCTAAAACAAAAATAAATAAATGAATGTTTAATAAATTCTTTAAAATACAAAGGAGGTACACTCTGATACCAGGCAGAGGTATCAGGCAGTAACACTTTGATCTTAAGCAGAGAACACATATACTACACTCTGATCATAGGCAGAAGTATAAAGGAGTGACACACTAATCCTAGAAGAGATTACATGTACTTCACTCTGATACCAGAAAGAAGTATCAAGCAGTAACATTTTGATCCAAGGTAAAGAACACATATACTACACTCTGATCATAGGCAGAAGTATGAAGGAGTGACACACTAATCCTAGAAGAGATTACATGTACTTCACTCTGATACCAGAAAGAAGTATCAAGCAGTAACACTTTGATCCAAGGTAGAGAACACATATACTACACTCTAATCACAGGCAAAAGTATCAGGGAGTGACACTTTGATCAATGGCAGAGAACACATATACTACACTCTAATCACAGGCAAAAATATCAGGGGGTGACACTTTGATCAATGGCAGAGAACACATATACTACACTCTAATCACAGGCAAAAATATCAGGGAGTGACACTTTGATCAATGGCAGAGAACACATATACTGCACTCTAATCACAGGCAAAAATATCAGGGAGTGACACTTTGATCAATGGCCGAGAGCACATTTACTACACTCTGATCATACACAGAAGTATCAAGGAGTGAAGTTTTCATCCTCGGCAGAGAACACATATACTACATTCTGATTATAGACAGGAGTAACAGGGAATGATACTGATCCAAGAAAGAAAATATATATTACACTCTAATCCCAGGCAGAAATCCCAGGGAGTGACACTATGATCACAGACAGAGAGCCCATATACTACACTCTAGTCATAGGCAGAAGTGTCCAGGAGTGACACGTTGATCCTAGCAGAGAGTTCATATGCTACACTTTGATCATAGGCAGAGAGTAAAGAAATTACACTCTGATCATAGGCAGAAGCATCGGGGAGTCACACTTTGATTCTAGCAGAGAGCCCATATACTACACTCTGATTTTAAGCAGAAGTGCTAATTTCTTCATAAATAACTTGATACATTAGGCATAGTGTTTGCAAGACTTTTTGATCTGTGCTAGCAATGTGACATCATAATGATGATAAATTGTGTGACTCAAAACTAAAAAAATATATTAAGTATTCCTATTTAATACAAATAATTTGTACACAATCGTATAGTTTCAAATATTTCTCACACTAATAATCTATACACAATTATATAGTTTCATGTATTTTCATTCAATAATAGTCATTTGTTTGCACACAGTCATATACTTTCAAGTAATTAATAATAATAGTTTTTAGTAAAGAATTATAGCTTCAAGTAACTGTTCTTAATACAACAAATTTACAATTATATGGCATCAAATATTCCAATAAAATACAAATAATTTTTAAACAGATCTATTTGGGACCCAAATAGACACTACTACTCTGGGTCAAAGTGGGCCTGGGAGTAATGGCAATGAAGTGGTACTTCAGACTCCCCAGAGCTCTAAAACTGGAGCTTCACCACCAGATGAAATTTCATGTTATACCCAGGACATGTGTTTTTTAGGGAAGGGTTTTACCCCTCTACAGAGGGGTACAATCAGCCCCACCAACAGGGCAGATAGAAAAGAGAGAAGTAAAGAAAAGAAAATAAGTAATTTCTGCATTTTCTTCCAGAAGTTTTGCCATCAAAAGAACTTATTTCAAGAAAAATCGACTATTTTCTTCTGTTTTTTTTTGCTTTATTTTTTTTTTGTTTTTGTATATATAGATATAAAAAAAAACTTACATTCCAAATAAGTCCATCAACTTTTTGAATCACATACACAACTGTTCTATCCCTACATTATCTTCTATCCTACTAATGTGTCAGCAATACTTACCTACACCAAGCAGTACTCAGACACGATATGGCCAAAATATGAAGTGCTTTACACAGTCTATTCAATATTGATAACAATGTAAAAATATTTTTAAATGCTTTATCAACTTACCATAATGATGATCAAGAAGCGGATTAGACATATTGGGAGTGTAACCTTCAGGTGGAGAATAATTCTGGCACACCACAAATGCCTCTGCAAAAATAGAAATTCATTAATATCTAAGAAAAATGTCAAATAGAAGTGCTAATGTTTGACTATAGTATTTAATTGTATATAATGCCAGAAATTCAGTGTTTATTTCTGTCTTGGTACGTAAATAAAGCTTCAATTTTGATTTTGTTTTTTAACATAACTCATATCATTATAACAATAATTTATATTAATATGGGATCAGTGGCTTGTATTCCTAAGAAGCAAGGTACACCTTGCTTACCCTATAAAGATTATTTAGTACAATAATTACAAATATCTTTATCAAGTTTAATGTATTATTTATTTCAATTGTATGATTTTGCACTTTAGGGAAACTCAGTAAATTTATTACCAATCGTAACAAATACTTGAAACTTAAAAGTAGATATTGGCTCTGGAAAATCTGTTAATTCTGTTATACAAAATTCAATTTGCAGTAATCTCTTCCCTCATTAAAATGATATGATACTCCCAGATGAAATATGGAGTGAATTTAGCAACTGACTTTAGTCAGAGAGTATGCATTCAGTTGCACCTGATTTGGTAGAAAAAAAAGTAGGCCAATACACATTTCAATATTTTTTGCATGCAGTAAATATTTTAAAGAATTTTGATTTTATTGAATTCATTATTTATTATCATAATTCTTGAAAAATGAAATTAACATAAATAATTTGATAATGCAAATAAAAATCAGTAAATTTCAATAGTGAAAACTTTTCTAAAACTGTAAAATTTTGCTTTGAAAGTTATGCTCAAAGGTTGATGACTGTAAAGCTAAATACTTTGTACTCTGTTGTGGACCAGTAAAAAGTCCGGAAGAAAGACACAAACTCAGGATTATGTGAAACAAGTATATTGAATGGAAGTATAAATACAGCATAAGTAAAAGAGTGTTGAACATCAGTCTGACTGCCAAAGTGTAAGGCTGGAGAGAACTCAACACCAAGATGAATATTCTCCTGGTATTCATAGTAATAGGAAGAGTTCATTATAGTCCGTAAGGGACATACTATAACATACTCATACGTTAAATTGATCAAAATTATTCATTGTCCATTGAGACCATAACAGGGATATTTGCTTAGGCCACAATATTTTTCAAGATATAACACTGAAGTAGATAATGTCTATAGATATATGTAGATATGTCAATAGATATATGTAGACAATGTTTATAGATATATATAGATATATCAATAGATATATGATAGATAACAGTGATAGATATATGTAGATATGTCAAAAGATAAATGTAGATAACAGTGATAGATATATATAGATATATCAATAGATATATGATAGATAACAGTGATAGATATATATAGATATGTCAATAAATCAAAATTAATGACAATAATGAGTGATGAAACAAAGATAAAATAAGAATAAAAAATGGTAACTAACCTATACTTGAATTACGGCTGCTTCGAGGTTTATAAACAGTCACAAATGGAAAAAATATTTTTAATTGTGAATATAACAGAGTAACATCTTTGCCACGGAAAATCTGGAAAGAAAATGCACATCACAAACAAACCTTATTAATTCTAAAAATATTTTAGAATTTGAATATAAGAAAAACATTTAAAACTCTTATTTTTAGATAAATAACAAAAAATAAATTTAAACTTGAAACAAATTCTGCATTGACATTAAATATAGTAAAACTAAATTTATTGACAAATCTTCTTTGATAAAATTCTCCAAATTATTTTTGTTTATTTAAGTCTTCGATCGTTGAAAATAACTTTAATTTCTTTAAGTTGGTTCAATTTATTTGTTTACCTGCATATTGACTCCTTATGAATCACCAGACTCAATTGGCCATTTAAGTGGTGGCAAAGGCTGGCTAGACAATACTGCCTGTGCAAGGCGGAAGTAAGGTTCGGGAGTTCTGTGAATGCTATTAAAAAATAGAAGGTTTCTCAAATCGCTATCTCTTTCAGTGGCTGGGATATGAGGAGACAAGTGTTCATGTGTATAGACAGTGAAGGAACCTTTTCACAGATACAAGAAGGATTAATTTCTACTAGGATAGAAAAACTACCCTCCACAATGTGTCGATTATTCATTTCCACCTACTTCCATAACCTTGAAAACTGAACAGAAAGAATAAAGCAACAGATATCCTAACACTTGAAATGAATTGTGTTTTAGTGTTTCTCTTTCCCCATCAGACATCACTAATATAGCAGTCATTGATGACTATATTTGACAGGGATAAAAAAACAAAACCCACTATTATGATTGTATACAGAGCATAATAAATAATTTGATCACTAGATTGGAAATTGCTTTATTTAGTAAAGTAGAGCATTTTAATGTTATAGCAGTAATAAAAATCTGACTACATTGTGTCATTGTTGCTTTACAGTAAAATGTATAAAAAATTCAGATGTTTAAATGCAGGATCAGTGCTAGGGTTTCATGATACCACCACCACAACCACCACCCACTGAATCTATGATATGGGGCCTCACTCTACTATATGTCATATATTTTCATTAAGTACTATTCATAGAAAATATATGAAAATGAAGCAGGTTTGCTTTCCTTCTGATAAGTGGATTTGAGGGTAGTAAACAGTGTTCATATGACATTGTTCTGTGTGCTAAAAGACATATTAAAGTGAAGTAATCCAGATAACTGGTATATATACAAATGAATGCTTCTAAAAGAGAAAATGTGCAAACAATGAATGAACTTACCTTTCCTACAAATGTTCCACCAACTTTAAGAACATGTGTTGTAATATTCAGTGCCTAAAAAATATAACAAAATGATTTTTTTCAATAAAATATATTGTTTAGTCTGTTATACAATCTGATCAAATCTTTTACAGACTAAAAAAATCAAATCTTTTGCAGACTAATAAATTCTAGTTTAACAAAAAATCACTCAACCAAGCAACAGGTAGCACTGAGTTACATAGTACCAGTATAACTCTTTGACTGACCGGAAAGTATTAAATTCTATACTAAAAAATTAAATATTTAAAAAATAATGAATTTTACATATTAATCTGATGAAATCCTGTCAACAATTAAAAATTGTTATTGGGATAAGAATAAATGAAATAAATTTAATTCTTGTTTTATAAGATGAAGGGGATGTCAAATACCTGTTTGATGAGATGAAGGGGATATAAAATAGCTATTTTATAAAATGGTGGGGATGTCAAATACCTGTTTTATGGGATGAAGGGGATATAAAATAGCTATTTTATAAAATGGTGGGGATGTCAAATACCTGTTTGATGAGATGAAGGGGATATAAAATAGCTATTTTATAAAATGGTGGGGATGTCAAATACCTGTCTTATGGGATGAAGGGGATATAAAATAGCTATTTTATAAAATGGTGGGGATGTCAAATACCTGTTTTATGGGATGAAGGGGATATAAATTAGCTATTTCATAAGATGAAGGGGATGTCAAATACCTGTTTTATGAGAGAAATTAAAGGTATTTGTATTTTTACAAGTTATGATACTTACAGCAAGTAATAATTGTGCCTGGATGTATTCATCAATATCATGAAGACCTGTAACTGTAAAATAGAAAACATTAGAAATATCACAAAGCAAACTTTGTATATAAGTAAAGTAAGTAAAGTTGGCAACTGTCATCAAGGGTGACTCGAAGGCTCCCTTTTCAATTGCTACTACACCGAGGTGTAGGGGAGGGCAATACTCCTTCCCCTGGATTGCTGAGTGTTAAGCAAGGAGGTATTAAGTAACATTTTTAAGTCTTTGGTATGACTCAACCTGGGATTGAACTCAGGTCTCCTGGGCCATTAGTCAAAAGTTTTGTAATATTTTAGTACATGCTAGTTTGTGGCACAAATACAAATGTGCGATCTTGTCTAATTTGAGAACTTTTACTTTACAAGTTTGAACTAGACCATTACATTGCGGAATCAACCAAAAATATTTGTTGTGTGAAAAAGCAAAGGCACATTTGATCAGATAAAGTCAGGTAGACATAAAAATATAAATTCTGAACCAATGCTCCAAGCCATAAAGATGCACTTGGAGAGTATCAGGCGACCTTGGCATCTCATAGTCCTCAGCAAAGACATCTGCATTGTACCTCATGCAACCAAAATATTGCAAAACCTTTGACTCACCCTTGTAAAAATAAAAACCAAATCAAAAGACAAAAAACAAAAATTATATAAGAGCAATAGTATTTTTGTATTTTGTGTAACATATACAGTATTGGGATGTTTCAAGAAATTTTACTTGGGTTGCAAGGACTTCAATAATCAAGTATATATGGAGGTGCCCGTGGTGTAATGATTATCATCATGGGAAATGGACACGGGTTCAAATCCTGGACGAGACTGATTGCATTTCACATAGCACTAATATCCTTTGGAAAGGTATGAATTCAATTATTCTCCCTCCAGCTATGGGTAAATAGTAGGGCTGGCTGGGTTCTTCAGCCTTGGTGAGGCAACTAGTCTAAGAGAAGGAAAACTCTGAATTCAAACCTGTTAAACTCCGCTTAAAAATTGGCCTTGTGTCATATCCTGCCCGAGCGGAGGGGTTGGGTAAATATGATAATCAAATAAGGTCAGGTAGGTCTAAAAACATGAGCTACAATAAAAAGTGTACATACTAGTAGTAAAGTAGTATCTCGTAGGTTGATAGAGACATTAGGTTTATAGGTCCAAAAAATTCACTCTGAATTATCCAGCAGAACACATGGTGCAGTGGATATAGACATTAGGTTAAAAGACGTGAAATCATCTGGAGGTTGCAGGTTCAATCCCAACTACAAGTATATAACAAAGAATATTTACTATAGCTTTATGCTTGTACCTGGTCATGGTTAATGAAATTTGAACAATCTACATCCCTTGATTAAATAAAGGGTTTGGTTCAAACTTCCAAGTGGACTCCCAAATTTGACATGAAACACCTAAAGAAAGTTGCTGGATGCATCAGCCGAAACATTGTGAATATAACAAGGAAGACAATAGTCAGAATATTCTAACTGATATAAATTATCAAGCTTCATCACAGAAATTTAGACAAATAATGTCTTTTTTTTAAGTTTAGAAATTCAAATTCTGCATGCTTAGTTACACCAGCAACATGGCTTCCCACTGATTATTGTTTATTGTAAGAGACCTTCCTTCCCTATGAAATGCAGCTCATCCTTTTTTCCCCCATAAGGAACAAAAAATGAAATAACCCTCCAGTAAGGCAAATTCAAAAATTGCTTAGAATCCATTGGTATTCCCCTTCTGGGGCTCCTCAAACACTGGGCAATAAAAAAACCAGTCTTTACCCCCTTTTGAAGGCAGCCTAAATTTAATGAGTTTTACAGAAGCAAATAAAACTGTCAGAATTCATGTTTAATGAAATGGTAAAAGTATCAAATACATTGGACATGCAGCACATGATTGGAAATTCAATCATTCAAATTAAATATGACTCTGAAAATGGAATAATTTTGGAACAATAGTACAGACTCTGTGAGGGACATTTTGGGTGTAAAAGGCATAAACCCTATAGTGTAAAATTATTTATTTTGCTAACCATATCTTTTACTCTCACTGGTCCTATAACCTAGTTAAATTGGGGTGGATGGGCACTACTTGCCTGTCTTAGGCAGGAATAATCCAGTGGAATTCATTCTTCTCTAGGTCTAAAACTGGTTTGAACTCAGAGTTTTTCTTCTCCTAGACTGGTTGCCATAGCAAGTTTAAAGAGCTCAGTCTACCCTTATATTACTCACAGCTTGAAAGTTGGTTGGTTGGCAGATTTTAACAGCATGTTAACCTATCTGGGGTTATTTTATGCCAAGAGGTTAGGGAATCATGCACATTGTACATTTATATTTACACTTCTTTTAGTTAACAGTTAACAATATATTCGTATCATTGGGGATTGTGCTGAGGGTTTAGTTTGTATGGTACTGATTAGGTTTATGCTTATTTTTTTTGGTAGAATTTTATTTCTCTTAAAAAAGATAGAATGTCATTTATGTTGATATTTTCAAATAGATCTTTCATTTTATTTGTGTTGAAAAAGTATCCCATTCTATGAGGAAGTGTTTAACAATGCTGAGTGATTCACATGTTATACACTTTGGTTGTTGTTCTTGTTTGAGTATAAACTAGTGTATAAGTCTTGCGTGACCAATTCACAATTGGTAAATAGTGACTTGTTCTTTTCTGGATTTTGTGAAGATTGGTCTCCATTCTTGCAATATGGGTTTGATCAAGAAGAGTTTTTTGAGGATGTTGTTATTCCAGTGTTGTTGGCTTTTTGTATAATCATCATCATCATCATGTTGCGCCATCAGTACGGATATCCCTGACCCTCTCTTGCCACCCCTCCCTATTGTCCATTGCTTCTGGCATGTCTTCAGGGCTACATACTGTATCGGCACAGAGCTGCTGTATGTAGGTTCCAGCTGGTCATCCTGTCTTTGCTCGTCCATGTGAAGGAATCCACAGGAATTTCAGGTTTCAGGTCACTATATGGAATTTTGTATTTTGTTGGAGGCCAAATCTGAAGCAGATTCGCTGTTGAGTCTGCGCTTTCATTTTCTTTCAATTGAGACTTGCGATCCAACATATAAGAATCTCTTTGGAGTTGATCATGGAGTTCAATCTACTTAGGAAATGAATGATTAGGGTTTTTTCCAGTTTTTTTATTTCTTAGTGATAATAAAACAGTGTGAATCTGAGAATATGATGAAGTTTTTATTGTTGTTTTCAAAGATAATGCTGAATGCAAGATCTATTACACTGGCTTCAGCTGTAAAGATGGTGCTTTCCTTTGAAAGAGCTTTAATTAGAATTTTCTTATCTAAAATGGCTGCACATACTGTTTTATCACTGTCCTTAGAGCCATCTGTAAATATGTAGAGGTGGTAGGGGTGGTGTTTCAAGATATTGCAGGGTTTATTTTGGTAAATACAGAGGTGAGTTTTTGTTTTGGGAGCTCACTTAATTCAAGGATTAGTTTAGGTTTTTTAATAATCGAAGGTGTTTTTTTTAGGTGTTCTGGTTTCATATATATTGGTGTGAGAGATTTTAGATTTTTTAAGAGTGGGTTCCATTCAAAAGTCAAAAGGTTTTATTGGTTTTTCTTTATTTTAAATACTGCTTGTACTTTGGATGGAAGATGGAGTAATGAGCTGGGTTAGATGAGCAGGATTTGAGTTTTATGTAAAATATTGGAGGGACAGTTTTTCACATTTGTTAAATTTGTGAGTGGATCAGTGATCTATATAGTTTAAGAAGTGTTTGTTGATCAATAGCCCATTTCTCTGTATAGGCAACTACACAAAAGAATTGTTGGACTCTGGTGCATTTGGTTTTGAAAGAAACTTTAGCCCAGTCAGCTGGGGCTGTAAAATACACAAACTGCATCTCTGCAGAGAGATAATACCTCTCACCCACCCAATAAGAATATGACATTAAACAATCTGATAGTGAGGTTACAGTATTGATGGGGCTTTGGGGAATGAGGAGTACTCCTTTATTGCCATTGCTCCCAGGTCCACTCTGACCCGGAGTGGTAGCACCTGATAGGGTCCTGTCTATGGGTTAAATAGAACTGTTTGACATTTAAACTGAGTGCAAACAAATGACTTATGCTAAATTAAATTGTTTGAAAAAGAACCATTTAACTTTACTGACTGATATTTACAAATCATATATATGAATAAACCAGATTTGGCATTAAATAACCTACAATGGTTGATATGCCATAAAACCAAACCAAACTAAGTTTTGGGGGTAAGTTGGGTGATTTGGAGGTTATGACATAGGTATGTGTGTCTTTTATTTGCTCATTCTTTCAGATAAACACTCTCCTGATGTCTGACACTTATTGACTTTTTAGATTTTTTAATTTCTTCTAGAGTACAGAGGAACAGTTCTTGGCACTTTCTGCTCCTCTAGAGGCATTAAGGAATCTGTGAGGGTAAATTTTTATTTTCCTATTGTGGAAAGTGATCCTCTCAAGGAGCAATTCAGAGTGGCTCTTTTTTTACCAGCTTATTATTTTATATTAGACCAGTGGTTTGGGGGATATATTCACTTTTCTACTTCAAAGGGAAAAATCCAAATCTGTCTTTGGATGTTGTCTCTTGGATATTTTAGGCAGTGCAATAAAGTATTTTAAATTCATTAACCATTCTTCTCACACACTCTAGAGCCCAATGACAGGGCTACACAGTATACTTGTACCAAGAGAGAGTATCCTGGGCACCTGGATGTCATAAGGTTCCGCATCCAAGTCGATGGTCACTCAGAAGACTGTCTAGTATAGCAAAGTCCTTTGCTTGTCATTATGATTGACCCTAGAACTACCGCCTGCTAAGATTTTGTACAGCCTATCTTGCTGGATCAAATGTAAGAGCAATGTAAAAGGAAATAGTTAATCTGACTTAGGGTTTGGTATTTCTAGCCAATTGATCCCACTGGGCCTCTCTGACTGCCCGTCTAACTCAGTAAGGGCTGAAGTAGAGTGTTGCAAGTCATGTGACTACTTCGGTTACCAGGCCACAAACTATTCAGCCACCAAGATCTTCCTCTCAAGCATTACCATTATGGGTCAACACCCACTGCCAACTGGGGGGGGGCCTTCTTGTGGGGGTCTTATCCCTCTGCAGGGGTGTAGTTATCATATTTTACAGCCCCCAGCCAACAGAGTGTATAGCTGGAAGAAGAACAGTTGGATTCATACCTTTTCCGAGGATATTAGAATTATGCAAACAGCCTTGTTTAGGAAGACATTTTGGAAGAAACGGCTAAAAGAACTAAAAAGTACAATTCCTAAGAAATTGAAGTGTAACAGAATATGAAAAATTTTGAAATTTTATCCAAATTTTAGAATTTTTCATAATAAATTGAGGAAATATAGTATGAAAGACACTGTGCATTGTTTAACCAAAATATTTGTCAAAAAAATCATTTCTGTTCTATACAAGATTAAGTTTATAAAAAATGTAAATTAATTATGAATGTTAACAGAGAATGTAAAAGATTCAAAACTAAAAGACAGAAAATCAGTTACAATGTTTAGTCTTTATATTGGGACATAAATCAACCAAGGACACAGATATTTGAACAAGATTGAATGGTTAATGTAGGTAACTTTGGGTGTATAAAGCTGATTACCCCTACCGACAAGGAGGAGGGGTGAGAAATTAAAAGCAAAATTTACCAACTAATTTCTTCAAATAAAAATAAATCAGATTAACAGTTACTAGTATCCATAATATCTATCCTTTTTGTAATTTATCTTGATTCAAATTAAAAACCTTAAATTTTACTATTTCTTTACGTCTGCCATTTTGATCACATGAGGTGGTTTAAGTAGTTTAACAGATTCAAAGTAGTGTTTGGAGCAGGGGGAACAAATTCAATCCTACTTGTATTTCAAGGAAGATAATTTGGGAGGAACAAGGTTTGGACTGGATCTCTGAATTTAAGTAACTATTTGATATTATAGTTAGTTTAACTGTTATAGTATGAGTATATATGTAAACTTCCATCAAGAGTACAAACATTTATATTATGATAAGAGTTTGTGGGGAATAAAAGAACATGATGGGGAGAAGAAAATAAAAAATATGAAATGAAGGAATCAAAAGGTTGGGCAGGGATCAAAAGGAAAATGGGAAAGATCAAAGTTGAATCAATTATATACAACCCTGTAAGGATAATAATGTGGTCTTTACTATCATGCTTGCTCCAATTATTATACTTTCTCAAAGGATATAATTATTAAATAGTTACTTTACTAATACTGTATAAGTATATTGTGGGGGGTTGGCATAGGTCAAGGGCAAAGCTGTGTTGCCATTTGATATCTGACTCCATAATGAGGTTATTTTATTTTACCCCACATTGGCTAGTTGGTGTAACTCCTTGAACAAGAAAGGCCCAAAAGAATTATACGGAAGAAGACAGCAACAGATAGGAGACGAAGATGTTTCTTTTATATTTTCCTTTATTTCCTGGGTTCAACAACCATTCAATGGGTGGGGGAATATTCCCCGAATATAATTGAAACGGTTGAATCTCCCAGCTAAGGTGTTTAAAAATACGTTAATCGTTTCTTGGTGTATATGTGTCTTCATTTGTTGTTTTAAAGTTTTAAACAACGTTAGTCGCTTTGGTGATATTTGTCCAAGTCTAGTGTTTTTAGTCCGTAGTTCCATTGCGTAGCTTTTTATATTTTGGCATACTGTTAACCAAGAGGTCTACTACTAGTGAAAGGATTAACCAACGCTTCGTCCAAAGACGTATGTGTGGTGCCTGCCACCAGTTAGCAAGGTGTTGTCACTTCGCCAGTCACTGCCTGAAAGAGAATGAGCCTCCTCCTCTTGTTGGGAGGTCCCTTTTTCTTTACGCATGCGTCGTCCCTTTTCCCTGTCAGGGACCTCTGGGAGTTTCTGCATATTTTTATAATTTTCTTTTTTTAATTCAATTAAAAAAATTCTTTTTTTTAATTTATTTATTCATTCCCTACAATATCAAGACTATTAGATTTTATTTTGTCTATTAAAATAAAATCTTTGCTGAATATTATCAGTGATTTAAATGAAAAGATAAGACTATTAATTAGAAGTATAGTTTTCAGGTGAATTATCTAAGCGAAAATACTTTTTTTACTCCTGTTTAAAATACTGCACAGTCTTTAAAAACCTAAGTTTGTGTAAAAATAGAATGTCTTTAAGATTGCAAGAATCCGTAAATAATTATTCTCTGGTGAATTTTGAAATAGCTTAATTGTGAACTTTAACTAAGTTAAAACTTAATGCATGTACAGGTGGGAAGGACAAGAAATAAGAGGAGCTCTTTTTTTTCACAAGTTATACCTTGGGAGCCATGGGAAACAGCATGGTGGATATTAAGTAAAGTGGACAAACCCAGCAAAAGGTCAACAGCCCACTTCCCCAGATGCTGGGTGGACGAACCCACAAGTCAACAGCCAGGATCAAATAGTTCAGTTTTAGGGTGGCATCTATTGATGAGGTTAAAATACAGCCATTGAAAGATTACCATGACTCTTACTCAAATCACATGTTCAAACTGCATCGCCCTTCACATGGGTAAAAAAGGGGTGCGTTCTGCTGAGGTTGGAGCTCTGGCCCCAGTGTTCAAATGATCAGCTACAAAACTCAAATAAAAATGAAAATTGCTTAAATATAAAAGCACAAAACAAATAGCGACATTTAATATTAGAACTTTAAATAGAATAGGCCAACAACTGGAGCTGACAACATCTACGATGGATCATGACATAGACATAGTATGCGTACAAGAACACAGATACCATCATAATGAAGATATAAAATACCATGATACTGGCAATGGATGGATGTTTGTCACAACATCTGCATGAAAAAACTATCTCAACGCCATGATAGGGAGTGTAGGTATGCTTATTAGCCCATGGGCCCTAAAGTCACTTAATAGCATCAAAAAAATACAACCAAGGATAATAGTAACCACATTTATCGGCAACCCCAGCACAACGATCATCTGCTACAACACTACCAATGCTAGTGACAAAACGGACCTCACAGCCTTCTATAATGAGCTATCCTCCCTTTTTCATAACATCCCGAAACACTAGGTTCTTCAGCCTT
This sequence comes from Sepioteuthis lessoniana, assembly GCA_963585895.1. Lineage (NCBI taxonomy): Eukaryota > Metazoa > Mollusca > Cephalopoda > Myopsida > Loliginidae > Sepioteuthis > Sepioteuthis lessoniana. The sequence goes on along the minus strand of OY757929.1, from coordinate 6,846,131 downwards.
GGTGAGGCAACTAGTCTAGGAGAAGGAAAACTCTGACTTCAAACCTGTTAAACTTCGCTTAAAAATTGACCTTGTGTCATATCCTGCCCGAGCAGAGGGGTTGGTAAATTTGAACATGCCTTAGTACTAAATTTCAGAAAAGAAAGGGAAAACTATGGACCTAAACTTACACAAATAATGCTAAAGCACAGATAGACTACATCCTCATGAATAAGAAATGGACTAATAGCACTGAATTGAGAGGCATATTCCTCTTTTGAGGGTGTGTCCTCTGATCACTGAATTGTCACGGCAAAAATATGTCTGAGTCTGTGCAGGAATGCGGTGTGAACAACCACAACTGCACACTATGACAGGTCCCTGCATAACAATAAAGATATTAACAATGAATATACGATAACACTAAGAAATAAATTTGATGCACTTCAGAAGGTATCAGAAACACTTACTCTGAATGACGAATATGAGAACTTTGTCAATGCCCTGGTGGCATAGGCCTCCATATGAACACAGACAAAACAGAGTTCATCTGCTTTAATCAAAGAGGCAACATCTCCACACTAAATGGTGGTTCTCTGAAACTAGTGGACAAGTTCACCTACCTTGGAAGCAGCATCTCATCTACTAGAAATGACATCAGCACATGACTAGCAAAGGCACGGACAGCTATCAATAAGCTATCAGTCATATTACTTATTACTCATATTACTTTTTACTCAACTCTACAATAGTAAAACTATATATATATATATATATATATATTGTCATCAGATGTGTGGAGGTGCCCGTGGTGTAATGGTTATCGTCGTAGGAAATGGACACGGCTACACAAGCTCAAATCCTGGACAAGACTGATTGCATTTCACATAGCACTAATACCCTTGGGAAAGGTATGAATCCAATTATTTTCCCTCCAGCTATGGGTAAATAGTAGGGCAGACTGATTCTTCAGCCTTGGTGAGGCAACTAGTCTAAGAGAAGGAAAACTCTGAATTCAAACCTGTTAAACTCCGCTTAAAAATTGACCTTGTGTCATATCCTGCCTGAGCGGAGGGGTTGGTAAATAGGATATTGTCATCCACAGACAGACTGTTTCATTGTATCACAACTCTTTAGTGTGGCTAGACATGTAGGATGCTTGAAGCTGGGATCAAAACCCGCCCAACTTTATGTTTTATCAGACCACTTGGCCAATAAGCTTACCACATCAACTAGGGAATTCTAAGGTATTATGTAGCAACAGCAGCAGCGTTCATATGTTTATATATATATATATATATATGTTGAAAATAAAACATTGTGGTGAATTTGACAGTATGATAGAAATATGTGGAAGGTTAGATAAATCAAACATTTAACACAGGTTAGGTAGTATCAGCAATATTTCATTCTTAATTCAAAGAACTTCTTTAAGCTAAACCATTTCCAGGATTTTTCTATACATAAGCAAATGAGGAACATGATAAAATGGAAAGGGTTTAGAGTCAAATGTATCAGGTTTCATAAGAGATTTTTAATCTGTATGAAAGTGGAAATAATTTTAGTGAACTGACGGGGGGGGGGGGAGAAATAGGAAATGAGGTGGAGGGGTTTTGGCATATCCTATTTCATCAAGGATATTTACAATAATGTGATGTCTAGGTGGAAAGGGAGCAAAAATGGCGGGGGGGGGGAGAAACTGTTAAGGAAAGTATCCTCAGAAGTATGGTGGTACAGAGTGAAAAAAACATCTTTATATATATATATATATATAATACTGGCCAGCTGTCAGAAGAAGATAAACCTTAAAATAAAAATCTTTGGCTGACCCTTTACTCTCAGTTTCATGCAATCTTTTTAAAGGAGTAAAATGAAAATTTTAATCTTCAGATAAAAACAGCCTTAGTGAACTACATCTATTTTAAGTTATATATATATATATATATATATATATGTGTTATGATGTGAGTAAAAAGTATAAGGTTATTTTATAAGTGGATTTATGATGAACTTTAAATTCTATTTTATCTATGAACTCGAAACTAACAACATTTAAGTTTTCTTAGATATTTTACAAATAAATAATAATAACAAATCAAAGTTTAAAGTTAATCATAAATCCACAAATAAAAATGAATATATATATATGTGTGTGTGTGTGTGTGTGTGTGTGTGTGTGTGTGATTTTATTTTCCACCACTGAAGTGTTGGTATTTTAATTTTTTCATATAGTTTCAATGCAGAGGAGTTTGGTAATAAATAATACCTAATTATAACCATTTTGATTGTATAATATTCCATTATAAGGAATAAACTCGTTTAGAAGAAAATTAACCTTTCATATGAAACTGTTAAAGGAGTATATATTCATACGCAATACTATATATATATATATATATATATATATATATATATATATTACTTTAACATAAGTACTTTGCCCAGTCAGCTGGGGCTGTAGAATACACTGACTGCTTCTCTGCAGAGGGGTAAGACCTCCCTCCAACGAGTGTCCTGAATATGATGGTGAGGTTCCAGTAATGCTGGAGCTTTGGGGAATGTGGAGTACCCCTTCATTGCGATCACTCCCAGGTTTACTCTGGCCTGGAGTGGTAGCACCTATGGGTCAAAGAGAACTAAACTGTGTATTTATGCTAAATTGAATTGCTTGAAATAGAACTGTTTTGACATTTAAACTATGTATTTATGCTAAACTGAATCGTTTGAAATAAAACTGTTTTTGACATTGGAACTGTACTTACACTAGGTTGAATTGGTTGAATTAGAACTGTTTGACTAAACTAAATAGCTTGAAATAGAAATGTTGTGACAATTAAACTGTGAACTTATGCTGAGCTGAAGTGTTTAAAATAGAACTGTTTATTTGTATAAAAATGGATTTGGCATAAAATAACCTACAAAAGTTGATATGCCATAAAACCTATTACTAAGAGTGTAGTTATTTATGAGAGATACAATATATATATATTATGTGTGTGTGTAACTTTTTAAAGAATATCCTGTTTTAATATGTTCGAATTAGAAATTCACTTACCATCAGGAGCTCCATCACATACAACTAAATCTGCTTGTTCACCTTCAAAATGACTGATAATCTCTTCAGCTGTAGATTTCTAAAATTAAAAAAATTATTTTGTTTTAAATTTAATTATAAAACGAGTAAAAGAAATTTCGCTCATCACAATAAAATGTATTTTTTATGAAACCAAACTAATTCAGTATAAAAGATAGCATGTCTCTGCTCTTACAGAACAAGAATGATCTTGAAAAATTACCCCCTCCCTGTTAGTAGGGCTTCAGATATGCTGACTGTATACTCTGTAGAAGGGAGTAAGACTACCCCCCCCCACCGACACACAAAAGGATGTCCTTGGTATGATACTAAACTACATATGGTTGTGAGGCTCCAGTTCTGAAAATTTAGAGAGTGTGAAATACCTGTTCATTGTCATCACTCCCAGGTCAACTCTGACCTGGGGTGGTATTACCAATTAGAGTTCCATTTATGCATCAATGAATGCAATAAAATGACCTTATACAAGTTGATATGCCATTAAAATCAATCAATCTTGAAACGTTAATTATTAACAATAAATATATCTTGCATGTTCCAGTAAGTAATGTTACATGTAGATGATTTCTTTGCAAAACTTATGACTAATACTTCAGTGTAAGTAAAAAAAGCAGAGGTCATGTGGGTGGAGGGAGTCTCGCCGGTATAGTGGCTAATGTATTGGACCATAACATCATAGTAAGTTTGAAATTTAAGTCATGAATCCAACTCCCCCACAACTATGATTCTTCTAAGGTAGACTGGGTAATTTACCCAACCCCTCCACCACTGACAAGATGTGACTCAGGGTTAATTTTTTAGTGGAATACAGTTGGTTTAAATTCAGAGTTTTCCTTCACTTAGACTGTTTGCCTTACCGAGACTAAATAATCCAATATCCCTTACTATCTACCTATAGATGGTGAAGAGATGGATTCATGCCTTTCCCAAGGGAATTAGTGTGAAGTGAAACACAAATAACCTCATCCAGGATTTGAACTCAGGTTACAGATTTCATTTTATATGACAATGTGTTCATCTGGGTTCAAAGGTGCCAAATTTTGCTAGATGGGTGGATAACAGACCATCATGTCTAAAACATACAGGTGATTTGGCGCATTTCTCATGCAAATGTCCGACCAGGAAAAGATATAAAACATGAGAGGCGACCATTGGGGGAGAGTGTGATCAGCTGCTACTTCGTGCAGAGGCTTTTCAGTGGACTGTCTGGCATCCGTGCCGGACAATCAATGTTCAATAGCAGACTTGAGGCCAAAAGGCCCCTGGCTTCAGCTGGGCCACCTTCCGGTAGGTGAGCAGCATCATTGTCACCTTTGTCTCCCTTGTATTTGGGTCCATGTCCAGCTATGCTCATCCGACCCACATTGTACTAAGTTGTGTCTGGTGGGAGGCAGAGTCAAATATAGCGATCTCAGCGATTCGCCTTGACCGGCATCCTCGAGCCGCAAAGAGGGGCTGGGTTTATCGCCTGGCACCTGAAGCGCCTCTTTTTAGGGGAATGCTGATGAGGCCCGAGACATTTTTTGAGCCGCCAGGTGCATCTGGGCTACGGCCCTGAGCCCGGGCCCACCTAAAAAAGGTCTTGTGCCACACTCATCCGGTTGGTGGGATGGTTGACAAATACCATACTGTGCGATCTTGGTGATTTGTGAAACTGCTACGTGCAAGTCGACAACAAGAGAGACGGTGGAGAAGAAGATGATGAAGAAGTTAAAGACACAGGCAGAGAGAAACAGATATCTTCATTTTGTTTCACCAAGAAACGAGACACCAGTGTTGGACTCTGATGCACTCAGATATCTTCGTTTTGTTTACAAGCTATTTTGGCAATGTCGTTAAACTTCAACCCTAAACTAATACCACTTTTGGACAGCAAAGATTCTGACCTATCCGTGCAGAAAGGATTGAGAAGGTAGAGTTAATTTGTCAACTCAGTAGCGTAAAGTGCGTAGAATGTGTAGTTCCAATGCGCCTCTCTGAAGGCACATATGCAGTCTATCAACAATTAAGCGAAGACAAAAGAAGGGACTTCGCTTGCATTAAAAGTGCCTTGTACACAGCATTTGCCATAGACTTGGTCTCTGTTTAAAAGGAGTTCATAGTGTGCAAGTTATGTCCAGAAGAAACTGTTGGTGTATATCTGGCTGAACTACGGAGACTCTAAGTCCTGTTTTGAAGGAATGTCAGAAAAAGGTCTGACGTATGCATTTATTGCAGAGATGTTTAAGAGTGTAGAGGGATTACTCCGAGCCTCATCTCAAGTGGTATGTACATTTTGGAAGTGCTAGCATGAGCAAGGGTGATTCTGAAGACAGGACCCATGACTGTGGAACAAGCAGCGACTGCACGACTATTGTCAGACGAAAGAGACTGACTCACTGACAACCTACTATAAATGTGATGGGCCCAATCACCTGGCTTGAGACTGCCTTCTTCAGCATAAACCCATACAGAAAGAGGGACTACACTTAAAATACCAGTCCTGTGCTATAGATGCAAAAAGCAAGGGCACATAGCCCAAGAGTGTCCAGGAAACAAATAAGGGGACAAAACTTCAGTGCCAGTTTTTTCCCCAAATCCCCAGTAAACAGGGCGCTACCCAGGGTGAGAGTACGTATTAATGGGAAGAAGCGCACTACACTTGTGGACACTGGATACACTCAAACCCTGGTGTGCAAGTTATGTTGTCAGACATGGGAAAGAAAGGAGGTTCCTGTATTAACTGTTGGCTGGAGTTTGTTAATATGTTGTGGAGAGAGTATGGTCCAAATTGGTATTGGCAATAGGCCTCCGGTTGCTGTGCCAACTCTGGTTGTAGATAGGGAGCTGCTTGGATATGACCTGCTGCTTGGGCTGGACGTGATCACACAACTGGGTGGAATAGCCATGTTTGGCACCAGAAAAGTGAAATTTCCCCAGCATGGAACACTGATCTGTGCTGCCATCACCCTTGACGAGCCCAACTTTCATGCCGAATATGATGAGGGCAAGCATATGGACCACATCATGGAAAGGTCTGGTGACTAGGCGCCAATATCTCTGAAAAACAAGCTCTCAGAATATCCCACCTCTAAGCGACTTCAAGGTAAATATGAGCAGGAGTTGCAGGCTTCGATTCAGAATGGCTGGCTGATTCCATACCCGGAGGACGAACTTGGACCTCCTAAAGGCCTGATACTGCTAATGGCAATTGTGCAGGAGAACAAGCAAAATGTTTGTCCCACTATGGATTATTGTAAACTTAATGAGCATGTTGATGTATATACAGCCAGCACAGACATTTGTGCACAAAAATTGAGGGAGTGGCAGTGACAGGGGTCGGATGTCGCAGTGTTAGACCTGCGCCAAGCCAACTTACAAATACATATTGAAAGATCACTGTGGCCATTTCAGACCACGGAAATCAAGGGGACCAGATACTGCCTTACCCAACTGGGATTTGGTTTCAACGTGGCTCCTAACATCATGACAGCAATCATGAATGCAGTCAGAGTGCAGTACAAGAACATTCAAAAGGCAACATCATCCTACATTGATAACATCTTTGTCAATGAATGTATTGTGTCTTCCCAGGCGCTCAAAAAACATTTTGAGCATTTTGGGTTGACATGCAAGAAGCCAGAGCCTCTCCAAAATGGGGCAAAAGTGTTAGGACTACACATCAGCGGCAACAGAAAGAGACTTCGTTGGAGGAGATGAGGTAATGCTCCAGAGGTTCTACCTGTCATCAACTGTCGGAATACTTTTTCTGTGTGTGGAAAACTGGTGGGCCACTTTCCCATATGTGGCTGGCTCAGAGTGGCGGTGGCGGCTATAAGACAATGTGCAACCTCTGTATCATCAGGATGGGACGATGAAGTGTGAGATGCTACCCTGAGAAGCATTCTGACTAAAACTGTGGCTAGAGTGACTCAGGATGATTCTAAGCGAGGAGATTGGTGTGTCGACAGGAATGAATTCACCGTTTGGGTGGATGCCAACTCACTTGCCATGGGAGTTGCCCTTAAGGCTAACAGTGCCATCATAGGTGATGCTTGTTAGCTTCGGCTAGAAAATGATGCAAGACACATAAATCTGGCTGAATTTGATGCCACTTTAAAGAGAGTTAACCTGGCACTTCAATGGCAAGCCAGGGTGCTTCACATCGTCACAGACTCAGTGTGTATGCATTGGTGGATAACTGATGCACTGACCGGAAAGGCTCGACTGACCACCAAGGTATCAAGTGATTTGTTGATAAGGAGGCAGCTGGCCACGTTGGCCGAAACCAATAAGGAATAAAACTTGGTTGTAGACGTAGCACTGATTAGATCAGCCATGAATAAAGCAGATTCACTAACTTGGGTTCCACAACGGTGGCTAACCAGTGCTCGGAAAGGATCTGAGCCTCTGCAACTACCATGTGCCACCATCATGCACAACCTGGATTCTGAATGGATCATGAGCATTCACTGACAGTGTGGGCATCCTGGAATCAAACGGACGCTCTACTTTGCTAGAATGGTCAACAAAACCTACGTCTTTTTCAGGGGTCGATACTGCCGTTCAAAAGTGAAACCAACAGCGAAAATCAATTAGTAGAGGGCGGAATACCAATTATGCTAGGATGTACTCAACTGGACAATACTCCAAACACCACTAGGCCAGAGGCGGATGACTCCTTGACAGAGCTAAATTAGTCTGAGGATGACGTTCCTATTGTCCCGCTCAGGAGGAGCACTTGGCAGAAGAGGCCCACCCAAAGTTGCACAGTGTGCAACAGCGTCGATCAGCTGGTGGAGAACGAAATATCAGATGCATTAGGACCTGCCCCACTGGGCAACACTTTGAACGCCATCAGACCAAACGCAGATGATCCCTCAACAGATGAAAGTTCATCAGAGAGTGACACTCCTGCCGCCCCACTCAGGAGGAGCACTTGGCAGAAGAGGCCCATTCCGAGTTGCACAGAGTGCAATCAGAATGAGGGGGTGAAAGATGAGTGTGGAACCCTTCCTCCTCAACACAAAAGAGTGTGCATCTATGTGGCCCTCCCATTGCACAAAATGTGCCAATTCCGTACTCACAAATGTCGTCCCCAAGCGAGCCCGACTGAGAGTTGTGATCTGAAGATCAAGAGTGGAAGGGTCATCTGGTTTAAAGGAACAAAGTTTTGCAAAGTGGACGGATAGCAGACCATCATGTCTAAAACATATGGGTAATTTGATGCACTTCTCATGCAAATGTCCGGGCGGGAAAAGATATAAAACATGAGAAGCAACCATTGAGAGGCAGTGCGATCTCGACGATTTGCAAAATAGCTACATACAAGACAAAAACAACGACAATGGAGACAGAGGAAAAGAAGAAGACGACGAAGAAGAAGTAAAAGACACAAGCAGAGAGAAACAGATATCTTCATTTTGTTTTGCCTAGAAACATGACACCAGTGTTGGACTCTGACGTACTCAGATATCTTCATTTTGTTTATAAATAACCGTTATGATAAGTGCACCTCCAAGCATGCTATGGTAAGGCCACCAGTAAGTAAAACTCTGAATTCAAACCAGCTGTACTCCACTTAGAAATTGACTTTGTTTCACATCTTGTTTGTAGCAGGAAAGGTTGGGTAAATACATATCTATCAAGCCAATCTCAAGACCAAATTTTGTAACCACCATACGACCTGTTGAATATTGCACAAGATCATCATTGAAAGAATGTTTGAAATAAAGGTTATAAATGCTGATGAAATGACAACAATTTTTCATTACCTTTGTTATGTCACCTTGAATCTGTACAACACCTGGAATAGGTGCCATTGCTTGTAAATCAACAGCTACAATCTTTGCATCTTCTTTTTCATCTTCTGAGGGATTTCCACTGAAAAAAAAAAAAAGAATTTTTTGAATCAATTAAGCAAGAAATAATTTTTCATGCCAAAATCATTAAAACAACTGAAATTCTTGTTTATATTCTTAAAGATGCATGAAAAATTTACCAAGTGGGTAAAGAGAGGAAAGTTTTATTCAAAATTGAATTGAGCACAAATATTGTAAGAGTTGTTTAACTTACTGGATGCATTCTTTGTGTTGCTTTTATTGTTACTGCAGCATTTCTACTGATGGCTAAAATGTTGTGTTAATAACATCAAAAATTCAGAGAAGTGTTTCAATTGTCTAAATGACTCTTCTCAAACAAATAGAAAAGAACATCTTATTCCAGTTTTCATCTATGATAAATTTTGTATATGATTTTCGTTGCATATAAATCAATTTTAAATCACACTTTTCTTAATACAAGAATTGTTTAAAATATAAGAAAATATTTGCTATATTTATAACATATAAATCTTTTTCTAAAAATATGCATTAAAATTTAGCAGAGAAGAGAGTAAATTTTTAATCAAAACTAAATTCGTGGATTTCATGAGTCGCTCAAACTATTGAACACATTTTTTGTGTGGCTTTTATGGCATGATGGTTAGAATGTTCGCTAATGGCCTGGGAAACCTGGGTTCAATCCAAAGACTCAAAAATGGAACTTGATGCCTCCTTGCTTAACACTCAGCAATATAAGGTATGTATCAAAGGTAAAGTGGAGCAATCCAGGGAAAGAAGCAGCGCGTTCCCCTACACTTCAGTGTAGTAGCTATCGAAAAGGGAGCCTTCGGATCACCCTTGACTAAGGGAGACAACTTTACTTTTACTTTACTTTATCATTATTTTAATGTTTCAGCAAATCAATTCTATAAAATAGATGAAGAGCATCTCAGTCAGCTCCTCTGCAAAAATCAAATCAATGAGATATGGGATATGTAAGCATTTTTCTGATAATGCCCCCATCATCACTGCTTTGAAAAAATGCTGAAAACTTGCTCTATCCAATATTGTTATCATGCTTCTTAAACCTGTTATAGTTTTGATGGAAATAAATAAGAGGTATTACTTTTGGAGCAATCTAGTATATTTACAGATATTTTATTAGAATTGGTTCAAATAAATTTTATTTAGGAACTTTAGGTCTTTAAGTTGTAACTAAAAAATTTGTCCACTAAATCAAAGGTAAATGTCAATTTTATATTCACTACTACAAAAAAAATGTTGTTAATTAAACTTTTTCTTTTCAGTTTTATATTTAATTAACATTAAATAAATTTCATGCACCAAAAGAAGTTGATAAAAAGGTTTAACAGTAATCTTGAAATCTATTTTAAAAAGAGGAACACAAAACAGTCTTTTGATCGTTGTCTTTACCTCGTCATTCTGCAGAAGGATACAATTCAAGGGAGAGAACTCAACAACCACAAGATGACTAAGAAAACTCAGAATATTTACTTCTACTAGTGGAAAAATAAAAAAAAATGAACACTAAAATTAGATTAATAATCAGACTAAAAAGAACGTTTTAAAAATGATTTCATATTTTGCTCCTGTACAATGGCACAAATTCACATGATATCAAAAGAGGAATTTCACTGGAATTGAAGTGTGTTGAATGCCAAGAGGAAAATTAACATATCAGTGTTAATTTCTGTTTTGGTAAATATTGCAAGAATGGAAGCCCCTGTCGTGTAATGACTAAAGTGCTCGACAGATGTCTCAAAATAAGTGACTTCAAACACCAGTCACACTATTATGTTCACTTTCGATGAGAAAGGCATGAACCCTCTTATCCCTCCAAATATGAGTTAAATAGTATCACTTCTGTCCTTCTACAAGGATAGCTTTGGCATAAAATAATTCATGAAGGTTGATATGCCTTTTAATAAGCAAACCAAACCAAATATTGCTTGCCTAGTCAGTTGGGGCTATTGAATACACAGACTGTTTCTCTGCAGAGGGGTGAGACTCCCCTATACACACAACGAGTGTCCTGGATATGACATTAATCAATTTGATGGTGAGGTTCAAATGATGCTAGAGCTTTGGGGAATGCGGAGTACCTCTTCATTGCCATAGCTTCTAAGTCCTGATAGGGTCCTATCTATGGGTCAAATAGAACTAAACTGTGTACTTATGCTAAACTGAATTGTTTGAAATAGAACTGTTTTGACATTTGTTTGTAAACAAAAACTATACTGATACTAAACTGAATTGTTTGAAATTTAATTTGGTGTTAAATGACCTGAAAATGGTTGATACTCTGTAAAAAAAAAAACAACCAACCAAATATTGCTAGAACCTTCATATTTTTTAACACATAAGCTGTTACTTTACTGAAACAAAATTCTCAAAATGTGACCCCTGGCAATTTTGGTTTCTGATTTTGAGTCGATATTATTTGGATTAGAAATAAATAACAACAAATTTGTAATATTTATGGACTTACTGTAGCTTTTTAGATAACACTTGACTCCAACTTCCAGGTGCAGCACATAGATCAACAACTTTCTTGACTCCTAAAAAATAGAAGATTTTTTTTAAATATACCAATATAATCATACATAAAAATCAAGCATGACTGACATCACTTAACTGCTGTCAAATTCTAGCCTTCAGCCAAACAGAAGTAACAGGTGACAGTATTGAGAGTTCAATCCAAGAAAGTTTATTTCCAACCTGCCTCGTACAGTCATAAGACAGTGTTACATTGGGAGTTTAATGAGGATTTGTCAATGTTAGTATACACACAGATCCAAATCTGTCACATCGTGAATGTGATGGTCACACAAAATACAGAAAGAATAAATAAATCACGAGACAATTATTGTTTATTCCTAACTGTCAGTTTCACTGTTTTGATATCTTTCAACTTTACAATTTTTCTGACACATACCTTACCTATAACAAAATAGCCTTGCATTTTGTAAATAATTTCTGAAATATTTCTTCTTGACTGCAAGAAAATACACTAAAAATTGTACTTCTAAAATCTATTTTGTAACAACAGATGGAGTCGAGCCTCTAGATCTAGAGTCTCTCTGGGCTTCCAAATTTGATGTTACATGGTACTGTGTACATAGAAGCATAACAATCTTAGCAGATAAGGAAGCTACCCCACAATGACACCTCACTAGTCTAGTGATGCTTTCTATTGACCAGCATTCTAGCTCCTCTACTAGGGTGGCTATACCATTAACCTTTTAGGATTCATCTGCTACAGATACTCTTAGATGCTTTGCTGTTGACATCCTTGTTAAGTGTAGGCATTACTTAAAGAGGCAAAACCTACAAGGTAATAATAGTAAGTTTACTTCCGTGACTTAGCTTATCCTGATCTTACTACTAATTCTAGTCTTATAGTATTATAATATCAGGGGGCATTGGGTTTTCTATTGCATTTCCTGTCAGCAAGGTTGCTCGGGGCAGGATTTGTTGACATTAGGAAGTTCAAAACAACAAATGTCTCTGATGACAAGAGACAGGTCAAGGAAGGTCATAACATACATGTGACTATATATATATAAATATATAGTCTTATAGTATTATAATATCAGGGGGCATTGGGTTTTCTATTGCATTTCCTGTCAGCAAGGTTGCTCGGGGCATGATTTGTTGACATTAGGAAGTTCAAAACAACAAATGTCTCTGATGACAAGAGACAGGTCAAGGAAGGTCATAATATACATGTGACTATATATATATAAATATATAGTCTTATAGTATTATAATATCAGGGGGCATTGGGTTTTCTATTGCATTTCCTGTCAGCAAGGTTGCTCGGGGCAGGATTTGTTGACATTAGGAAGTTCAAAACAACAAATGTCTCTGATAACAAGAGACAGGTCAAGGAAGGTCATAATATACATGTGACTATATATATATATAAATATATATATATGCACACGCTTAACATGTTTAACATCAAAGGAAATACAATCAGTGCCATGAGTTCAAATCTTGGATGAAGCTGTTTGTATTTCACTTTGTGTTAATGCCCTTTGGAAAGGCATGAATCCATCTTCTTCTCACTCTTGCTATGGATAAATAGCAGGGCAGATTGAACTCTTTAACCTTGGTAAGGCAAACGTTCTAGGAAAAGAAAAAACCTGTATTCAAACCAGCAATAATTCAGGTCAGGAATCATTCCTTACTACTGGTACCATGTAACCCAATACAACCTGTCACATGCTATTTGAAAAGGAGATTGACACAAATTCACTTGAGGGATGCCATGAAGGGGAATTATATGGCACGCTGATGACCTAATAAGTTATGAGAAAGGAGATGGGCATTGCCAAGTAACCATCCTATTGCTCTAAGAGATGCCATTGTCATATATTGAACCGCTGGACAAACAACGAAAAACTCGTAGATATATAAAAATATAATTTATATTCTTATTTTTCGACGGTGACGATTGTGTGTAGTAGGAATACAGTCAGAGAGAGTTCGCACATATCTTTTTTCTGTGGCGGGAACCCTTTTTGTCAAGTAGTGTGGCAGGCGGAGAACAAACACGAGGAGCTGGCAGGTCTACTTGAGTGACCAGCGGGTTTCCTCCTTCGCTTGAGTAGTCAGGGGGTCTCTTCTCAGATGTCTGCCTTCTGTCCAAAATTACAGACCTTATATTGTCTTTTCAAGTCCCATGGGAAGTATGAACATCCTCTTCGCCCACGTATTTTTCTGTTTATGGCTGGTTATCGGAACTTACATACTTCCATTTTTTTTTCTGGTAATTTGTTGATCTTATCTGCTAATGGAAATATCTGTCACTCTATCCATAGGCAATAAATTATATTCTTGCCATCATATTTTATATTTCTCTTTCCTAGGAAAACCACTTTGTTGATGTTATCTTGCGACCACATTGAATCTGCTAAGTTCATCTATGGCACTCTGTCGCTAGCTAAGCTAGTATATTACACCATGAAGAAAAATTTCTCAGCAAGGTACTTGTGGTTATTGCATATGAGAATGAGAATATTTACCATCAAATATTTTGAAGTCATCATTGATCTGCAGCAACTTAAATGCACTTCTTGCTCTCCAGCCTTCTTCTTTTGCCAATCGATAATAAACGTCCCTTTTATCTTTTGATGATCGACCCATCGTTGATGATAGCTGAAAAGGTCAGGAATGTTAATATTAAAAATCAGTGCACGAATTTCAAAAGAATTTGAGCAAAATACGGGGAGGGGAGCAGGGTTAGGGTTTAAAATAAGGAATAATTTTTAAAACATTTTTTTTTGGTCTGACTAGTCCAATTTTTGAAAAAAACATGACAAATCTAAATTTTCATGATTAGCTCTATTATTCAAGCACTTTTTCATTAAAATTCAGCCCAATATGAGTGAGCAAAAAAAGAAAGAACAAAGAATGTATGATCTGCTTAATGCCAAAACCAAGCCAAAAAAATTCCTGAAATAATTGGAGTTTCTTTATGGCCTCCATCAAGCCCAGACCTTAACCCCCTTGATTACATTATATGGGGCGATTTAGAAAACAAAACAAATGCAACTTCCCATCCAAATATTGGTTTGCTTATGACTGCTATTGAGGAGGAATGGAATAAAATGCCTGAAGAATTTATATTGAAGGTATGCAAATTATTTCAAAGGCGTCTTGATACAATAATTGAAAAAACTGGTGAGTAAATTTACTGTTTTGTGTCTTTCTTTTTATTTTGTTGTTTATTTTTTAAAATTAAAATTAACCTTGTTTTAAAATGGAGTTATTTATTATTATACTAGAATATTCTTAGTTTTGCTTCCGCACCCTGTAGAACATAAAATACAAAAAAAATCATTGATATAAGAAAAATAGAAACGGAAGTTGATCAGTATTAAACATTTTAGCAGATTTTTAAAATAACTTTATTCTTTTTCTAATATTTTCACTAAGTTAGTTTTTCACACCTGTTTTAACTGAGTTTTTTTTTCAATAAATCTAAGTGACAATAAATTTCTTCAGGTTTTCAGGACTCATCAAAGAATTCTAGCAGATTTCAACAGTGTTGTGGTCTAGATGGTCTTGAGTCTGCCTCTGATCTCCAGTTCCTCCAAGTATTTGAGGACCAATTCCAAGGTGCCAATTACATTTAATATCATCTTGGCTTTCATATTCCGTAGGTTTTCCAGCTCTCTGGCAAGATCTCGGTATTCATTTATATTTTTACTTTCTTTCATTTTCACTCTGTGGTTCACCAGCATAGCAAAATCCACTAAATGACAAATTCTTTTTTCTTGTCAATTAAGACTAAGTGTGGCTTTCTGGTCAAGATTATATGATCCGTTTGTATCTCAAAATCCCAGATAATTTTATGGGACTCATTTTCAAGAATAGATTCTGATTTATGCATATACCATTTTTTAGCAGGGTCAAATTTTAATCTCTTGCACAATTCCCAGGGGACCACCTTTCCTACCCAATCATACCTACTCTTGTATTCCTTTTGTACCAGTTTGCTGTAAACGTCTATGGGATTTGATTCATCTCTATCACCATATAACCTACACTTGCTATTTTTCTACATATTATCAATTTTTTCTTTAATATAATTGGTTCTTATGGCATTATTTTGTGCTGCTATTAAAAGAGATGCAGTTTCTCTCTTTATGTTTCTCTTATTAGCCATATCCAGGTTATCATCATTGTTATTATTATTGGCAGCATCTGTCAATCTTGAAAGACTCTAAAAGACTCTTGAAAGATTCTGGATCTCAGCACAGACCAAAACAAGGTTATATGGTACAGTGGCAATTGCCCATGCAGCAGGTTTTCTCTTATCCAAAGAGAGTGCAAGGTGCTAAACAATTTGGCATTAGTTATCATCAGAGAAATTCCTTGAACAAAATTAAAGACAACATTACCTTAACAGTTACAGTCCCGGATTTTCTATTTAATTTTCCAGGTTTGTACATCAGTATTACAAACAATAAAACTTTTTAAAATATCAACAAATGAAACAATATCTCAAAAATATAAAACAAACAAACAAACAAACAAGTCATATATCCTTATTAATTAACATAAAATATTACAATAACTTTATCACACACATGTACATTTTACCTGTTAAAAGTATTTGGCCACCTTCCCAAATTTTTTATTTCTCATCCTAAGTGTTATTTTTAATGAAACAAGTTAAGCACCACAATATTTTTATTTATTATACTACTATATATATATATATATATATATATACAACACACACACACACATATATATATATATATATATTGACTTGATCATGTTTTTTATATTTAAGCATTATATATATATATATATATATATATATATATATATATATATATATATATATCCATTCTTTTTTATCTATTCTATTTTATTTTTTAACAACGTCAGCATGAATAAGTATAATTTTCAGATTGAAAATTGGAACCATTTTAAAAATATTTGGTTCATGTTTAGCACACTAAGTAAAATTAAAATTTCTAAAGGTAATACAATCACTACATAAACACACATATACACACAAGTGGGAGTAGGATGATATTTTTAATGGAATAATATTACAATTATAGTTTATTTTCTTTCTTTCTTGTGATTTGCTTGGAGAACGGTGAAATAAAATTTGTTCAGTGTCTATTGAAATACATTTTGATTGACTGGTACTTTTATGTTTACCCTAATAATCTATAAAGATCAAAGAATTTTTTAAATGATTTTTAATAAAAGTTTAATAAAAGATTATTATTCTGATTATAAAATATCAGTTATTTCACGAATTGTAAATAATGATAATGAATAACGAAACACCTACACACCGTAGACGTGATATACAAACAAATATGAGACCACGAAATAAATAAAATTTAAAAAATGATAATAATCGGTTTGTTAAGGGATCTTTTTTAAAAAATAATCTTAGTAAAGATCAAATCTAAGATTATTGAAACTTTCATCTACCAGAATTTCATAATCATTTTTTTATTTTAGTACAAATTTTCCCTTGAACAATTGGACGTTTGTTGAAATAAAAACGAAAGTTTAGTAGATGAACACACACACACACACACACACACACACATATATATATATATATATATATATATATATATATATATATATATATATATAATAACAGTGTTAGTTGTTAATATCTTACTTCGTTGGTTTGTGGCAGACCAAATGCGGTATACGACTAATTTGGTGCTCAATATCTGTGATAGAGCTATTATATAATATATATATATATATATATATATATATATATATATATATATATATAAAACAATCCAAGATCAAATGGTAGCTGGTGAGATGATGATTGATTTCGCTTTCAGAAACTAAATATCAAAGGAACTGAAGAAAAAAATCGATATAGTAGCCTACCAAGGTTTTTGTTGACACTAGCCACTATACACACCAAATTACTTTGATTTAATTCCATATAAGCAACAATTTCCTGAACAATAATAATGAAAATGTTTTGATTTTTTAAAAAATGATTATTTTAAAATCATATTTAAATCTATTAAAATCAATTTTAAAACGTTTATTTATATTTAAAGTAATTTTTGAAAAAAACGTAAAAGTAATTGCTTTTTGTATTGTACCATGAAATAATCTGACATTTTTATTTTATTGAATATTTTGTTTATATTTTGGTATATGGAAAGTAATATTAATGTAAACACTGATAGAATTGTGTGAGATCGTAATAGTTTAAGAATCACCTTTATTCTACCTAATAGGGTTGTAATCAATAATTTGATTTGTTCAATGATTGGATGATGATCGTACATCACACACACACACACACACACACACACACAAGAATCATTTAAGGTCATTTCTATTAAGAAAAATATTACTTCTATTTAAATTTAATAGTAGTACAAAAATGGCAATTTATAATTAAATATAAGTGTATTACAATGATATCATAGAAAACCATAAGGACACAGAAAAATATTATCAACAGCGAGGGTAAAAATTAGTTAGACTCACCTTTTAATATTCCGCTCTGAGAATGTAAAAAGAGTTACAGCCCTTGGAGGTGTTATAGGAAAATATCTCCTGTTAAAAAATATTATTAGGAAGACTTGTTATTTACTAAGTTTTGCTTAGATATGGCAAACATACCTTAGGTTGGTTACACTACCAGCTGTTACTAAATAGTCTCTCATCTAAGTACTGAGCAGGCTGATTGTTGCTTAACTTTGGTTCTGTTTATAATTGTTGTTTTTCAAGTTTGGCTCAGTCTAGAACACAGGACTTACACTACCTGCTGTTTCTTATTGGTCACCCATTTAAGTACTGAGAAAGCTGATTGTTGCTTTACTTCGAGTCTACCTAAAATAGTTATTTACTAAACTTTCCTGAGTCTGGTCAAAAGTTCTCGAACTGCTTACACTACCTGCTGTTTCTAAGTGGTTACCCATCTCAATGCTGAGTAAGTTTATCATTACTTGATTCTGGATCTTGCAAGAACCATTTACTGCAGATAGAATTTTCCCAGGATAAGCAAAAAGAATTAATCCTTTGCCATAAAAAATATCTTTATTAATCAAAATAATTGGAAATTCTTCAATAAAAAATTAATTTTCCATTACATATATTTCCCCTTTGTTCCTTTTTAAAACAGAAGCATAAAAGAAAAAACAAAAACTTTGAGATGTTGAAATTTTAAACTCAATATTTTTCGGGAGCTGAACTTCATTTATGTTTTGGGATTAATATGGATTGATTGGTGACTTATGATTAACATAATAAAAGTATAATGTATAGGTAAATTAATTACTGTAATTATTCATGTATAACACACATTTCCTCCTACATTTTTAAACCTGAGTTAGAGGTGCATCTTATACACTAGAACTAAATATTAACTTTTTATTCAGCTATATACCTCACCATATTCAGAATGGTATGACTAAAAGTAAATTATATCTTTGTTACAAACTAACTATTGTGTAACACTTATGTTTTATTTCGCTACCAATAAATATCCACTGTAATGTGTGTGCTCATAGTTCTATTTCTCTAAGAGTGGGCATATTTTTACCACAAACTTGTTACATTTTTGTGTCAACATGTTCATGTGTTTGCTCTAAATACTGTGCAAATGTTTTATTTCAAAAGATTATATAAATTATATATTTTTTGATTTTTAGACTTGATGAACCAGATAAAAAGTTGAACAAATGTTAAATTTAACTGCTACAAATTCTAAAAAGTCAATGTGTATTATGTACAAGATATTTTTTCTGAATTTTGTCACCCAAATTTCGTATACAAGTGTCTGTTATACATAAATAATTAACATAGTCAAATCAAATTGCATAATTTTAAGGTGTAATTTACTGTTCTAAAATAAACATTAGATAAGATATGATCATTTATATTTTGTCAATCCCATTCTTATTTGTTAAATCTTTTTCCCAAAGTGTGATCAAAAGTTAACAAAATTAAATCTTTTGAATTTTAGAATCAAGAAAAATTTTAATTTAAATGTTATGATTTTACCAGGTAAGTTATTCTATTTCCAATGAGTAGTTAAGTGTCCGCTTTTTGTATATCCTGTTTCTTTTCTCTTAGTAGCATGATTACATATCTATCCCATTCCTTCACACTACATACAGCCACAATCCAATATTGCCTTAAATTAAGACATATGTATAGATCACATGAGTTAAAGATATGTTACAAGAACTATAGAACCAATAAGAAAGTCTTAGCCTTGTATGTTTGTCATTGTCTTTGGACACCATAACTCATGCTAACAATAAAAGACTGAGAAGTAACACAAGACAGATGAAACCTGTATGAAATAAAGGAAATAAAGACTTTATTATTGGTTGATGTACAAGAATTAGCAGTCATTACATAATGTAATTTGGTGGTTATGTCTTTTGTTGAGATTGCTGCTTCTGCTTATAACCAATTGTTTAGGATCTCTTCAATATTGCTGCTGCTGAGTCATTGTTTTATGTCTCTTTGAAGTAGCTACTCTAGACTCCATTCGATTGATAGATTGGCATGAATTGGCTCAGAAATTGATTTATTAGAAAGTCATGTAACAGTTGCCAATTAGTCGGAGAATATCTTATTACTCTTTATATTTTTCTCCTGATGACCCCAAGACAAGCATGGAGTTAAAACTGCTTGGTGGAAATAAGAATGGCTAAAGGAGCGTTTTCTATCCACTCACTTTTTGGTGAGTTTCTTTTACTTGGTAAGTAACTTCCTTCTTCATCACTGTTTTACATGAAACACAAATATATATTTTGCAGCAGGGGATTCTAGGCACACAAGTTGGCTTAGGCCAATTCTTAGCTAATTGTTTACACACAGAAAGTTTGTATCTTGTGTATATTGCAGTCTACTAATATGAGGTTAAAATCTAGATCTCAGAAAGTTGTATGATTATGGAGTATAAGAAGGTTTTGTTATTTGTGGTGTAGGTCAGTGGTGAATGGCTGGGTTCTAAGGAGATGATTATAATTGTATCTGACTCCTTTTTCTTCTTCTTATCTCATTAACTTGTTGTCTTCTTTGTCTATGGAAGGCTATAAGAGAATTTAAGGAAGGAAGGAAAGAGATGAGAATACCTTTTAACTCAAAACTTTATTTTTGGGTCCATGACTATTCTGTTGTGAGGAACACTTTTCTGAACCAGTAAAAACAGTTGCATCTACCAGACAAGGTGTTGAAATATATTATAGGCATTTTTGATGAGTTGAGAGTTTAAAGCTTATCATTTGTCCAATGGGTGTTTTCAGAGAGATATGTTTGGCAGAGGCGGCTTGCTAGCAGGAAACATTGCCATCAGTCCCCGTGACACAATTACTGCTAGTAGCTGAAAGAAAAGGGTCCTTTCAACAGTAATGGTAACAGCTGAATGTGAGAGAATTTCTTTTTGGTGTCAGGAAGTCTATCTTTTAGGCATGCACATATTTTGCTTTCTGTCAGAGGGCTTCTGGGAACTGCTACATTTTTTGAATTTATATATTTTTTATTTTCTTCTTTATTAATCCCTACATGATACACAAGTATATTTTTAAATGAATCATAGCCATATATCACACCATATAATTTCATGTTGTAATTCATTTAAATAATTATACATTTCCTCAATTCTAGACTCTGTGTTATAATTTCACTTGATATTCATAAAATTCACTGAATTCACAGTTGAATATTAAAAAAAGTTCTATTTCTACCAATTCAATTTAGCATAAGTCATTTATTTGCACTCTGATTAAATGACAAACAGTTCTATTTGACCCAAAGATAGGACCCTTTCAGGTGCTACCATTCCAGGCCAGGGTGAGCAATGGCAATGAAGGGATACTCTGCATTCCCTAAAGCTCCAGAATTACTGGAGATTCACCATCAGATTGTTTAGTATCATATCCAGAACACTCTGGGGCAGGGAGTCTTACCCCTCGGAAGAGATGCAGTCTGTGTACTCTACAGCCCCAGCCAATTGGGCTGTAGTCAAACCAGTGAAACAGTACTACTAACAATCGATATATAAGACATACTGTAACTCCATTTGACTGCCACAAACATTTCTAACTTACACTCATGTTTGATGAACATATTTAACAAATTGAAGAATGAAGAAAGAAAGGAAAAAACAAGCAAAAAAAAACCAACAGAGCCACACCAAAGAGAGGGGCAATCTGTGACTCGAACTCAGTTACTCACTGAACCCTCCTCTGGAGACACCATATCCAATCGTCTTTCATAGTATTCACTGACAACACCGTCTTCAATATTACGCTCTATACCTTGAGGGCAAAAGAGTTCTGCCTCAACCCTCACTATGTCCTTTTATAGTTGGCAAAGCATGCTGGTCACATATGGTCAATATGCATAAATATTGCAGTTCCAGCATGTACCAGCATGGACTGATGGCATGTTTTCTCCTTATATTAAAGCTCCGCACACCAAACAAAGATGAGCTCTTTTATGTCGACGATAAAGTCATTACTGTTTTCAATATCAGTTTCAAGTTCCTGACCGTCACGTCTGCGACACAAATTAATACAGCGATCCATATAAAATAATAAATCTGTAACATAAATTGAGTATCATACTAATAGTATCTCCCATGCCATTTCCAACAGCTGATGTATTGACTATAAACACAAACTGGAATGTCACAGCACCCAAACAGCCAGTCAGACAACTACAGTGGATTGTTTATCTGTGCAATTTCATGATATCATAATAGATTGTGAATTCATAGGAATATAAGCTTCAATGTGTAAGATTTGTGCATTTCATATATGGCTGATATAATTCTGATTTCAGAGGAAAATTATGTTTACCTTACATTACTAGAGAAATGACAGTTTAATGAGATATAATGGTAGTTTATTAGATATATAGATATTAGCATTATTACTGTACTTATATGATACAACATTTTAAATAAAGGTTATTTTATTGAGTAAAACTTTGATTCTAAGATAACCACACTGTAATTTTTTAAGTATTTACTCATACTCCTTTATAAAGTCAAACTCCAGTAAGTCAAGTTTATTATATGCTTTTATAACAGACTATAATAGCTTATCTTCATTTAAGTATACTAAGTAAGTTTTGGCCTACTAGTAGCCAATTGTATGTTTGAGGTATAGGTCTAACCCAGAATTTTAAGCTAAAAACTTTGAGCTAAACTTATATGTCAGATTAGCTTGTATGCCACTATTCACAGTAATTAATTTAATTAAAATTTCTCAGCAAAAGGAACCTATATTTCTTGCTTACAATCAAAATGTAGTATCTGTTTTGGTTAGGCTAAAATTACAAGAAATAATGCTTTACTTTCAGGGAGAATCTATTGGAACATTTTGAATGTGTGAAATTCTGAGTTTTACACATGGTTTGGTTTCTTTGCTTAATGGCATATCAACCATTACAGATTATTTGATGCCAAAGCTGTCCTGGTAGAACAGTAGTGATACCATATTTAACCCATAGCTGAGGAGATAAACAAGTTTATACTTTTCCCAAAGGGTATTAGTTCGAAAGTGAATGTAATCGCATGACTGGAGTTTGAACTCACTTCCTATGATGTTACAGTCCAGCCTGTTAACCACTACACCATGGGGACTCTCCCTGTTGCCTAAATACATTTTAAGAAAATTTGGAGAGTTTTTCATCTAGGTTCTCAAACTGTGTCATATCACCATCATCATCAAAATATGCTGATAACAGATTCCTTTGACTCTCTCTTGTCATCCATCCCTATCAACTATCAATCTTGATAAATCCTCTAGACAGCATCTAGTGTCTGTACAAAACTGATAAATGTACATTTTTACTGGTTGGCTAACACTGGTGTGTCTAAGAGTAGGAGAACAATGTTCACGAGTTCGTCCTTACTTGTCCAACAATGGCCAGCATGTCTTGCTTATCTTTCTAGAATGCTTTACAAGATGGGAGGTATGTGGCCGTACAACTGTTACTTTGTAGGTACTGCTTTTTAGGAATTACTTAGAACAGCACACAGCATCCTTGGGTGGTTCCCATTTAACTTTTTCTCTGGGTGTTTCAATAAAGTCTAAATGGTGCAGCCATACAATAATACTGACATGATTTACCCATGGAATAATTCCCATTTTATTTCATCAGAAAGATCAGATTTCTATATGGTCATTAAACTGTCAATAGAAGTTTAGATTTTTCCTATGCATATGTTGACATCACTTTCAGTAGATGAGATATTGCTACTGAGAACAATCTGATTGGGTGCCCCCATTCATTCAGCCTTGGGCTACATCTAAGTAAAATGCTAAGTAAATTACTACTGAGAACAATCTCTCATGTATGCCACATAAATTTTTCAAAATAAACAATCATGTATTCTAAGGATTGAACATGTCGTTTTTATCCCAAATCTGCCAAGGAGTCACCAATCTTGTGGGTTCATTCTGTAAATATGTCAAGTATCACCCCATATTTAATGGAATCGCCTGAAAAATCAGAAAATGTGAGGTGAGTACCCAAATAGAAGGGCAAACTGGGCATTTTAATTTTGGTATGGCAACTACGCTAAGAGAAGGAAAGCTCTGAATTCAAACCAATTAAACTCCACTTAAAAATTAGTCTTGTGTTGCATCCTACTTGTGAGGAGTGGTTAGTAAATACATGCACATATATATATATATATATATATATATTTCAAATATAAAAAACAAGATATAAGGATAAAAACTCACAGGGAAATGTTACAGTTGTGTAATAGCTAAAATACTAGTCCGCAACCTCAAAGTAGTAATTTACAAAGCTCTTTGCTTCAATGTGGCACAAGGCCGAATGAATGGGGCACCCAATGAGTCTTGAACTCACTCGTGTAGGTTTGCTAGTCTAGCTTGCTAACCGTAACACCACTAGAGGTGCTCATCTGCAACCTCAAAGTAGTAATTTACAAAGCTCTTTGCTTCAATGTGGCACAAGGCCGAATGAATGGGGCACCCAATGAGTCTTGAACTCACTCGTGTAGGTTTGCTAGTCTAGCTTGCTAACCGTAACACCACTAGAGGTGCTCATCTGCAACCTCAAAGTAGTAATTTACAAAGCTCTTTGCTTCAATGTGGCACAAGGCCGAATGAATGGGGCACCCAATGAGTCTTGAACTCACTCGTGTAGGTTTGCTAGTCTAGCTTGCTAACCGTAACACCACTAGAGGTGCTCATCTGCAACCTCAAAGTAGTAATTTACAAAGCTCTTTGCTTCAATGTGGCACAAGGCCGAATGAATGGGGCACCTAATGAGTCTTGAACTCACTCGTGTAGGTTTGCTAGTCTAGCGTGCTAACCGTTACACCACTAGAGGTGCTCATCCGTAACCTCAAAGTAAGCAAATTTGAACTCCATTTGGGCTATTCCATTCACTTTCAAGCTAATAGCCCTGGGAAAGGCATGAACTCACTAATCCCCCTACCCCAGCAATGGGTTAAATAGTATCACTTCTGTTCTGTCTCAAGGATGGCTTTGGTATTAAATAACCCTAGAAGGTTAATGGCCCATTAAACAATACCAAACCAAAAATTCACAATCCAATATCCATTAACAAATAAGTACACTTTTGGAGTCACATGATCGTTATGTGATTGTTGTAATAAGTCACATCTTCTGCCAAATTGCAAAGTAAATATTTACTTTCAAGTTGATATCTTATAACCAACTCCAATCTTTTATCTAACATGGGTGACCACAAAAGAACAGTAGGTGCTTTAAACAAACTGAGGCCTGTGTGCTAGAATAAGGAAATTTTCAGATCACCAAAGTTAAGCATGGTCAGTACTTAGATGTGTGTCTACTAAGTAACAACAGGTACAGTAAGGAATCCGAGACCTGTGTGCCAGACTAAGTAAAGCTTAGTAAATTTTCTGATCATCAAAGTTAAATATGGTCAGTACTTAGATGTGTGTCCGCTAAGTAACAACAGGTACAGTAAGGAACCCGAGACCTGTGTGCCAGACTAAGTAAAGCTTAGTAAATTTTCTGATCATCAAAGTTAAATATGGTCAGTACTTAGATGTGTGTCCGCTAAGTAACAACAGGTACAGTAAGGAACCCGAGACCTGTGTGCCAGACTAAGTAAAGCTTAGTAAATTTTCTGATCATCAAAGTTAAATATGGTCAGTACTTAGATGTGTGTCCGCTAAGTAACAACAGGTACAGTAAGGAACCCGAGACCTGTGTGCCAGACTAAGTAAAGCTTAGTAAATTTTCTGATCATCAAACTTAAATATGGTCAGTACTTAGATGTGTGTCCGCTAAGTAACAACAGGTACAGTAAGGAACCCGAGACCTGTGTGCCAGACTAAGTAAAGCTTAGTAAATTTTCTGATCATCAAAGTTAAATATGGTCAGTACTTAGATGTGTGTCCGCTAAGTAACAACAGGTACAGTAAGGAACCCGAGACCTGTGTGCCAGACTAAGTAAAGCTTAGTAAATTTTCTGATCATCAAACTTAAATATGGTCAGTACTTAGATGTGTGTCCGCTAAGTAACAACAGGTACAGTAAGGAACCCGAGACCTGTGTGCCAGACTAAGTAAAGCTTAGTAAATTTTCTGATCATCAAAGTTAAATATGGTCAGTACTTAGATGTGTGTCCGCTAAGTAACAACAGGTACAGTAAGGAACCCGAGACCTGTGTGCCAGACTAAGTAAAGCTTAGTAAATTTTCTGATCATCAAACTTAAATATGGTCAGTACTTAGATGTGTGTCCGCTAAGTAACAACAGGTACAGTAAGGAACCCGAGACCTGTGTGCCAGACTAAGTAAAGCTTAGTAAATTTTCTGATCATCAAAGTTAAATATGGTCAGTACTTAGATGTGTGTCCGCTAAGTAACAACAGGTACAGTAAGGAACCCGAGACCTGTGTGCCAGACTAAGTAAAGCTTAGTAAATTTTCTGATCATCAAAGTTAAATATGGTCAGTACTTAGATGTGTGTCCGCTAAGTAACAACAGGTACAGTAAGGAACCCGAGACCTGTGTGCCAGACTAAGTAAAGCTTAGTAAATTTTCTGATCATCAAACTTAAATATGGTCAGTACTTAGATGTGTGTCCGCTAAGTAACAACAGGTACAGTAAGGAACCCGAGACCTGTGTGCCAGACTAAGTAAAGCTTAGTAAATTTTCTGATCATCAAAGTTAAATATGGTCAGTACTTAGATGTGTGTCCGCTAAGTAACAACAGGTACAGTAAGAAACCCGAGACCTGTGTGCCAGACTAAGTAAAGCTTAGTAAATTTTCTGATCATCAAAGTTAAATATGGTCAGTACTTAGATGTGTGTCCGCTAAGTAACAACAGGTACAGTAAGGAACCCGAGACCTGTGTGCCAGACTAAGTAAAGCTTAGTAAATTTTCTGATCATCAAAGTTAAATATGGTCAGTATTTAGATGTGTGTCCGCTAAGTAACAACAGGTACAGTAAGGAACCCGAGACCTGTGTGCCAGACTAAGTAAAGCTTAGTAAATTTTCTGATCATCAAAGTTAAATATGGTCAGTACTTAGATGTGTGTCCGCTAAGTAACAACAGGTACAGTAAGGAACCCGAGACCTGTGTGCCAGACTAAGCAAAACGTAGTAAATTTTCTGATCATCAAAGTTAAATATGGTCAGTACTTAGATGTGTGTCCGCTAAGTAACAACAGGTACAGTAAGGAACCCGAGACCTGTGTGCCAGACTAAGCAAAACGTAGTAAATAAGAAATTTAACGTTGGAGTAGTTTTATTCTGAAGAATGACATAATATACCTTCTGGTTGATATAAAAATATAGTATCCATCAATCAGACACTAAATTGTCATTAAGACTCAGAGTGTCTACTAAATATTAGTACCAAACTAATGACTTATAGGAGGATCTTGCAACATATGAAAATGTCTCAAATTTTGTATGTATATCACTATAACACAATAAAGATGATGCATAATTGAAGAAACTAAATATAACCACACCCTTTTCAGCTTCTTCTGTCGATGAAGAATTCAAGTGTCTTCAACTAATGTGACCTCAATTTAGGGTATTGCTGTCAAACATCTGAATAACTGATGTAATCCTAGAAGCTTTCACAGAGATGAGTATATCAAATATATCACTGAATATGACTAAGGTTAGTAAAATGCTAATCCTTATAAAATTCCCAGTTTTTCAATGAGACTGCAGATTAAGATGTAAATCAATATAGCATAAACAATTATTAGCTTCTTTAGCTTTGTGGTTAGCAATCTTATCTTTTAGACTAATTAACTAGTACAGTGAATCTGATTGTCACTGGGTGGCTCATTACTTTGTGCCAGACTAAGCTAAGTTTTGGACAGAGAACCAATTCCCTTACCTTTAGGCAGGAATCAAAGTATGTGGTCTGTATTTGTTATTTTCTTTGAACGGGATATAGCAAAAAAATTAAGTGTGCTTGGTTTTGGAGATTCTGATTCCAGAGCAGAACCTCCCCCATGAAAGGTTGGAATAGTTGATGGCTTTGTTAAACCGGTTGCAGAGACTGTGGAATTTTGGTCTTTATTCATGCATACATGTATAGATGCACATTTTAAACTGACGTTGGATAATGTTACTTGTGGAAAACACAATTAGTGTCATATGAAGTGGAATTGGCAATTATACAGGGTTCCGCAGGTAAATTGGGACTATTTTGTAATTTGCATAACTATTCCTCTAATGATGATGATTTTTTTTCCAGATAATCTTGAAACCCTATTCTTGAAGATATTCAATAGGATTTGGACAGGTTTCCTTAAACATGGCGGAATTAGCACGACAGATGACCATATGTGAATTGAGACACACGGGAAACTCTCCTTCGGACATAATTAAGAGCACTGGCTATGCAAAGATGACAGTTTATTGAGTCCTGGCCAAGTTGGATGCCAAGGGTAAAGTTCAACGAAGTCACCACAGTTCTCGCAATGATTGAAAGCGAACCAAAACTTTTCTGGCAGGATTGAAAGGTCAATAAAGGCTGACCCAACTCAGTCAATATAAAAACTGACCAAAAAATGCAATGTTAGCCACAGAACCATCAGCAGAGCAGTCAATGAAGACCTTGGGATGAGCTCTTACATTAGGAGATACCGCAACCTCCTCACTACTCACTCAAGAGCCATCAGGGTTGAAAGATGTCCAAAACTTCTCAATCATCTCAAGAACAAAGGAGGACATGTTCACATTTTTGTTGATGAGAAAAAGTTCATTGTGGACGAGGTTGCCAACTGCCAGAATATGCGAATTATTGCCTGTGATCCATCAGATGTTCATCCTGTGATGCAAAGCAAGAATCCTGCTTCTGTAATGGTTTTTGCAGCTGTGGCAAGTGATGGGTGATGCCTCCTCATTTCATCAAAATCAACATGGCAGAGTATTTGAATATTCTGAATGATGTTTTGCTGCCCTGGATTCGTAGATATTACGATGCTACCAAAGTAATGCTTGTTCAAGACTCTGTACCAGCGCAAGGAGCAAAACAAGTCCAGACTTACCTGAAGGAGAATCTTCCCTTGTTTGTCCCGAAGGACATTTGGCCCAGTAGCTCTCCAGATCTGAATGTTTGCGACTATTGGCTATTTAGAGTGATTGAAAGAAAATCTAATGTCAATCCACACTCTAATGTTAACTCTCTGAAAGCATCTATACGAAGAGCATTCCGGAATTTAGATGCTGATGAAGTGAAGAGGAGTTGTTCAAAGTTTTGCCAGAGGATCTCCAAAATTATTGTAGCAAAGGGGGATCATATTGAATAATTATGTTAAATACATTGTAAAGATTACAGAAATAAATGTTAAAATGGTCATTATACCTCTTTTATCCTTTAAATAAGGGAATTTCAAAAGAAACGAAAAAGTCCCAATTTACCTGTGGGACCCTGAAATTCAAATCCTGGATGAAACCATTTGTTTGACTTTGCTTTAATGTCCTTGGGGAAAGGCATGAATCCATCTATCTTCTCTCTCCAACTATGGATAAATAGTAGGGCAGATTCTTTAGCTTTTGTAAAGCAACCAATCTAAGGAAAGGGAAAAAAATTTAATCCAAACTAGCTGTACTCTTCTTTAAAATATTGACGTTGTTGCATCCTGCTCATGAGGAAGGGGTTGGGTAAACAATATATACTCTTGTGGGTAGATAGTTTAATATCAAGCAAAGTTTAGTAAATAATTAGGGTTAGTTATTAAGTGTAGGTAGTTGTCATTTAGTAAGGATTGCTTAGCTTAGTACAAGGCTAGAGTACCCAGTGAGAATCAAAGTAGTAATGGCCTGTTAGACTTGCTTGCTATTACATCAGGTAAAGTACCCAGGTAGTAAAAAATCATTAGTATTGAAATGAGTTTGATCTTTACTGGGTGCCCCAAATATATAACCTTATTCTTAGGTAATAACTACCATTAAAGATAAATGGAGAGTA
The DNA here is from genome assembly GCA_963585895.1 of Sepioteuthis lessoniana. Classification (NCBI taxonomy): domain Eukaryota; kingdom Metazoa; phylum Mollusca; class Cephalopoda; order Myopsida; family Loliginidae; genus Sepioteuthis; species Sepioteuthis lessoniana. The sequence goes on along the minus strand of OY757929.1, from coordinate 6,816,270 downwards.
ATGACGGTTCTTGTAGATAGACGTCTGTCTTTTTGCCTTTTGAAAAAAATGACATTGAAAATCAAGTTGAAAATCAGTCACTTATGTTCAACGTCTTTGCCAGGTCTTGAGATAATTGGTGCCCTGTTGTCCAAGGGACACTAGAATATTCATTGGGAACACTGAGTTTCCTTGTTGGCGACACTCCACAGGATATTTCAATTAAAAAACTGACTAAGTATAACTATTAAAAGATGAAAATTTTTTGCAAATTTTTATATCATTTCGGGGTAACTCTTTTCAATTCAGTAAAAAAGGTTTTGTAATGGAGATTGCATCAGTCTTTTTTATTTATTTCTATTTTGGTTTTGACTTAAAAAAACAAATCTAATTTTGGTTTGAACAATTGTTTAGCTTTGGTTGGTTGTTGGTTGTTTGGGTTTTATGGCATATCAACCTTTATAGGTTATTTAATGTTAAATCCATTTTTTATGAAAATAGTTCTGTTTAGCTTTGAGATAAACCATAAAAACCCTTATAATCAGGTTTCATTTCATATGCTCTGTACTTTTTGAATATTCAATTAAAAATATTATTGTTTTAGACTTTCTTTAATGACTTGAAAATTTACCTTTATTTCACACAAGTTGTTATTGTTTGAGTATAAAGGAATGCATGTCTTGTATAAAGTCACGTAATAATGTGTGATACTGACAGACAAATTATAGTGAATTGGTTAACAACATTGGAATTAGTATGAAGAACTCATGTTGACACTTTTAACAGTATAAGTGAGTAAAAAATACTTTTGGAAGAAATGAATGTGGAGATTCAACTCTGAAATGAAAATAATAAACTGGATATTTGATAAGATATCTTCATATACTGGCTAAAACCAACTTTGAATTGAATAATTACTGAAACAATTTTATCATCGCTGTTGAAATTCTCAGCTCTGGGTTAAATAGTACGACTACTGTTCTTCTAGGAGAATAGCTTTGGCATTAAATAACCTACAAAGAGTTGATATGCCATAAAACAAAGAAACCAAACTGTTGGAATTGTGACCTGATGCTCCAGAAGTTGTAATAGTTATTATGAGATAGCAGTAGGAGATGACATGAAATCTTAACAAGGAAAAAAAAAAGATGTTTTATTTACAAGGGTGAGTCAAGTGTTTTACAATATTTTGATAACGAGAGACACAATTCAGCAGCTCCAGATGCTTTGTTGAAATTATGAAAGTAACAAATCACACTAGACAGTAAGATGCTGAGCTTGCTAGATAATCTCACAGAGTATTACTTCCTTCTATAGCTTGGAACACAATTTCAAAATCCACAGGTTTAAACCTACCTGACCTTACTTGATCATTGAGGTTCTTGTAACCCAAGCATCTGAGGGCGATGTATCCAGTCTTGGAAGTTTGAGAAATATAGAGTACTCTTTCATTGTCATTATTCTGAGGTTCTCTTTGAACCAGAGTAGTAGTAGTACCTGCTAGGGTCCTATCTATGAGGCAATGAGAAATTTAATCATTTTCTATACTTGAAACCATTTAACTGTGCCAACATATAACTGATATTAAATTGTTAGTATTACATAGCAATACTTGAAACCATTAAACTGTGTGCAAACAAATGATTAGTATTAAATTAGATAGTAATATTTGATGAATAGAATTACTAATGTTAAATAGCAATACTTGAAACCTTTTAACTGTGTGTAAACAAACGAGCTCTGGCTCGTTTAAAAATAGTTTTCTTACAAACTATTTCAGTTCAAATTATATATATATATATATATATATATACGAGGATCATTAAATAAGTTTCCAGACTTTTTTCGTATGGGCACTTTTATTGATAGTACACACATGAAACTCTAGTCCCCTTTGAAGTAATCTCCTCTGGCTCCAATGTACTTGTTGTACCGTTCCAACAACTTCTGCAAGGCCCCATGGAAGTCCTCTTGTGTGAGCATGTCAATGACCCCTCGTCACAGCCTCTTTCATCTCCTCAATCGTCTCATAACAACAGCCTCTGAGCTTAGGAAATAACCAAAAGTCACTGGGAGCAAGGTCTGGACTATAGGGAGAGTGAGGAACTGTCTTGATACCCATCTTGCTCAAATAGTCTGTGACAAAGATGGAGTTGTGGACTGGTGCATTGTCCTGGTGGAAATGCCACTGATCCGATTTGAAGAGTGCTGGCCTCTTCTGATGGAATCTCTTCCTGAACTCCCTTAAAACCTCAACATAGTAACCCTAACCCTAACCCTTTGGCCAATCAACTCTGGTGTATTAATACCTCCTTGCTTAACACTCAGCAATATAAAGTACGTATCAAGGGTAAAGTGGAGCAATCCAGGGAAGGAGTAGCGCCCTCCCCTACACCTCGGTATAGTAGCTATGGAAAAGGGAGCCTTCTGGTCGCCCTTGACTACAGTTGACAACATGTATATCCATGTAGCTTTCAAATCAGGCACAAAGTGAAGCAATGCACAATATGTCAGCACACCAACTACCACGATTATACCAACCACAGTGAATACCATTTATGGCTTGAACTGCTTTGGTTATGTGATATACACACTGCAAACTTACACATGTCAAAATATTGCAAAAACTTTTGACTCACCCTTGTTCATGTATGTAAACTCATGAAATAACTAAAATTGAAATGAAAAAGCAATTAGATATTTTATACACACAAACAAGAATTCCAAGAATTTTAACGTTTTTCAAACTAAGATTTGTAAAGTTCTTAAGTACTAATTTAATTTTGTAAATCTTAAATAGCAAAAAAAAACAAAACAAAACAAAAAAATATTCTTAAACTATTATTATTATTATTAAAGTATTCTTAAAACTATTATTAAATTATTAGTGAATTAAGAATTTTAAGTGATCATTTAAATCTATATTAAACCAGTTGCAAGATGTTAAAGATTTTTTCACTGGTCTCCAAATTTGGTCTGGTGTGTGTGTGTGTGTGTGTGTGTGTGGTGCTACTCATGTAGCTTGTCATGGACAAGAATAATCCATGCCTCTTCAGGTCTAAACTAGTTTCAATTTAGTTTTCCTTCTTCTATATTAGTTGCCACACCAAGGTTAAAGAGCCCAGTCTGCCCTACAATTTAACAACAGCTGGAAGGTAAATAGTTAGATTGATATCTTTCCCAAGAGTATTAGCACCATGTGAATTGGAAACAGCCTAGTTTAGGGTTTGAACTTGAGTTGCCATGTCCACTTCCAACAATGATAACCATTACATTACAAGTGCTTCCATGTTAAACATATTAGTTGTCAAATTAGATTGAGTCTCTTTCAACTGATCAGACCTGGTCGATTTTAAAATGAGTATAACTGTATCTCTTTAGTTGGTATAACTCAATGAATGGAAAACCTTTGAAATTAAATGAGAAGGTAAAAAAAACAAAAAAACAAATCAACAGTCTGAGTTATAAAAGGAAAGCTGTTTACTGGCTTAAGCTACAAACAGTAAAAGTTCAAGGTTAAATTTGTTGCTTTATGCATCTATAAATTGTACTAGTAAATATTTCGGCTATGTGAACTAAATAGGAAGCCTGCTGTTAATAGAAACATTTCTCTCTCACAGTTTGATCTAATTTATATGGATCACTTGTGTAATAAACAACTTTTTAAGACCAATTTTTCACCTCAAAAACAAAGGATCATTCATTGCTAGGTTAGTTACACACACATATATATATATGCACACACACACACACACTTACATAATAAGAAATTGAGTAATATACAAAATAAAATAAAATACTAATAATAAAAAGAAATTACTAAATTTTAGCTGAATCTAGCACAAAAAACCCCCAAAGAGCTTAAATTTGTCATAAAGCTGCAAGTATGAGGGACCCAATGAGAACTGAGCTCACTACTCAGTAGCAATAGACATGTAAGACAAACTTGTTAACCATAACAACAGGACGAGAAGCCCTTTCGTTCACTCTGCTTACTTTAGTACAAAGCCTGAAATATATGGCACCCAGTAAGAACTGAACTCTTTAGCTTACTAACCATTATAACACACAAGATGACAAAAAGAATTAATGTTATATTGTTGAATCAAAGCAAGGTAGTCAATTTTCTGCAGGATTAAAGATGGTTGTAAAGCTTGTGTAGCAGAGACATTCTGGAATTGGGATAAGAAAAAGCAGAGGATCTAAACAAAATGTCTATACAGGTTCAACTGTTAAATAGAACACAAGTTCTTAGGGAAAATTAAAACATGACAATAATCAGAGCAATTGAGGATGCACTTATAGCGTAGTGGTTATTTTCATTGAAAATGAACATTGACCTGATGTTAAAGCTTGGATGAGGTTGCTTGCATTTAACATAATGTTAATGGCTAATGAGTAGAGTGTTCGCCAGTGGTCTGGAGGACCAGGGTTCAATCCTAGGTTGAGTCATACCAAAGACTTAAAAAAATGGTACTTGATGTTAACACTCAGCATTATAAGGTAAGGATCAAGGGTAAAGTGGAGCAATCCATGGAAAGGAGTAGCGCCCTCCCCTACACCTCGGTGCAGTAGCTATCGACTACAACTGCCAACTTTACTTACTTAATAAGATTGGGAAAGATTTGAATCTAATGATTCTCCTGCTAAATATAATTCAACATTTTCATCCACTGTTCAGAGTTGGTTTAATTTCTTTATTTAATGGTATTTCAACCTTTATGGGTTATTTAACGTGGGTCATCCTTATAGAACAACAGCAGTGATCCAATTTAATCCATAGCTTGGGCGGGGGGTCATATCTTTCCTAAGAGTATTAATCGGAAAATTAATGTAATAGCACTACTGGAGTTTGACTTTACTTACTTTGAGGCTGTAGTCCAGCACTTTAGCCATGACACCATAAGGACTCCTCCCTCAAATAGTCGGTTAGATTTTATGGTATATCAATCCTCATAGGTAATTTAATGCTAAATTTTTTTTTATATATATATATATATATATATATATATATATACACACACACACACACACACGAATATGATTTGTAAACAAATAGTTTGTTGGCAACATTATCTTTAAATGAGGCAGAGATAATTTGCACAGTTGAATAGTTTAAGTATTGCTATCTAATACGAGGATCATTAAATGAGTTTCCAGACTTTTTTCATATGGGCACTTTTATTGATAGTACACACATGAAACTCTAGTGCCCTTCGAAGTAATCTCCTCCGGCTCCAATGCACTTGTACCATTCCAACAATTTCTGGAAGGCCCCATACAAGTCATCTTGTGTGAGCATGTCAATGACCTTCGTCACAGCCTCTTTCATCTCCTCAATTGTCTCATAATGACAGCCTCTGAGTTTAGGGAATAACGAAAAGTCACAGGGAGCAAGGTCTGGACTATAGGGGGAGTGAACAACTGTCTTGATGCCCATCTTAGTCAAATAGTCTGTGACAAGGATGAAGTTGTGGAGTGTTGCATCGTCCTGGTGGAAATGCCACTGACCTGATTTGAAGAGTGCTGGCCTCTTCTGACGGAATCTTTTCCTGAACTCCCTTAAAACCTCAACATAGTAACCCTAAGCCTAACCCTTTGGCCAATCAACTCTGGAGTATTGACTTTCCTACTCCTCCCACACCTCTCATCATCCCTCATAGTCTCCGTGCCTTCCTTGAATCTCTTATGCCACTCAAAAACTGTAGTTCGATTCATGCAAGATGCTCCAAAAGCAGTCTAAAGCATTCCATACGTTTCTGTGGCAGCATTTTTTCCAAGTTGAAAACAGAATTTTATAGCATATCATTCTTCTAAAGTGTCCTCACATCCAGATTGCATTTTTGAAATTCACCAGCTGTGACAATCAGGCTTCAGTAGGGTGTATTCCAATTGCTGCTGTAGCTGTTCATTTGAACCTGAAATCATAAAAATTGGTCAGTCATCTCATAAGATGTATAGCAATAACATACTGAATTTTCAAGAGTCTACAACAATTTCAAATGCCAGTACAAAAAAGTCTGGAAACTAATTGAAGGCACCACATACTAATAATCCCTAGTAAAAGATTGAACAATTTTATTTAATTCATAGATGGGACCCTACCATAGAGTAATGATAACAAAGGGTCACTCTACATTCTGGAACCTCACAACCAGATGCAGTTTTACGTCATACCCAGGATACAAAATGCTTTCAAGTATTCCTATCCCACTCTAATATTTCTTTTCAACATTATTCATTCATTTGGACAGTTAAATAGTTTCATGTATTCTAAATGATTAAATAGTTCTATTTGACTTAGACATGGAATCCTAACAGATACTACGACTTTGGGTCAGAGTGGGCTTGGGAGTAATGGCAATGAAGGAGTACTCCAAAGATCTAAGACTGGAACCTCACCATCAGATGGTTGTGTCATATCCAAGACACTTGTTGAGGAATCTTCCCTTTCTGTAATGATGTAGTGTATTCTACAGCCTCAGTCAACAGGGTGGAAAATCAAATAATTTTTCTTGCTAATTTTCACTTCAAAATAAAACACCAATTTTTTTTCAATTTTGGTGATTTATTCTTGCTTGAACAAACATTTTCATTACCTGCCACTTAAGTGGGTAAGTTAAAAGTTAAGGAACTCAGCCTTCGTGGGCCTTCCCACGAGGCAGTACCTGGCTCAAGTGGTAAAGACTGGGTTTACTGTTCTGAGCACCAAAAAGAGAAATGACAGTGGGACTGAGCTATTTATGGTTCCCCACATTCAGACTTGCTTCCTGCAGGGCACCCAACATGAAACTGGTGTCAAATTCCAGCCCAGTTGGGTTGGGATGAATATTTTCATTCATCAGCAATCATTATGAATAATAGAAACATCTTTTTTTGAAATTTTAAAAAACTATTTTCTCATCTTAAGTATGTCATGTCTTTTCGTTGTTGATGTTTTAATTCCACACAATTTCAATTTTATTTTCTACACTTACTGGAAATAATGTAAAATTTAAATCTCTCATTCTCTTCATTTTAAAATAGTAACTTTTTTCTTCAACATTTCAAATGGTTTTAGCAAGTTATTTTGTATTTGAAGAGAAAAAAAGGTTTTGATTGCGAGGAAACTTCATTCTTAAAAACAATACAAATCAATCACGATTGATTGAGAAAGTGAGTGATGAGATATAAACAAATTTACGAAAGAGATGCAAAAATTTTCATTTTAAATCATTGATATCAATTTGTTTTTTTAAATTATCAAACAAACAATAAATGTGTCTGAAAGAAACATTTTAACATAAATAAACACAAAAAGTATTGCGGAACAGCCAGAATGTTCAATTTTTTTTTTTTTTAAAGGTGTTAAAATTATTTGCATTTCTTTGAATCCTCAAACTGAACAAACACAGAAAAAAATTAACGTAATAAACAAGAATTAATAAACAAATATCTTGTAAAAATAAAAAAATTTTGTTTACGATAAAAAAAGGAAAAAAAAAAAAAATCAACTCGATTACGATAAGTTACTAGAAAAAAATCTTTTTTTTTTTTTTTTTTTAGACACCAAGTTTTCATAATAAATTTAATTTCTAAAAATGAAAAAAAACTTTCAATATTTTAAAAATTCTGTTTTAACTATTTAACAATTAAAAAATAAATGGAAAATATTGTTTAATATCATATATTCCCCTTAACGGAATTAATGAAAAATATTAAGCATTTTGCAAAATTGGTACGTGTAAAATAATAATCTTTTATTTGGCTATATTTAATCTTCAAAGAAAGAAGCCACTTAACTATAGTAAAAACTTAATTAAAGCTTAAATTACTTATTGTACCTAATTTTAGCATCAATACTTTTAATATCTGGGAAATCTTTTTAAATAAAAAGGTTTTTTAAACTAAAAATAATAGATAAAAAAAGCTGTTAATAAAATAATTCAAATATTTATTGTATGGCGCACCTAAATATTTTCCAGGCTTTTTTAATCATCGCTTAAAAAATTTTTTTAAAATAAAAACAATAGACAAACTTGACCTTTAACAATAAAGATTTGAAGACACTCAAACAGAAGCCGAACGTTACTTTCAGTAGTCAAACAATTAAAAAAAAAAATCTAATATTGACAACAAAAAATCCAAAATAAAGTAAATTGATGCTTTTTTTTATAGGGAAGAAAATTAAAGAGAAAAATTAATACACAAAAATTTGCCTTTGATTAATTTAGTTATAATGAAATCAGTAACAAAAGAATAAATTTGTATTATAAAAATAAACAAAAAAAAAATAAATAAAAAAATAAACGGTAATAATAAATAAATATCATTCAACACAATCCAACACGTCTTTGTTATTTAAATACTGTATTTAATGAATATCAAAATAATGAGAAAAATAATGTTTCGAATTCCGCCATGATGGTTTGGTTGTTTTTGTGTTTTTAAATAGGACAGAAAAATCAGGTCTCACCATTCATTAAACATAAGATAATTTTTATAATTGTAAATATATATCAAGAAATTTTTTTGCACCCCTTCCAAAAAAATGTGAATTATTCTGTCTTCAAAGAGGTTTTGAAAACACAAAATATTAAGATTTTAAAAAATAAATAAAATAAAACCAAATTTAAAATTCCTAATTAAATTATGAAATAATGGCGTGAATGAAATATTACTTAAGTCAAAGCTTTAAAAAATACAAATATATATATATATATATATATATATATATATATATATATATATATATAACAAACACACACATTATATATATATATATATATATATATATTAGTTGAATCCAACTCTGTACAATAATTTGCTGATATCATCACAATGGTTTAAAAGATTGTGAAATTATTTTTCGATTCAGATCAGCTAATATTGCATAAAATTTCATGGCTTTCTCGAAAGACATTGAGGAATACATATCTTTTTCGCCTCCACCATCCTTTTGGTTATTTGAATTATTATTATTATTGTAACTACTGTTATTACCAGAGGTAATATTACTGCAAGAATTACTATTCAATTCATTGTTGATCTGATTCTTAATATTCAGTGTATTACTAATCACTATATTCGAGTGACCATTAGTAGCCGAATTTTGGTTATTGCTACCACTGTCCTTGCCAGAGTTGCTACTAGCACCATCACTACTTGAAGAATTGTTTGAATTATTCCCTTGATTTCCCACATGATGTTTAGTAACATTACAGTTTGTAAGGTTTGCTGTGCAACAACTATTTGGGGCCGTGCAGATGCTGACCGTGACATTAGTGAGGGGTTTGTCACCAACACAACCATAACTTAGGCTCGAAGAAATGGAGCTTTTTGTGTCCGCGAAACCCAGGTCTTCTTTCTTGATCTGAAGACCAAGGGATGGCTGACTATTGGGATAATGATCTAAAAGTTTCCTGGTCTTAGACCGAGTCCGTGTTCCAGCTGAAGCAGAAGATCCCGATCCTCGAGGTCGGCCACGTTTCTTTTTCTTTGGTGTGTTATTGTCCGACCCAGACGTGCCGGCCCTATTTCGTTCCCTCTGTCTTGCTTTCTTTTTTACGTGACGACTTAACTCCGTAGTGATCACATAATAATTTGGTCTTTCCCTGGTTAATCGACGAGGTCTACGGCGGTTTTCCGACGAAGAATTGTCCTTTGTATCCGAGGCAGATCCGTCTAAGAGGCCCATGGCTTCCTCCGCTTCCTCCTTTAGCAGAATCTTGTTTCTCGTAGCGAATTGATGCCCACACGTACAAAACTTACAGGCAACAGGTACCTGCTCTTCACACTGGGGACATCTTTTGACTACAGTGCGATCAAACTTTTTACGAACCATAACCGTGGCCCGCCGTTTTTTAGATCGCCTGTTATTCAGCTTGCTTGTTTGTTTGTTTGTCTCTATTTTAAAAAGATTAAACAAATCAAATCCTTCACCCCAAACTGACTTAGGGTTTCACATTCAAAAATAAATAAATAAAACTTGCTTTTTTCTCTTTCAGTTTTCGCAGACTTGTTAAACAAATACTTTTCCTTCCGCGATTAAACATTAAAGTTTATCTTGGGTAAAGCAAAATAATTAAAAGTTGAAGAAACAGAACATTTTTCTTTTTTGTATTGGAGAAGACGACTTGCCGATATGAGAACTTTGGAATGCCGGAAGTTGGAATACTATGAATTATGGGTAGAATGGCTGATAAAGTTGCTAAGAAACAAAGATTAACCAATCACCACTTCTGACTGATGACAAGTCAATGGTGCAACATTTTAGAAATAATACAAGAAATTAAAAACTGCTGCAATATTGCTTGCCTTTTTACTTACTACAATAGTAGAAGTAGCAACTCTACAACTACTACTACTACTACAACCACTGAATTATCTGATGTAGTGCCCGTCATAAAATCAAAGGGCAATAAATTCTAAGATTAGCTTTCTTAATTTTATTTTCCATCAGTCACTCATTAGCAAGTTATTACATAACTTAATCAGTCAATCAATCAACTGTTGTTAATACCATCGCTGTAAAGTTTTACACGTCCGCTATTTTAGTGAAAAGGGGTGACAGTTAGGCGTTGATTTTCACTTTTAATTTAATACTTGAATTTGGTAATTTTATTTTTTATTTTTTGAATTGTAAATCTATCTATCTATCTATCTATCTATCTATCTATCTATTAAACTTAGCTTGGTTACAGTACATGGCCAAATGTATGGGGCACCCAGTGAGGATCTAACTCGCTAACAATGGTTTGCTAGTTTAGCATGCTAACCATTACACAACGTGAGGTGTTCAGTATCTATCTATCTATCTATCCGTACATACATACAAAAAAATTTGTCTAATCGTAAACCAACAAAAAACAGCACACTATATCGAGATTTTTATCAGCGCAATACCCTTAAAATGCTTTAACTTAGAGAACAAAGGAATTTCCAATTCAATTTGCATGATAATTTTGTAGGGATTTTCGTGTACACTGAACATAACTTTATCTAATTTTATTTTTTATCCAATCAAATTCTCAATACCACGGAGGTAATTATGAAGTGTGAATTTATTTCTTATCCGTTTATTTACATTTAGTTACAATATAAATTTTATTAACAGGATGTGAGTCTGCATCAAGTTTTATAGCCGCCGAAGTCAGTTTTGAGAAAGTATTCATAAAAAATGAAAACTCAATTTTATTTTTATAAAAGTAAAGATACACATTTCATGACAGTATTTTTATTACTCAGGTTTGGGTTTGTTATTTAATTTTCGATCGGTTTGGTTTTGTGCTTATAAAACACTGTAGGCTATTTAATGCCAAATCCGGTGTATATATATATATATATATATATATTGAATGCACCACGTATATATATGTGTGTGTGTGTGTGTGTGTGTGTGTGTGTGTGTGTGTGTGGTGCCTTCAATAAGTTTCCAGACTTTTTTGTACAGGCATTTAAAATTGTCGTAGACTCTTGAAAATTCAGTATCTTATTGCTAGACATCTTATGAGATGACTGACCAATGTTTATGATTTCGGGTTCAAATGAACAGCTACAAAAGCAATTGGAATACACCCTACTGAAGCCTGATTGTCACAGCTGGTGAATTTCAAAAATGCAATCTGGACGTGAGGAGACTTTAGAAGAACGATATGCAATAAAATTCTGTTTTCAACTTGGAAAAAATGCTGCCACAGAAACGTATGGAATGCTTTAGACTGCTTTTGGAGCATCTTGCATGAATCGAACATCAGTTTTTGAGTGGCATAAGAGATTCAAGGAAGGCAGGGACGATGAGAGGTGTGGGAGGAGTAAGGAAGTCAATACACCAGAGTTGATTGGCCAAAGGGTTAGGCTTAGGGTTACTATGTTGAGGTTTTAAGGGAGTTCAGGAAAAGATTCCGTCGGAAGAGGCCAGCACTCTTCAAATCGGGTCAGTGGCATTTCCACCAAGACAATGCACCAGTCCACAACTCCATCCTTGTCACAGACTATTTGACCAAGATGGGCATCAAGACAGTTCCTCACCCTCCCTATTGTCCAGACCTTGTTCCCTGTAACTTTTAGTTATTCCCTAAGCTCAGAGGCTGTCGTTATGAGACAATTGAGGAGATGAAAGAGGCTGTGACGAAGTTCATTGACACGCTCACACAAGAGGACTTCCATTGGGCCTTGAAGAAGTTGTTGGAACGGTACAACAAGTGCATTGGAGCCGGAGGAGATTACTTCGAAGGAGACTAGAGTTTCATCCGTGTATTATCAATAAAAGTGCCCATACGAAAAAAAAGTCTGGAAACTTATCGTATGCACCTCGTATATTACACAAATTCGAACTGTAGTTAGAAACAAAACTTCCAGTACACACTTTCACTTGACCCTAACTTCGCTCCATTTCTAACCGCAGATTATCGATGGGGTAAGAAGTTAAAATACCTCCTCTACCTTGCTTTTCAGTTGATGCAGATGCATTTCCTGTCCCAAGGTGCAAAACTACTCTCCACAAAGTGAATATGTTTTAACTAATGCAAGGACACATTGCTATTACCTAATTTTATCTAGGAACAGTATCATGAAAAATTTGTCGTCTACCCAGAGTATATAGCAGACCATATGACTCCATTATTTCGCCAATCACATCATCCCTCACGTTTCGTCAACAACAACCAGGCTTGACACGTACTTCAAAGTCTTACCCAATCTACCGATAATCGATGTTTGTGAAGACGGCAGAGACGATGAATCAGTAATGGTCAATAACTATGTCGACAGTCATGATAAAGACAACAGCCATAATCAGAGCACCAGCTGTAGGGGACAGAAAAATGTTTTAGTCGGGCGACTCGCCCGACTAAAACATTTTTCTTAGTTACCAAACTCTAACGGTGACTATTGATATTGACGACACTGGCAATATAATCCGTTCCTTCTCTGCCAAACGCCTCAGGGTAACAATCAGAGTTTCCAATCTGCTCACCAGGCAGATAATTCATCCTTACTGTCACCGGAAAGACACGTGTTATCCTCTCCAGTGTTGACGCGTTGGGTGGTACTCCTTTCATGGTGGCGAATGATAAAGCGGTCCGTTCCGCGAAACGAGAGATATTCCTCATGGATGAAACCACCTTCCTCCGCAGATCACCCGGAAAGAAGCATCATAATGTTCATTGAGTACATGTCCTGTGTCCTATGGCACATTTCATCATCGTATGTCTAGTTCATCGAATAAAAACTCCCTTAAAAGACTATCACAGACGACACTTTTGCTTTGGAATCCCGCACGGGATCTTAACCAAATTCACTGGCACATTGCCCTCACCAGATCTCATTGACAGCATCACTAGCAGAATACGTATACCCAGCCTGATCTCCGAACCCCAAACATTGAAGCGATACCAGCATTTTTGACAAACCCGCTGTTTTCACATCTAATGACCCAACAAAAGAATTAGTTATCTAAGAAAAGAACCCTGAAAGGGTTCAGTCCCAAAATAACATAATTTCGCTCGGTCCTTCAAATATCCTTCCAGCCTATATCAAAGCCTCATTTGAGGCCCTCCAACGTGAATCTGAAGAAGTGTTTAACACTAACCTGAAAGGATATTATGATAACGCTGGACACTTCGAGGTAAAAAAAACCCACAATGTAAAAGACGCCTTTCCTAGTATGCTACAATGAGGCTTCACGAGCTTCCACCCAAATTTCACGAACTGGCGTTTTTACCCGCTCTGAGAACTTAGGCATAACAGTTGATATACCTCAACTTATCCTTGATCAAGAAAACCAATAACAGCTGCTATCAAGTTAGAGCATGTGCAGAAGTTGGACGGTATAGCAAACCCCTACCTGCATTAGTGCTGAATGTCAATTCAACCTTACTTACGGCAAATTGCTCAATGGTTGATTGTTGTAATTATGCTTTGTGGCATATCAACTCTTGAAGGTTATTTAATGCTAAATCATATATATATATATATGATTTGTAAACAAGTAGTTTGTAGGTAACAGTATTTTTAAACAAGCCAGAAGTCATTTGTTTGCACACAGTTAAATAGTTTCAAGCATCGCTATTTAACACTAATTATTCAATTCAATATAAATGATAATCCTAGCAAAAACAGATCTGTTCTATACAACCCATATATGGGTCCCTAACCCTAAACTTCCGAGTCAGAGTAATGGCAATGAAGAGGCAATCCACATTCCTCAAAGCCCAAAACTGGAGCCTCTTCATCAGATAATTTAGTGACACATATCAGGACATTTGGTTGAGGAGGTCTTACCTCTCCACAGCAACCCTAGTCGACAGGGTGAAGTAGTATTTGGCCTATAGACAGGACCCTGACAAATACTACTATTCCGGGTTAGAGTGGATCGGAGAGTAATGGTAATGAAAGAGTATTCCACATTCCCTAAAACTCCAGAGCTGGAACCTCACTATCAGAGGCAATCTTATCCAGAACACTCCTTTAGGAGCCTTACCCTTTCGCAGAGATGCAGTTGGCGTATTCTACAGCCCCTCTCTACAGCCGACAGGGAGATTTTTCAATAGGAATATATCATCACTACAGATCCCACACCTCCACGAAAACCTTTTACCAAATACTACTCTGTGTACACTGTTCTTTTGGAGGTGCCCGTGGTGTAATAGTTATCGTCGTAGGAAATGGACACGGCGACACGAGTTCAAATCCTGGACGAGACTGATTGCATTTCACATAGCACTAATACCCTTGGGAAAGGTATGAATCCAATTATTCTCCCTCCAGCTATGGGTAAATAGTAGGGCAGACTAGGTTCTTCAGCCTTGGTGAGGCAACTAGTCTAGGAGAAGGAAAACTCTGAATTCAAACCTGTAAACTCCGCTTAAAAATTGACCTTGTGTCATATCCTGCCTGAGCGGAGGGGTTGGTAAATATGTACACTGTTCTGTGGAGTACGCATGTATACTAGGCCACCTATGGGTATGTTTGGTTCAGAAACTGCTCTAGAAGAGTTGCTGTGTTGTATTCATGGTGGTTTTTCGTGGAGGATGTAGTGGTAGAAACCCTGTACTGCGTTGGATATACCTATGATGAGGTGTTAGATAATTGGAGACGTGTGGCATGCACCTGTCTCCAAAACCATAATCTGTCTTAAAACAACAACCATTTGTGGTTGGATATAGTCACAAGGCAAGTTATAGGCAAACCCTCATCGTATCACATTGTTACTGAATGACTAAGAAGGTTTCAGGTTTACGTTCATTTATTGAACCGTACAAGGGTCTGGCCCGTGTCATCCCTAATTGTCCTTCTATCCTCATACCCTGAGACAACATCATAGCAGGAATGTAGTCAAACAAGCGCATCCAAGCTCATACATCATCCAGTCCACAAGTAGCACATGCATTCTGAAGGACAGTAAACCATGCCAACAGGCTTGCGAGGAACTATGTCGCGGGGAATTTTCCACCAGCCCACAAGTTTCAACGTTTCTGTCGACTTTCAGCTGTTTTCAGACAATTGTCTGACATCTGGCGAGCTCAGCTTACGCCGTCTCTAACTTTTCCGGCCACAATGCTCCAAAATGCACAGATCCATCCAGTCAGATTTGCATCTTTGTCAAACTTACCAAGGATTCTGGTTTCCATCGGCGACATCATCAGCGGCTAAGCAAAACATGGATACAATTAGAATGCCCAGACCTACGGCGTACCTATGCCCATTTCCAACAAGGTACTTGTCTTTTAAAAAGACCACTGACGCAAAGGACGTCAAGAGTTACTTAAATGTCCCTATTAATACAAAAGATGGGTTACTTGTAGTTAAAATAGGTGAGCCTCTTGCTCTATATCGTTCCATAAGGTTTAAACGGTCTATTGACAGCCCACATTCCATTAGATCATCTATCTTTCATCAGCTTAAACGCATCACCCGTCGGTGTCTTTATGCCTTTGACATAAATAGATCAATCTAAAAGGTCTCATCTTTGTACCTCTATCCACAATACACAAAATACAGTTATGACCTCAGACATTCTCACACTCACCAGAAGCGATTGGTATATCTTTCTAAGCGGATTTTATCAAACGCAACCGCCAGCTTATTCTCTCAGTGCAAGAGTACGTCACTTCCTCCACGAGACACGTTCCACCCTTTGTGATACCCTATTGAAGCTTTACATTGAATTATGGCCAGTGGTCGCTCCCTCAGCTGTGATCCACACCTTATTTCTTAACAGTCGACTTCTCCAAAGTCACAGGCTGTCCATCGAAATCGATCACATAAAAATGTCAATTGGAATCCTTTTACAGATAAGGCTATGCTAGAGCTGAAAGATGAACTACTACGCCAGGATCCAACAGCCATATATGACGCCATAAACCCTAGCTTTGATCAAAGCATCCCTGAACTCCCGTAACCGTCCCCGCGTATTATCATCACAAGAAATGTGATCGCAAAAAGATCAGTGTACCAACCATCAGATCCCAATCACCGACTAATAGCTAATTCTTGACCAATCAACGCTATATTAACCACCCCTACAACGAAAAATAGAAAGCTCCTACAGGCAGGATTGCTTATGACACCGTAGCAAACATAAGGGACAGGACTATTACCTAGTGACAATCATCGACGATACATAGCGTAAATATTCGCAAATTCATTGGGAGCCAAATTCAAAATACTTCACATCGAATCAAACAATCCAAGTGCTTTAAAGTACCAACATACACATACAATCCTTTATGTCATTAATAGAATACACATTTTTTTAGCCTTAAAATAACCAACCCCCCAAAAACATTGGTCTAGAAATTTCGGATCAAAATCGCATTAACATTAAATTTACATTTTTATAGTTTTCAACCAATCAGCAAAAAACACAAAATAAGAACATCCTAGAAAATCCGACTCAGATACTAATTAACAGAAAATTTTTAGGCTCGAAAACAAATAAGTAAATATACGAATCTGATTGGTCAAGAAATGTCTGCGCGCTTGAATTTTAGGACCCGCAATAAAACCTAACACTATCCTATTTTTTGACCCACTTTAGTGACCCCAAAAAGTATAAATAACGAAGAATTTAATTAACTAGGTCATTCCTTCCACTGCCAAAAAGACTTTCCACTACGAGAGGCCACGACGGACAGCAGAGGGCCACACCATAAGACAAGGCATGCAACCTTCTTTTACCAACTACTAGATTGCGACATGTTGTCGCCAAAGATCGTAAAAAACGCACGTGCGGACTTATGAAAACAAAAGGCACAAACTTATGGTCCATCACTTATATACACACACATATACCCATGTATGTAAGTAAAGTCAACTTTTTATCTTCTTTACTTCGACCAACTATGGACATATTGATTTAATAGACTTTCCTAACATGTACACACGCCACACGGGCGAACAAATCATATTTTCGTTCAACTGGCCTTAGCTGTATTTTCTACATACACACATAACATGAACATTGTATTTCTAATTATTTTTATCCTGTTTGTTATGATCATTAAATTGTTTGTTTCTTGATCTTCGTTGTTGACCTATTTGTTTACGTACTTGTAAAATTTGTGTTGTGTTTGTGGTGGAACTAAACGTGAAAGTAACTCCCATAAACCACAGCAACTGATTCTGTCACTACACATCAGAATGCCGACAACTATGAGACCGATTTTTCTATACCCAAACCAAACTGCCATAACCTGAGTCTTTCGAGGTTTTTCCGTGGTGTAATGGTTATCGTCATAGGAATTGGACACGGAGACACGAGTTCAAATCTTGAACGAGACTGAATGAATTTCACATAGCACTAATACCCTTGGGAAAGGTATGAATCCAATTATTCTCCCTCCAGCTATGGGTAAATAGTAGGGCAGACTAGGTTCTTCAGCCTTGGTGAGGCAACTAGTCTAGGAGAAGGAAAACTCTGAATTCAAACCTATTAAACTCCGCTTAAAAATCGACCTTGTGTCATATCCTGCCCGAGCGGAGGGGTTGGTAAATATGATAACCTGAGTCATAACGCCGTGGAAGCAACCAAAAACATTTGTTTTGCAAAAGGTGAAGGCGCACTTGATCAAAGCGCAGTAATCAGATGGTTCAAGAAATTTTTCTAGAGTTGCAAGAACCTCAACAATGAGGCAAAGTCAGTGAAGCGAAAAGGCAAATGAATTACCAGGTGATGCAAAGTGATCCCATACGTGTCCGATCTGTCTGCTTTCGAGACGTGAATTTAAGTGAAAGCATGTCTCTTGTTGGCGAGAGTCGATTCACCTATGTAAATTTCGACTCCTCTCGACACGTGCATAAATAGCGAGTTTGCTGGGGAGGGAGAATGGATCAGTTTTATCTTATGGCTTGATGCTTTAGAGACGGACGGAAGGACGACTTGGTGAGACAGAAAGGAAAAGAAAAGAGGAGGAGGAGGAGGAGGAGGAGGAGAAGTGAAGTAGTAAGCGCTGGACTTGATTTCTGACCCCCACCTTAACAAAGAATTTTTCTTTTTCAGTCAGGCAGGTCTAAAACCGTGGATTTTGAGGCCGTGCAGCAAACCATAGTGAGTAGCATTCAGGGAATATCAGATGAGCTCGGCATCAAACAGTGTGGTTCGTCACTGTCATAATGCAAAAGCATCCAGAGATGCTGAATTGTACCTCATTGTATTCTACCCTTGTCTTGTAGCGAAACGATAAGGAAGTACTTTAACCAAACGGTGATGAAAGAAAATGAAACAATAAACAAAAATAATACAAAGAAAATCCGAGACAGTAGATGGTTTCTTCTTTCTTTGTTTAATGGCATATCAACCTTTGCAGGTTATTTAATGCCTAAGCTATTCTCCTAGAAGAACAGTGGTACTATTTAACCCATAGCTGGGAGAATAAGGGGGTTCATACCTTTCCCAAGGGTATTTGCCCGAAAGTGAACGTAATAGCGCGACTGGAGTACGAACTCGCTTACTACGATTCCGCAGTCCATCGCTTTAACCATTACACCACGAGGAACCCCCTCGAAACAGTAGATGTAATATAAAAGTAAGGTGTTATTAACATAAAACATAAAAGGAATGAAAAAGTAAAGAAGACTTCAATGTTCTTCAATAGCCACAGGGAAAAACAAAGATTATGAGAATTTCAATTTTGGAGATGCGAATACACGTCTGGATCATATGATGTATTTAAAGTAACCAAAAAGTATTGAGGAAACCCACTAATTTGATGACGTGGGTGTCAAGTGGCCTAAGGATTTGTCTGTTTCGTTGCGAGGTGAGTTTTGATCTCTGTGTCTTAAAAGCTGATGAGTTTGACGGTTAGAGATGGTTCTAAACAGAGAGAAGAGGTGTGTGGAAGAGGAGAAGAGAGTCATTAGAAGGAGGCAGAACACTCCAGACTTGATTTCCGAAAATCATTTAAAGGTCCAGTAGAAGTTGGCACCCAACGCTAGTTCTCGTTGAGTAGCTTCCGACTATGAAGATTAAGACGTTTAATCTTATAATTTCTATAATCGGATGAATCAAAATCCTGGATTTTCCCCACCCGGGTTCTTTTAGAGAATACTTAAAACCTTCTGTGGATTAGGATGGCTAAAGCCCTTCTGAATGATTTCCTGGGAGAAAACCTTTCGAAACTTGACTAGTCCTGTTCTTCAAAAATTGTTTTGCACGATTGTATTTTCGTGTCGCGTTCGGCTTCGACGAGCTGGAATGGTAAATGTTCGACTAGAGGAGAAATTTGAGCCCGGTCACCCAAAGTGGCTGAGTAAGTCTAGAAGTCTTATAGGTCTGGTTACAACGTTTGCTGGGTTTTCATTGGTAGGCAGATGGTCCGATTTTTCTGAAAAAGAGAAATTTCTGATGCACTCTACACGATTACTAATATAAACGGTAAATCTATTAGAAGTGTGATTAATGTATCTAAGGACGACCTTACCGTCGGTGTAGAATCTTAAATTGACAGTTTCAAGATTTAGTTCCTCACAGACACAGTTTCACCGACTTCTGTAGCCAACACGGAAGCTGTAAATTCTAGACATTGTATCGTATGCGTGGACACGGGTGCTAATTTAGCCCTTTCTAAAACGAATTCTATATTACTTACACTTTTCAGACAATTGTCTTTATCTTTGTCGCCATGTTTATCACAACGTTTCGGCCGTTGTACGCTCCGACCTTCTTCAGGTAGTTGGAATATAGTACTTAACCATTTATTTAGCTTACCGAGGTAGACTGTTCTAGTTCCACGAGCCATGTTTTATCGATGTCAGTTATCATTTATCTCCTGTTAATTTCCCCTCTGAAAGTTCTCCACTGCCTTCACCGGGTATTGAACTCACACTCTTTGGGTATGTCACTGGATCTAACCAACGCCTTTATCCACTGTGCCATGTGTCCTCAAGGAAGAAAAAAAGTTCCTTGCAATAGCAGTGATAAAAGCTTACTGTTATATCAGCGTATGGTTGCAAAGAAAGTTGTAGTGTTATTGTTTAGTGGATATGTTACTCTCCAATTTGTAGCGAGTGAGAGTGAGTTCCCGTCCGTATTTTACGAGTATTACTTTCACGTTCAGTTCCACTACAAATACAACACAAATTTTACAAGCGCATAAAACAAATGGAATACATTAAGAAACAAACAATTTAATATTCATTACAAAACAGGAATAAAAATTAATGAGAAACATAATGTGCAAACGGCTTTTGTAGAAAATACAGTTATGGCCAGTTAAATGAAAATAGGGTTGCTCACACACACGTGTGTGTGTCTGTGTGTGTGTGTGTTTACATGTTAATAAAGTCTATCAAATGAATGGTTCCATGGTTGGCCAAAGTAAGGAGGGTAAAAATAATTGGCTTTACTTACATATGTAGGTATGCGTGTGTATATGAATGATGGGCCATAAGTATGGGTCTTTGCTTTCATAAAGTCCTCACTGTGTATTTTCTTAAGATTTTGGCGACAACGTGTCGCATTGATAAAAGAAAGTCACATGCCTTTTCCCTTTGAGTCTTAATGCGTGGCTCTCTGCTGCCCATTCATGACCTCGAAGTGTAAAGTCTTTTTGGTAGTAGATGGAATGATTTTTTGGCTGCGGAAGAAATGAATTGAATGACCGAATGACCTGGTTGATTAAATTCTTAATTTATACTCTAGTAGTGGATCAAAAAATAGTTTTATTGCAGGTCCTAAAATTCAAGCGCGTAGATATTTCTTGACCAATCAGATTCGTATTTTTATTTGTTTTAGAGCCTAAAAATTTTCTGTTAATTAGTTCCTGATCCGGATTTTCTAGAATGTTCTTAGCTGATTGGTTGAAAAATATAAAAATGTAACTTCAATGCTAATGCGATTTTGATCCAAAGTTTCTAGAATGTTTTTATGTATGTTTTTGTTGATTATTTTAAGGCTAAAAAATATGTATTCTATAAAGTACAAAAAAAAAAAAAACACAGTTGCAAAAACAAAGAACACGAAGGAACGTAAAAATTTTAACAATTATATTGGAAACAAATGAGTAAAAAGTCCAAATAGCTGGGTTTTAAAAATGTGTTGATATAGAATTAAAAAGTAGAAAAAATGTCCAATGCTTAATAGGGGTAGAATTGTTGGACTTACGCGTACGCAGTCAATTAGATGTTACAGGTGCGGAGATTAGAGGGGTGTTCGGTGATTTACGAGTTAGCCGCTTCCTTCAAAGGTCAATGTGGGTGATGCGTGGTTTAGAGTTTCGCCTCTGTCTGTCTGTCTGTTTGAGTTGGAGTTCTGAGTTTGTTGGTGTCGTCTGTCTTCTTTTGATCTGTGCCCGCTGTTGAGAAATTTGTCTTTTATATCGTTTTTCTCTTCTCAAAGAAAACCCAATCTGATCATCCGATCAGATTGAGGTTTCTTTATTTCTTTACCGCAAAGGTCACGATTTGGCCGAAAAATTACTTTTAATTATTTTTATTTTTTGACAAATTTCATCGACATTTCGCTATGCGCTGATCCTATGTGCAGAAATCCCTTTTCTCTACTTTGAAGAAAGTCTCAGCACCGATAACATCCGGTGACTACTTTCGTGGACGCGAATTGCAATCATTATTTTGTGTGTTCGATAAAATAAAAAGAGATCTCTTTCGATCATCCAACAGCTTATTGAGAGAGAATTTCACTTTTGCACCAGGAAGCCCTCTTTTTCAGGTATGTGCCGATGTTGCTTCCTGTCAGAGGCACCCAGGGAAAATTACTACTTTTGGATTTATGTTTTTTTTTTTTTTAATTTCTTTTTAAATAATCCCCACAAGTTAAAAAGTTCCAAAATGTTCTTGTTGAGAAGTTAGTATAATGTGTGTATTATGTGGACGTGAAATGAAAAGCACATAGTAGCGGAGTATATGTTTGATTGCTGATTGTGTGTATGTGTGTGTGTGGAAAGAGACGTATGAAGTCTGACTGAGACGATTCCAAAAGAAAATGAGTAGATAGAAAGATGTTAAACTTACTTTCGTTGCGACTATGAATTTTATTTTTTTACTTTTGGATGTGTGGACCCGCAGTTGTCATTAAAATGAAGTTGGAATTTTGGTCGATGATAAAATGTCGGTGTAGCCGCCAGTAAGTCTTCATTGCTATGAAAATGATTTGTCGAGTATGTGTCGTTTACTGGTTGTGATTTCTCCCATGTTCAGCGGTGTTTTGCTGTGTCCGGCTATCTGATTTGTGCATGGCTGTCTGAGTGGGTGTTACCGCCGAAAGCGTGAAATAAATGGGTCTCCTAACCACGTGACCAACTCCGAATGAAAGACTTCATTTTTGCGTGGTACAAGTTCATTTGGAGTCCAAGTGTGTGGACGTAGTTGAAAACACCGGCACGTGACAATTCTGTCCAATCAGGTTTCAGAAACCGCTTATTTAGTTTTTACTAAAATTTGTGTTTTTATTATTATGGTCCGCTTTATATGTGTGCGTTTCTCACATATTTGTACTTTCCTTATGGGTTATAAAATATAGGATTTTATATCCTATATGCTGAGCAGAAATTTGCCCTGTATAAGAATGCGAGTTAGTTAACTGAAAGGATCGTATAGTCCATTTACAGTAACAAGACGGACTCTATGTGTAAATGGTTTCCCTGAAGACGAATGTGCTTTGGTTTAATTTCCATGTAAAACAAAGACTACACTGTGTGTAGGGTGATAGTGAATATCGATATCTTTGAAATTCGGTGCGTGTTTCGAAGGCGAAGTTGCGAGTTAAAAGTAAATTTGAGTCGACGAATCCCTGACATGGTTAACGTATTCCATGTTGCTCTGTCGGCTGATGGAAGGGAGGTAAGTCCGTTGTCCATATAAAAATTCTTATTCACAAAATTCATTTTCACTACCCAAGTCAATGGCTTCGTGCTTTGCTGAAGGGCTATTTTCAGACAATGGACTGACATTCTGTACTCGGTTACTGGATTTTCTGTCTCATTTTCTTTGAACTATAAAAATCTGGGGAAATTCCCGTGTTTGGAAATGACAAGAAAACTATTCAACGTCTGTTCGACATCGACCATTATGGCTATTTTCTCACAATTAAACCTTAGGAGCACTTCTTATTGGCTCTGTCAATTAAAAGCGCCCCTCCCCGTGTTTGGCGCTCAAACAAACACTACTCTGATTCAATCCAGCTTCCAGAGGTGATATATAACGAATATAGGTAGATACCAGCATTCTTCACCGTCCTTCAAGAGGTGTGTGAGTTCTGTTTGTTTTTCCCGAATATCTTACCCATGAAATCGAAAAGGTGTTTCTATTCGATAAGTCTCTTTGACTTATCGAATATAAAAAACCCTTTTCGACAGCGTTTGACGAAATGAGCCGAACCGTCTGACAGTTTGTGCTTTGCAATGAGATAAGCGTTGTCAGATTTCGCGGAGAGGCACGTGTGCTTCCCACTTGATTTCGTTGTTGAGTTTCATTTCCCTATTCATTATCTGAACGAAGCGACAGTCAAATGTGGAGGAAGTCCAATTGTCGTCGGAATAAATGGGCAACATCTTGCGCTGGGCATTGAAGAGAGGTTTCTCACGAATAGACAGACACGTTGTGCCTGGAGTTAGATAAGAGGGTCTGCCGTTATTCAAACTGAGTTTTGTAAACATACAAATTTTCAGTTCTGTAGGCGGCTCTCAAACTCGTGTCACCTACTACGTCCCTACCCAGATCTGTGCATTGAGCATACAGCGTGTTGGATCCATTACTTTTGTTTTCATATCTTTTGGATTCTCAGTACATCCCGACCGAGAAGCTGGATTCGAGTAGTATGGTCTAGAGCAGGTATGCTTTTTACAAAGCGAGTGGAGGTGCAGAAAAAGGGTCATTCCTTCGGGAATAGGAATCTCTGAACTGTCGTCAGGGGTATAAGAGTATTCAATTTGTAAGGGAAAACTGATCTGAAGTTTCTAGGTTAAATGTTAGACAACGAAGCCAGTGGCTTTCTCCCCTGTCGTTTTTGTTAGCACATGTGCATAAAATGTAGGCTTTTCAGGGATCCTTCATGCTAAAAGTGTCGAAGAATTCCGGTTAATCAATTAAGTTGGTCATTTAGTACTGCATAGACTTTCGTTGATCTCTCGGGCTGTCCCGACGGAAATATTTTTACTAATACCTTTAATAATCAAACTCCTAAACAAACTAAATTCTACAGGTCATACCAAAAAGATCATATTATGCTGGATACCAAGCCATATAGAAATTCAGAGAAATCATAAAATTGACTCACTAGCCAAATCTGCACTCGATATGGTATCCGGCAAAAATTCCAAAATACCTAACTAAAACCTAAAATCAACGAAGAAATACTAACGAAAAAAGGTAACTATTATGGAAACAAAATATTCACAACAAACTCTACCAAATAAAACCTATGTTAAATGAAAGGAAACCAGATCCCAGTAAAACCAGAAGAGAAGTGACCACCCTGACTCGGCTACGCATAGGCCACACTAAACTAACTTACTTTTTCATCCTAAAATCAGAACAACCACCAAAATGATTGTAGGGAATAAATAAATAAATAAATTTAAATTGAATTAAAAAAAATTTATTCAAATATGCAGAAGCTCCCAGAGGCCTCTGACAGAAAAAGGGGGCGACGCATGCGTAAAGAAAACGGGACCTCCCAACCAGGGGAGGAAGATCATTCTCTTTCTGCAGTGACTAGCGGAGTGACAACATCTTGCTAACTAGTGGAGGACGCCACGTGTTCGTCTTTGGACGACGCATTGGCTAGTCCTTCCACTAGTAGCGGCCGCCTCAGTTAACAGTAAGCCAAAATATAAAAAGCTACGAAATGGACCAATCGAACTACAAACTAAAACACTGGACTCCCAAAAGTGACTGACACGTTCTTAAAGCTTTAAAATACCAAATGAGGACACGTAAATACCTAGAAATGATTAACGTATTTTTAAACAACTTGACTGGGGGATTCAACCATTTCAATTGTATTCAGGGAAAATTCCCTCACCCATTGAATGGTTGTTGAACCCAGAAAAAAAAGCCTTCGTCTCCTATCTTTTGCTGTATTCTTTCGTATAATTCTTTTTGGGCCTTCTTGTTCAAGGAGTTACATCAACAAGACAACATGGGGTAAAAATAGAATAACCTCAGGATGGAGTCAGATAAAAAAAAACAAACCCTAAACAAACGGTAACACAGTTTGCCCTGATCTCTGCCTGACCCCACATGATCACGGGGAACACGTTTTGATGGAATGCAAAAAATCTCGCCCATACTCGAAGAAAATTCTATAATATAAAGAATATGAGAGAACTATTTGAAACAATAGATCCTAATAACAAAATCAACTTCTAAAACAAAACTTCACCCACAAATAGACAAACATACTCACACGCACACATACATAGATGTACAAACTCTCAGCAGAAAATACTGACTTCACCAAATAGAAACAACTAAAACCATATACCAATACCGAATAGTCAATTCCCAACAAAGGTGTCACCTGAAATAACTGCACAAGTAACAACCATAACCCACAAAGAGCGAATAAAACAATATATATATATATATATATATATATATATATATAACACGTGAATGATTTGTTGTAATCGTCGTGAATTGTTGGGAAATTCTGAGGTTTATATTTTTCTTTTTGACCCATTCACTTATCTTTTTCTTTTTATCCCATTCACTTGTTATCTTTTTGTTGGTTGAAGCAGCAAGAAAATTGAGGAAGGAAAAAGAAAAAGACAGAGATACCTTTGGACTCAAATTTTATCTCGGGATTTTTCGACTATTTTTCTGAACCAGCAGAAACAGTCACCTCACCAAGTCAAGACGTTTGAAGAACATCATGAAATCACCCCTGGCAAACAATAAGTCTGAGGGTCCATCATGTATTTCCGTCTTCAATGAGTATGTTCGGCTGAGGCTGCTATTAGCAGGAGACACAAGGTGCTGCTAAGTTCGAGACTCAGCAAGCACGTACGTTCCCTACTAGCAGCAGAGAGAAAGGAGTGCGTCTGTCTCAGCCGAAGTGGTAAAAGCTTCAGAGAAAGAGTTTCTCTTTGACGACAGGAAGCTCCTCTTTAGGCCTGCACCGATTTCGCTTCCTGTCAGAGGCCTCCTTTTCATTCAATCCCACACGTATTCGGTATAAGATAACCCAAAGGTTAACACACCTTAAAATCCAACCAACTTTTAAGAAACGGACTTTTTAAAACACTGAACGCTTGAATTTCGGTATCTTTTAAGTTCGCGTGAGTTTTGTATTCTTATTTTTCAAGACCTGTGAACAGTTCTGAAAATTCTTTTTTGTATTGGTACGCTTCGATTTTGACCATATTGACGGCTTTTAGTAGATTTACGGCTTTAATTGCTAGTTCTCCCAGTAAAGACCCTTTAAGGTTCCCTATAACATACAGGTCTTGTTGTGAACTGGCTTATTCTGTAGCCGGTGTGACCCCCACCCTTCCATAGACTTTTATTTCATGATGACCAGGTTCATGCAGTCTCTTGTTTGTTGGTTGGGGATTTTTTTCTGAAATATCGGTCCTGAATTTAAGTCAAATCTCCACATTCTCTGACTGCATACTAGTTTTCCTGAGTCACTGAACCTAAAAATAGCTCTTCATTTTCCTCTTTTATTTCTCTAACTCTTGATTTTTTGCACCTACAAATGCTAGAATAATGTCCCTTCTATGAATAAACTGTCGTTTGCTTCTTTTGCTGAGCAGTCGTTTCTTTTGTTGGCTGGAAAATTTTCACAACACATGCATTTCTTCATTAAAGGTTTCAATTTCGTTCGAGTTCTATTGAAATTATATCAACAGTTCCTCTTTATTGGTGTGAGAGATGACAGCATTTTAATACCAGAAGAAATAGTTTTTGTCTGTTGATTAGTCGTCTTATGGACTCTAACTATTTGAAGACACTTGTCGAGAGAAAGTTGTTCATCATACAGCAACTTCTCCCCCAGAATGTATCGTCTCTAACTCCGACAATGACTTGGTCATGAATAAGTCTGTCTTGCAATTTTCTGAAATTGCAGTTTTCTTGCAAGTTATTGCAAAGCAGCAAAATAGGACTTTTTGCTTTCTGAGGCTTTTTGTTTTCAGAAGTGAAGTTTGCCCGTTTCGTAGGCTTTGTGCGTTTCACCTACGAAAATTTCCTTACAATTTTTTATCACGATGTCAAGTTTGATTTTGTTTCCTTCACTTTCGAACTCTAGGCTGTCATAAATGTCGTAGGTCTCATCCACGATAGTTGCTAAGAAAATCTGGTATGCAGTATCTGGATTCCCTAGATAGTACACTGGTGATAGAATAATTTAGAAAGTTCCATTTAAAATTTCGTCAGTTGTTAGTAACATTTCCAACATGTCTTATTGGGGTGAGGGAGTGCTGAAATATTTGCAGATTTTTTTCTGTCCTTTAGGGCCATTTCGGATTTTATTTTTCAATAACGAATGACAATATAGAACATTTTTTAAAAGAAAATATTGTACTCACTGTGTGTGTGTGTGTGTGTTTGTAAAACTATCTGTGCCAGTTCCCTCCCCCCGTCTCTCTTTTATATGAGAGTTTTCTCGTTAAACATTTTTGGCGGGAAACTTGTTCTTTTCTTTTACATCAGATATTTTTTTCCGTTCGTAACACAACTTTTGACACCATGAAGTATTTTGTTTGGTTTCGTTTCTCTGTTTTTAATGACATATCAGACTTCGAGGCTATCCTTGTGGAAGAACAACAGTTATACCATTTAAACCAGAACTGGTAAAAATAAGAAGGTTTATACTTTTCTAAACGTATTAGTCCGAAAATAAACGTCATGGGGACTCCCATGTAGAGTTTTGTGGACTGGGTTTCGTAAGACAAGACGAAGAGACAAGAGATGGACACGAGTTTTGGCCTAATGAGTAGAGTGTTCGCCAATAGCCCGGGAGACTTAGATTCAATCCCAGGTCGAGTCATACCAAAAACTCAAAAAATGGTACTTGGTGCCGCCTTGCTTAGCACTCAGCATTATAAGGTAAGGATCAAGGGTAAAGTGGAGCAATCCAGGGAATGGAGTAGAGACCTCCCCTACACCTCGATGTGGTAGCTATTGAAAAAGGAGCCTTCAGGTCATCCTCAACTAAGGTCGCTAACTTTACTTACAGGGAGGGGTGTAACCGTTTCTTAGAGGAGAAGGGACATAACCCTACAGGGTGTAGCTTTCTGACTGTGTTTAAATGAGGCAGCCCAGGTAAACTGCTACAATCTCTTTCAGATTCCTGAGTTCTTGCATTCTGAAGGAATCTTTGGTGGTTAACATAGGAAAAACCACAAACTTTTGAAATGCTTCATTCAAAAATCATTTTCGGATGAAGCATCATAACATCACTTTTTTGATAATTTAACACAAAACTAAAACATTAAACATCATATTAGAACATAAATAAATACATGCTCTGAATATTTTTTCATATTTTTTATATTTATATACCATCAGATTTATTTTTATTGTTCTCATATATATATATATATATATACTCAATGAAATTAAATTTTAAAAGAATTTTTTACCAAAAATATTCTGATAATATATTCAATAATTTAATATTTAAACTATAATATGATAATGTAATGAAATAAAACTCATGATAAAATAATCCTATTTATTTATTTATTTTCATCAAATTTTGTGAGAATTTGCAAAAAAACTCTAACCATAAAATGTTAAAAGAAAACTTTTTTTTCAGCTTAAGTTTCATAGAAGGAGTTAAGGATTTTTAATTAAGCAGAAACCATATATTATAACACCGAGCTGAAAAAGACAAAATATTGACTAATACATATATAAGTTAGTAAGTTGGCCAACTTTAGTCAAGGGTGATCCAAAGGCTCTTTTTTTAATAGCTACTACACCGAGGTGTTGGGTAAGGCTCCTCTCTTTTTCTTGGATTGCTCCACTTACTATAATACTGATTGTCAAGCAAGAGGGCTTCAAGTACCATTTTAAGTCTTTGGTACGACTCGACCTGGGATTGAACCGATCTACTCGACCATTATGCTAAAAGGTTGGTAATATATATATATATAAGGAAAAAATGTGAAAACATTATAATTCTGAATATCTCATTTGAAGAAGGTTTTTATAAAAACTTGTAAATTAAACTTATAAGAATTTATAGGAGCCTGAAATAAATTTATAATCATACCAAGAAAGTGATTTTTTTTCCTTTTTATCTTTATATAAAAGATTTTTTAGCTTTACACGTTGAGTATTCCTGCATCATTTATCCCAAATTAATTATACATCAATAGCTGTTAGTATTGAGCACTCATATTGGATACTCCTACCACTTCCATTTCCTCTTTGGTTCATATATATATATATATATATATATATATATATATATATATATATATATATATATATAGTCTCTTAAAAAATCAACAATCGGTCACATTAAGATAATAAATTTATTTCTATCCTGTTAAAAAGCATTGATATAAATCAATGCTCTAAAAAATTAACAGTGCTTCATCAGATCAAACCAGTAAATGGCCCAGATTATATATATATATATATATATATATATATATATATATATATATATATATATATTAGACAAAAAAATTATTGTATCACTCTATGGTTGACTCAAAGTTCTTTGACAGAATTGGTATTTTTGTTTCTTTTAAGAATTAAAGTTAGATTCAGACCTCCCTGTCTGTTGAGCGTAAAAGAACTGAAATCTAATAATTGAAGCCTGGTACCCGAGGGTCCGTCTGTCATTCAGAACCTCCCCAATCTATTCAATGAGAAAGAGCAGAGATATGTCTTGATACCTGCTCTAATAGCCGAAGAAAGTAATTTCTAGAATCAGACAGTGAAATTTTAAGTCTTTGTCTTAAGTAACATCCATATTAAGACCCTGTATCTTATCTAACCACCGTAAGTAGCTAAATTCAAAATTTAGTAGTGTTGAGCTTAGAATAAAAATGATAATAAAAAATGCGCTACCTGTTGTCTAAACTGACAATCTTGATGATGAATGTTGCAGGGGAAATAACAAAATTTACTGTTGATAATTGACCGCGAACTCTTCTTTGTTGATCAAAATGTACACAACACAATTATCAATGTAAGGACAAATGTACGGACAAAATGCACGTGGTTGCGAGTAGACTCCAATTGACACTGGCCATACTGAAACCGGATTGTATGGCTTGTCCACATATCATATCTGTAAGAAAAAAAATGTTTCTTTCTGTTTTTTATTTTAATGCTTTCTTGAGAGCCTTTTCTTTTCGTGTGTGTGAATTTTTTCTGCCATCAATGTTTATTGTTTTCATATTTTTAGAAACCGTTTTTTGAGATGTCTCTACGAAAGAAAAACATACAAAGTTACCGGAAATATAACTCTTTAATTAAAGGCTAACATTTTGATATCAGTGTTTAAAGAAAAAAAAGGTATTTTATACAGTGTATATAGTACTGTACTATACTATACCAGCCAAAACGAAAACAAGGTCACTTTTTTGATTTTGAGGAAAATCTTTTTGTGAGGGGACAAATGTCTAAGAATAAGATTTTTTTTAAATTGATAAACATCTTGGACGAGTGTCAAAAATTAAAATAAAAAATGTAAAAATTTTTGATGTTTTAAGGAAATTACAAGATCGTTAAGGAATCGGGATTGGGTTTTATAATTTGTTTAAATGACTGTTTTTTTAACCTTTATTCAAACTCAAAACTTTAATTTACAGTAAGATATATTAAGAAAATATTTTTCAACTACCACAAATGTCCTGGTGGACATCCGAATAATTTCACTTAAATGACCTTTTCATTTTTAAACGTTGAATTCAATTTTGACCTTTCAAAACAAAACTTTACATCGATTTATAAGAAATTCGTTAGTTGAAACCAACAGAAATCAGAATTTTTTCTTCGGACAATTCATTAAATTTTATTTACTGAACATCGTTAATCTAACACGAACTGTAATTTTTTTAAGACGATTATGTTGGAAATAACGGGTACCTCACAAAATTATTTTTAAACATTTTTTTTATTTTATAGTGATGCTTGGCTACGAATTAATGAGATATTCCTTATCTTTTAAGATTAATTGTTTATTTTGTTTTGAATCAAACCAGTTTGTTGTTGTATCGTGATAACAAAAGAAAAAAGTTAATTTATTTACTCGTTCTGCTACATTTTTCTTTTTTGTTAACTTTGAATTGTCACGAATAATTCCTTTAATTGCTGCTTATATGTCACATTTAATTAATAAATTAAAAATTTTTTTGTTTTATGTTTTAAACCGGAAAAAAAGCTCAAGTCATCCCTTTTAAATGTTTTTCAAACACAAAAAAAAATTCATGTTTTTTTAAACAATAAATAGCAATATTGTCAATAACTTTGCAAAAAGTCATTTAACATCATAAAATTTGTTTGGACGGTTGAACGTCTTCGTATTTTTGATTTTTGCTAATACTTCGGCCGATTCATTCTTCAACCTTCGTCGTGAGTATAACCTGAGGGAAACACTAAAAAGAACTTCTTTGTATACAACCTAGTCGTTACACGAATACAAAGAGGTTCTGTTGACTTAAAAATTTCTCGAAGTACACAGCTTTAAATCCGAGAAAATGTTTATAAGTCAATAAATATTTATTGTCACAAATTAACAGCCAATCTTAAATTTCTTAACTTCAAGTATCTTTTCTTTAATTATTTTGTTGCTATGTATTAAAAATAAAAAAGCCCTAAATCTGTTCTTAATATTAGAAAAAAACAGTTGGTCTCCTCACGTAGTGTAATGGTTAACAAGCTAGATTAATAGACCATTGTTAGTTAGTTCGATTATCACTGGGTGCCTCATACTTCTGGCCATGTGCCATATCTAAGCTAAGCTTAGATGTCATTGTCATGTATTTAAGATTTTCTTAACTTTTTAAAGGAAGATATAATTTCGTTTGTTGAAGATTTTTTTAAAAAGTCAAAATTTGGGAAGATAAAATAAAATAAAATTTTGCATTTTACAACGAAGACGATGAATTTGAATTAGTATCGCAGTTGAAGAAATATTGTAGTCATAAAATAAATTTTTAAATAGATTCATTTTTGAAGAAAAAATAAAAACAAAAAGAATCCTTGGTCCAGGAGACCAGGGTTCAATCCCAGGTCGAGTCATACCAAAGATGCAAAAAAATGGTACTTGATGCTGCCTTGCTTAACACTCAGCATTATAAGGTACAGATCAAGGGTAAAGTGGAGCAATCCAGCGAAAGGAGTAGCACCCTTCCCCACACTTTGGTGTCATAGCTATTGAAAAGGGAGCCTTCGGGTTACTCTCGACTGCAGTTGCCAACTTTACTTACTTAAAAATGGTTGAGAAGCTAAATTGCAAAGAATTGGTTTGGTTTGAAATCTTGGTTATATTAGTAC
Source organism: Sepioteuthis lessoniana (assembly GCA_963585895.1). Taxonomy (NCBI): domain Eukaryota; kingdom Metazoa; phylum Mollusca; class Cephalopoda; order Myopsida; family Loliginidae; genus Sepioteuthis; species Sepioteuthis lessoniana. Next base: position 6,783,390 of record OY757929.1, on the reverse strand, counting down.
CATTATTATTTACGTTTGAGATGCACTATTTATTCCCCAATTTTTCAGCTCAAAAGTTAGGGTTACGTTTTCTTCACGAGAACTATATAATTAAATTTTTTCCGCCACATGCCTGACTATATTCGAGACAGGATGACCAATTATAAGTTATAAGTTATATAAGTGTGTTAATCTCTAATTTTGTTTCTCTTAATTTGAGCTTATTTTCACTGGAAACATTTTTACACGTGAACATCTTTGTGCATTTGTCCTAAATAAAATGGAAAGTTTGAGTTTCAAAACATAATGTAAACTATATAATTTCTCACATATAGTCATTACAAACTGATGAAAATCAGTCCGTATTATACAAGAGTATCATTTATACAAGAGTATACAAGAGTATCATTTATACAAGAGTATACAAGAGTATCATTTATACAAGAGTATCATTTATACAAGAGTATCATTTCAAACCCAGGATTTTGTAGTCCAAAGTTAGGGGAGCTTTGTCATTTAAGTTCTCTGATTTTGCAGTACCAGAAAAAAAAGATCTCTTGGCTCCCACTCTTCATATAGACTGTACATTAGGAAAAAAAAAAACAAAATGAAAGGGATAAATAGTCTAAATAGCTCAGTGAATAGACTACTTAATAAGGATATTTTTGGTTTGGTTTATTTAATGGCATATCAACTCCTTATGGGTTATTTAATGCTGAAATTTGATTGATTTGTAAATGTTTGATTATACTTCTATCTATCTAGAATAATCTGTTTGCATACTGTTGTATATTATTAAGTATTCCTATCTAATACAAAAAATTTGTTTGCTGGGGCTGTAGAATACACCAACTGCATTTCTGCAGAGGGGTAAGACCCCCACCCAACGAGTGACCTGGATATGATACTAAACAATCTGATGGTGAGGTTTCAGTGATGCTCAAGCTTTGGGGAATGTGGAGCACAACTTCATTGCCATCACTCCCAGGTTCACTCTGGCCCGGAGTGGTACCACCTGATGGGCCCTATCTATCGGTTAAATAGAACCACTCTGTGTACTTATGCTAAACTGAATTACTTTTGATATTTAAACTGCATACTTATGCTAAACTGAATTGCTTGAAATAGAACTGTTTTGACATTTAAACTACATACTTATACTAAACTGAATTGTCTGAAATAGAATTGTTTTTGACATTTAAACTGTACTACACTAAATTGAATTATTCAAAAAAATTGTTTTGACATTTAACTGTGTGGACAAAAACTATATTTATACTAAACTGAATTGAGTGAATTAGAACTTTTTGACTAAACTGGATAGCTTTAGATAGAAATGATTTTGACAATTAAGAGATCCTTACATCTACAGAGTGCAGAAGCAAAATTTGGAATATTCTATAATAAAAAAATCAATTTTAATTTTAGAAAATAAACAACAAAATAAGAAGATAGATATAAAACAGTAAATTTACTCAATATGGCTGCCAGTTTTTTCAATTATTGTATCAACAGGCCTTTGAACCAATTTTCATACCTTTAAAAAAAATTCTTCAGACATTTTATTCCATTCCTCCTCAATAGCAATCTTAAGTGAACCAATATTTGGATGGGAAGTGGCATTTGTTTTGTTTTCTAAAATGCCGTATATAGCGTAATCAAGTGGGTTAACAACTGGGCTTAAATCTTGTTTAATTGCTGTCATCACAGTTTTCTCATAGACTTACAATTCATTAGCGTGCTTTCTTATTGATGTTGTGGGGTCCTTCTTAATCGCCTTAGTGAGAGCAGTTAAAAGGCTTGCTTTTCATTTTTTGTTTAATCCTCCTCTCCCACTTTTCCTTAAAAAGCTTTTTTTCTATAAAATTTTTTCTTTACTTTGTATATGGCAGACAAAAAAACTTTGGCTTGGTTTTGGCGTTAAGCAAATCATAGATTCTTTTTCGTTTCTTTTCTTACTTACTCATATTGGGCTGAATTTTAATTTTAAAAAGTGCTTGAATAATAAAGCTAATCATTAAAATTTAGATTTATCATGTTTTTTTTTGTTTCTTTTCCAAAAATTGGATTCATCAGACCAATAAATGTTTTAAAAATTATTCCATATTTTGCTTTTACACCCTGTACTGAAGGCATGAATCCAATCCTCCCTCTTCCTGTACAATCACTCTAGATCAGAGGGAACTTGCAAGTAATGGCAACAAAGTGGTTCTCTACACTCCCCAGAACTGGAGCCTCACCATCATATGAAGTGTAGTATAATACCTAGGACAAAAGGATATTTTTGATAAATCTTTTAAATCAAGTTTTCATAATATCAGTTTTATTATTGAATAACAATGTTGCATCTTTTTCTTTTCTTTTCTTTTTTTTTTTCCAGGAAATTCGAAGATTAGTAATAAACAATGGATTTTTGTTTGTTCAAACTAAAGTGGTCAAGCTAAGTCGACCAGAAGCTGAAGAATTTTATCGAATCCATGAAGGTTAGACATACTTTTTGATGTCTTTATGATTTAGAGTTCTGTTCTATAAAAATAGAATAATATACCTTATTCCCTTCATTCTTTCTATAAGGTTTATTGATTATAAGTAACCATGAAAATATGGAGCGCAGTCAGCTGGGGGTGAATAATATACCGACTACATCTCTACAGAGGGGTAAGACCTCCTCAGTGAGTGTCCTGGATATGACACTAAACTACACCTAATTGAATTTCAAAAATGGAACAAGAATTATACTGCTTCTTATTTTGCTGTTGTATCATTGCTAGCAGTGATACAACTGTAGAATTAGGAAGCAGTATATTTATTGGACTGAAGAGAAAATATTTATTTCGGGGAGAATGATGATTAAACTGATATAATAAAAAGGAATGGATACTCAACTGAGGCTAGTACATTATGCAACTATTTCAATTACTGAATATTGTTGTTTTTGAGTACATTGTTGTAATGCAAATAATATTGTAGCATAAAATTTATATGTACATAGATTTTACCTTCTTCAGTTGCTTCCTTTCTGAAACACACTATAAATTTAATAAACTAAATACTATAACTTTTATTGGACAGAAGTCGTAATACTTATATATTCTTAGTTTGTAAATTTAAAATAGAAAAACTGTATTTCTTTTTTCAATTTCAGATAAATTCTTCTACAACAGACTTGTTACATTTATGTCAAGGTAAGATATGGATGTTTTTGTGTGTGGGTGTGTGTGTGCGTGGTATAATCTGCAGAGGGGTAAGACCCGCAATGAGTGTCCTGGATATGACATTAAGCCATCTGGTGCTGAGGCTCCAGTAATGCTGGAGTTTTGGGGAATGCGGAGTACCCCTTCATTGCCATTGCTCCCAGGTCCACTCTGGCCTAGAGTGGTAGCACCTGATAGGGTTCTGTCTGTGGGTTAAATAGGACTGTTTGACATTTAAACTGAGTGCAAACAAATGACATGCTAAATTGAATTGTTAGAAATAGACTTGTTTGATGATTTAACTGTGTGTGAACAAATGATATCAAATTGAATTGTTAATGATACATAGCAATACTTGAAACCATTTAACTCCGTGCAAAAGAATAAGCTTCGGCTCATTCGAAAACGCTATCAACAAAATGTTTTTACAAATCATATATATTTAATATATATATAAAGAGGATTTGGCATTGAATAACCTACAATGGTTGATATACCATAAAAGCCCTCTAAACCAAATTATATATATTTAATAGATATATATAAGGAGGATTTGGCATTAAATAACCTACAATGGTTGATATGCCATAAAACCAAACCAAATTTATCTGTCTGAATTTTTGAGATGAGGGTTGATGTGCAATATTTTGTGTGTGATTTTTCAGACTGTTGTCCTCATCTTTATTGTTGTTAGTTGAAACACAATGTTTCTGCTGCTGTAATCTCCAGCCTTCCTCAGGTGTCCCTTGTTTATCTTGGCATGGAAATGGGAAATCATTTTTAAAGTTTTACTGTTGATCAAACAAGGTGTCATTATTTGAATAACATCTTTATATTTTTTGAATGCCTTGTTTGATCAACAAATGATATTCTAGGTTGAATCATTTCTGATAGTTGAAAAGGTCTAGTATAGTGTCTCCAGGCAAATGCTAGGTGAAAGAGTCAGGGGCAAATAATATCTGTTTAAATAGTGTCCATTCTCTTGCTGCTGTTGCTGTTAAGAACAGTCCATTAAGTTTGGAAGGGGGAATAACTTAACAATTTCTATGCCCAGATAAACAAGGGACATCTGAGGAAGGACAGAGGATACAACAGTTTCAACTAACAACAATAAAGATGAGGACAACAGTCTGAAAAATCACACCCAAAATATTGCAAGCCAAATTTATTATTTATTTTCATTATCTAGTGGTCCAATTGGTGTTCACATTCTTGCTCGTGATGATGCAATTAATATGTGGAGGAAACTTCTTGGCCCAACTAGAGTCTTAAGGTGAGTCAAGAATTACTTGTTTTTCTTTGAAGTTAAGTTTAAAAGGTTTTCACATTAGGTTTAAAAGCTTTTACACTTAACTTGTACAGTCATTCATATATTCGTATTTTTATTGTACTTTAACAAACTTGCTTCAATAAAAACTGGACCAAAAGTCTATTTTTTTATTTTTAAAAGCTTTAATCATTTTAAAATAAAAAGGTTTATTATTTAATTTTTTTTTCTGATCCACAATCCATGTTAACCCAAAGAATGATAAGGCAAACTCTTTAAAACAAGACCTAGCTTCAGGGGTGGGAGGTCTTCAAAGCAGCACCTTACCCTGAGAGGTATGGTCAAATTTCAAATCCTGATGTTTGAGGTATCCCAAAAGGCAAATACCAAGGAAGCGAGGCAATTTTTGTCTCTGACCCATGTAAGTGCTGTTCTCCTACATTCAAAAGTCCTTCTGCTCTAAAAGACTTGGGGAATATTATTGATAGATCTTTGGGCATGAGCAGGTTCAGCTTGTGCATCTGAGGCCCAGAGATCCTAAGAGGAGCCTTAAACAAAAGTTCCTCTAAGCCAATGTCTTACCTTTTTTTTTTTTTTCCAGATATAATCAATCATAATCCTTGCTTGGACTGGTGCACACTGTGTTTGCAGTTAACATTTTTTAAGACTAGTGAATCTGTAATTGCTACACAGAGAGCTTTTTGTGCTCATTTCATGTTAGGTCTGAATGATGCTGTTCTGGATAGAATTTTCAACCCATAGATTTATCAATTTTCTATCTGAGTACAGCTGGTTTAAATTCAGAGATTTCCTTCTATTCTAGTTGCGTAACCAAAGCAAATGAAACCAGTCTGACCTACTATTTACTATAACTGAAGTTGGGTGAGAGAAGAGATGTATTTACACCTTTCCCAAAGGTGTGAAAGTAAAATGTGAAATGCAGACAACCTCATCTAGGATTTGAACTTAGATCACTGATTCCATTTCCTACAACACTAACCATTGCTCCATGTGTCTATGTAATATCCAACCCCTTTGCTATGGGCAGGATATGACACAAGGTCATTTTTAAGCAGAACACAGCTGGTTTAAATTCAGTGTTCCTTTCCCTAGACCGGCTGCTAAAAAGCCTAGTCTGCCCTACTATTAAATCCTAGCTGGGGAAATGTATAAATTGATTGCAATTCATGGATTAAAACTTTTCTGAATTTAAAAGCAAATAACAATATTGTTCATGTTTTGAAATTCAAGAAAAATATGCCATAATGGTTTTATTGGCCTAATGAATAGTGTTCGCCATGGTCCAGGAGACCAGGTTCAATCCCAGGTCGTCATGCTGAAGACTCAAAAAATAGTACTTGATGCTGCTTTGGTTAGCACTCATCACTATAAGGTAAGGATCAAGGGTAAAGTGGAGCAATCCAGGGAATGGAGTAGCACCCTCCCCTACACTTCAGGGTAGTAGTTATTGAAAAAGGAGCCTTTGGGTTATCCTCGACTAAGGTCACCAACAACTCAATTACAGAACGCATAAATAATATAAATTATTTATGTATTCAGTAATTGATTTTTCTATAGAATACCTAGGCAATTTGTAGAATGCCTAATTTTAACACTTTGCCTTAATAATATTTAGAATTAAGCAGTACCAATTAGAATTTAAAAAGAATATTTTGCATTTTAATTAAAGGACCATTTTTGAAGAACCAGATTCAATTCGTGGACGTTTTGGTTTGACAGATACAAGAAATTGTGCTCATGGTTCAGGTATGTATGAAAATTATATTCAAATAAGCCGTTGTCTGTGGCTGTAAAATACACAGACTGCATCTCTCCAGAGGGCTACGACCCACGCCCACCCAAGTGTCCTGGATATGACATTAAGCAATCTGATGGTGAGGCTCCAATAATGCTGAAGATTCGGGGAATGCAGAGTACTCCTTCATTGCCATCATTCCCTGGTCCACTCTGACCGGAATGGTAGCACCTGATAGAGTCCTGTCTATGGGTCAAATAGAACTGTTTGACATTTAAACTAAGTGTAAACAAATGATTTATGCTTAACTGAATTGTTTGAAATAGAACTGTTTGACCATTTAACTGTGTGTGAATAAATGACTGATGTTTAATTGAATTGTTAGTGATACATAGCAATACTTGGAACTATTTAACTTTGATTTATGTTTACAAATCATATATATCTAATATATATGAATAAACTGGATTTGGCATTAAATGACCTACAATGGTTGATATGCCATCAAACCAAACCAAATCTTACATATTTAATATATATGTATAAAAAGGATTTGGCATTAAATTGCCTACAATGGTTGATATACTATAAAACCAAACCAAACCAAACCAAATCATATATATTTAATATGTATGTATAAAGAGGATTTGGCATTAAATAACCTACAATGGTTGATATGCCATAAAACCAAACCAAACCAAATCATATATATTTAATATGTATGTATAAAGATGATTTGGCATTAAATAACCTACAAGGGTTGATATGCCATTTATCCAAACCAAATCAAATCCTATATATTTAATATATATATGTATAAAGAGAATTTGTCATTAAATTACCTACAAGGGTTGATATGCCATAAAACCAAATCATATTCAAATGAAGTCATTCTTAAAGTTTTTAACTAATGTAAAACATGAAGCTTGTTTTAATTTGATAAAACAATAGATTTTCTTTATTTTATTAGGATCGTAGCTTTCTTAATCAATTAAATTATGAATGGTTACTACTGCTTAGCTTGTAAAATCTGACCAGATGGATTTTTTTATTGCCATATTTTAATGCAGATGTATTAAATTTGATACATCAATTTTTTTATATTATTTTATCTTTTTATATCAAAATCATTAGCTAAAAACTCTCTACAATGAGAGTTTATATTTATTGAATCATTATCAGGAGAAATTCCTATATAGGAGAAATAATTCTTCTTGATATATAAACTCACTATAAATTCATCCATTTCATATTTATTGTAGTAATAAGCACAGGCATAAAATTGTTCTCATGAGGATTTTTAAGTTAATAAATATCATTGAGAGATGAATGTTTATGGCCCATACAAATGCAAAAAGAACAAATTTTCTAATGACTGGGGAAAAAAATTTTGGTTTTTGATTAGGAAATTTTTAGCAAAATGTCTACTTTACAGTTAAATTAGCAGTCCCCAAGTATTGAGGGGAAGGAAGGTGCCCACCTTGGCTCCCCACTCCTATAGACCCTCTTTTTTTGTTATTAGGTCCACTTCAAATTTAAAAACTAACTCTAATTTTGTGATCCTACTTACCTCGAGCCTTGGCCCTGGCAGATGAAAAAAATGTAATGACAACCACTCTATTCAGGATCTGCTATCTGATTCACATGATGTATTTCAATCATTCTATCCAAACCAACATCAATAAGATACAAATATTCTGACTTTTGAACATGAAATGAAATCATGTTTTTATATACAATTCAATGTTAATTTTATTTGTAAAGCATGAGTTACATTTGTCCTTTAAAAATAAGATTAGATAGAAATTATCTTAGTAAGTTGATAACAGGAAACAGCAAGTTAAACATACAAGGGTTTAAAATTTGAAATTAATTCACTGATAGATATGACGAACATACCAGAATAAGCATCCATGTGATTATAAAATCAAGTGAAACATGTAAAGCATAAATCGCATTGTATAGGGGAGGATGGAGGAACAAACTCTTTTCATTGGCTATCACTGACAAGATTTCCTCTATATAAATGTTCAAGGATTTGCTATTTTCATTCAGCTTTTATAAAGTCAAGATACATAGCACAACGCTTTCAAGGAGGTGACCTGGAAATTCCGGATCAAGGTCAAGGTTGTTGGAGCTGATATGATGTACAAGAACCTGAAATTGGCAATAAAGACAGTATATCACTGAAGACCACCCTTGATGCATCTAAAAAATGTATTCTTTGAAGAATTCTTAAGTGTTTGTGACAGAATTTTTTGCCTAAAAAAACAACTTTTTTTATGTGTCAAATAGATCTATTTGAAAACTATTTGTATTAGATAGGAATACTTGAAACAATAAAATTATATGCAAATTATTTGTATTATGAATAGTTACTTGAAGTTTTTTTTATCTATTTTTTTACAAAAGATTATTATTAGTTACTTAAAAACATATAATTGTGTAAATTATCAGCGTTAGATATGTTGTATACTGGGATCTAATATACCGGGCCATTGGGCTAATGGGTAGAATGTTCGCTAATGGTCCGGGAGACCGGGGTTCAGTCCTAGGTCAAGTCATACCAAAGACTCTAAAAATGGTACTTGATGCCACCTTGTCTAGCACTCAGCACTATAAGGTGAGGATCAAGGGTAAAGTGGAGCAATCCTGAGAATGGAGTAGCGCCCTCCCCTGCACCTCGGTGTAGTAGCTATTGAAAAGGGATACTTTATACTGGAATCTAGATAGTATTGGTAGACTAATATATCTGGATTAGCTTTTGTTGCAGAGTGTTTCAACGGTTCACTCTCAGTCTCCAAAAGATACAACTGATTATCTTTGTAGTATTACTGTTACATGTAATGTCTCGCTGTTCTTACAATTTTCGTAGATAAGTAGTCATGGACCAGTTTACCTATTAATGAAGAAAGGTATAATAATCTAGTCCACTATAAGATAGCAGAATACTTGAAAAATTAAACAAAGAGTGATTGCATGATGAAAAGAAAAAAAATATTAGTCAACTGAAACTAAATAATTGCATAGAATACTTGACCCTTTTTTGGCTGGATTGCAAGCCTCATTGGGGTGAGAGGAAATCATAGAGCAGACGCGGCAGTGAAATCAGCTTTAGACTTGACTCCCGACAAGTACAACATTCCATACACTGATCTGAAACTCAAAATAAATAATTTCCTCCATAAAATATGGCAACAACGCTGGAATAGAAATACCAATAATAAACTATTCCAGGTTAATCCCTTTTTGGGAGAATGCGCCCAGTTTTCTGAAAATCATGAAAAGAACAAGTAACAATAACGCAATTGCGTATTTGTCACTGTAGACTTACGCACTCTTTTATACTCAAGCAAGAACAGCAACCACAGTGCTCGACATGCCAAACGCCCTGCATAATCAAACACGTACCCCTTGAGTGTAAAGTTTTTAATAACACCAGAAAGCATTATTTCTACGCGAATACCATGAAGGACTTATTTGAGAACGTCCACATGGATGATGTTTTGTCGTACTTGAAAGAGACCGGGTTGTACCAGAAAATATAGACTTGGTTACAATCCTAAAAACACAACAAACTAATCAACTGAAAGCAAATTATTGTTGAATAGAAATACTATTATGTTTGTGTTAGTAGAAACAGTAGTGAGAAATAAACTATCATCACTAAATAAACTAATGTCATATAGAAATACTAGAAAATATTTACTTATATGCGAGTAAATGAGTTGTTTGGTTTTAGTATGGTATCATCAAATTATGTGTTAACAAACCATATGTATAAACAGGCTTTGGTATTAAATAACCTATAGAGGTTGATATGCCATTAAACCCAACCAACCAATCAACTTGAAACTATGTACTTGTGTGCAAATTATTAGCATTAGATAGGAAACCAGCTCATTGGTTTAGTGGGTAGAGTGTTCGCCAATGGTCCAGGAGACCTGGGTTCAATCCTAGGTCACATCATACCAAAGACTTTAAAAATGGTACTTGATACCTCCTTGCTTAACATTCAGCGATATAAGGTATGTATTGAGGGTAAAGTGGAGCAATCCAGGGTAAGGAGTAGTGCCCTCCCTTACATCTCGGTGTAGTAGCTATTGAAAAGGGAGCCTTCTGGTCACCCTTGATTATGGTCGCCAACTTTACAACTTTTTATATATCTGTGTACAAATTCTATGTATCAAGAATACTTAAAATCATATAATTGCATAGAATACTTGAAACTATATGCTTGTGTGCAAATTATTAGTATTAGATAAGAAATTATCAATAAATCTAATGAAAGAAAATGGTTTCACACTTGAAAGCATGAAATAGATGACATCCCACTGAAACCATTATTTATGCAGGCTATGCAGATGATCTAGTGCTTCTTGTAAATAAACCTGCTCAAGCCAAATCTCTGCTGTATAGACAGGAGCAGGCAGCAAGAGGCATTGGTCTCTGTGAACTCAGATAAAACAAAGCTTAATCAAGTATTTAATGGCACTATCACCTCGTGAAATGGCAAACCACTGAAATTAATAGACTAGTTTGCATACTTTGGTAGCAATATCTCATCTACTGAAAATGATGTCAACATATGCATAGGTAAAGCATGAACTGCTATTAACAGGTTAATGACCATATGGAAATCAGATCTGATAAAACAAAAGAATTCTTCCCAGCTGCAGCTGTGTCACTACTAATGTATGGTTACACCTCTTGAACCTTAATGAAACACTAGATGGGAACTACACAGAGATGCTGCATGCTCTTTTGAACAAATCTTGGAAGCAGCAACGAACAAAATAGCATCTGTACGGCCACTTACCTCCCATCACACAAACCATTGAACTAAGACATGCTGGGCACTGCTGAAGAACTAAGGATGAACTCATAAGCAGCAATCTTTTACAGATTCCTACACAAGGAAACACCAGACCAACATCAGTACTGTGCAGACACTGTATGCCATCTAAAGGACTTACCAAGAGCTATGACAAATAAAGACAGATAGCAAAAGAGTAAAATGAATCCATGCTGTCAATATGCCTTGATGATGATGAAATAAGAATACTTGAAATCATACACAAATGATTATAGACAAAATGCAATGGAAGATTGAAAATAAAGTTATAATGACAAACATTTACAAATTAATCAGATGTCAGCATTAAAATAACCTCAGCCCAGTTGGATGGGGCTGTAAAATACACCAACTGCATCTCTAAGATTCCAACTCCCCCAATGAGTGTCCTGGATATGACATTAAACCATCTGACAGTGAGGCTCCAGTAATGTTGCGGCTTTAGGGAATGCAGAGTACCACTTCATTGCCATAACTCCCAGGTTCACTCTGACCAGAGTGGTAACACCTGATAGAGTCCTATCTTGGGGTCAAATAGAACTGTTTGACATTTAAACTGAGTGCAAACAAGTGACATGCTAAACTGAATTGTTTGAAATAAAACTGTTTGATCATTTACCTGCATTAAAACAAATGACTGATGTTTAATTGAATTGTTTGTGATACATAACAATACTTGGAACTATATAACTGTGTGCAAATGAATGAGTAATGTTGAATAGAATTATTAGGGTTGAATAGCAATACTTGTAACCACTTCAATGTGCGCAATCAAATGATTAATTGTAAACAGAATTATTCATATTACATAACAATACTTGAAACCATTTAACTCTGTGCAAAAAAAAAAAATGAGCTCAGGCTCATTTAAAAATGTTATCAACAAAATGTGTTTACAAATCATATATTTAATATATATGTATAAACAGGATATGGCATAAAATAACCTACAATGGTTGATATGCCATTAAACCTAACCAAACCAAACCAAAAATAACCTATAAGAAGTTGATATGCCCCTACTTATTTTCCCTGGAGAAATGAACTTTAAAAACGAGAGTTAAAACATTTCAACCTTTTGTAAAATTTATTGTATTTTGACACATACTCTTACATTCTATGAAACAAAGCTTAATCAAGTATTTAATGGCACTATCAAACCATAGTTTTATTGTGTGTTCCAAACAGAATTAAGTTTTGGAATTTTATTGTGTGTTCCAAACAGAATTAAGTTTTGGAATTTTCAAAAACTTTACTAAAAACAGACTCTTGGCTACGACATAGCTCAAACTATTCTTATAGGATGCTAAATAGACATTTGTTAAATTATAGTAAGATAATTGGGTTAAAATTTGAATTTCTTCATTCCTTATCTGCAAATTACTTTAGTGTTGCAGTGTGTTTTAAAAAAATTTGATATTATCTGAGATGCATTGGATGTGTCACAAAACTTGATATTATTTCATTATTTAATAACCTGACTAATTCTGGTTAACCGCATGTGTAGAAACAACTCAAAATTCTAGGTTTAATGTTTAAAAGCCTTTTCTTTTTCAATCAATGGTATTTATACACTTGAAAAGAAAAACAAAACATTAAACATAGAAGTTTGAATTGTTTCTACACACGCTATTAAAATTTGAGATCATTAGAATGAAAATTAGTCAAAATGATATCAATTTTTCTGAAACACCCTATAATATACATTTTGTATTTTGCCGATAACACTGTAATTCCAGTGATGACTTATGTTCATATGATACAATGATAATTTCTGTTTTATGATTTTATGAATAATAATAATTTATTTTTTTTTACTGTAGATTCAGAAGAAACAGCAAAACAAGAAATTGAATTCTTTTTTCCTGAATTCAACATTAACAAATGGAAAGATGAGGTTGGCCAATTCTTAAAGGAAAATGGTAAAGTTACCTTTGATGAAAAGCGATGTGAACATGTGCCAGAAAGATAGTCTTTTTTTTTTAAAAACAAAGACCAAGTCTCATTCAGCAGTTTCTCGAATTACCTAGTGTTAGTAGGCCTGCCCTCTATCAAAACAAATATATTCAAGGCTGCATTACCAAAATGGTTCTCTAACTTAAAAAATTTTTTAATTCATTTCCCAAGTTTTTGATGGGTATTCAACGGAACTTAATTTTGAATTCTTACGTTTCAAAGTGAAACTTGAATTAGATCATGATTTGTTTAAAAACTTCCAACATTTTTTAGCTATAATTACAGGAAGAAGGAAAATTTTGTTGACATCCTTAAAATTAGTCAAGTTGGATACTGGTACTAATTCAATATCCCAAATTTCAGTATTTACATAAGAGCTACAAGCAAAATAATTCTGCAAAATGAGAATGTGGGTAACAGTTATTTAATTCTGGGTTCTTTTCAAATGTATATTTATTAAAAATGTACAATCAATGTTTGAAGTGAAATTTGCATTGAGTAATTTTTAGATCTTTAATTTAAAATTCTATCATGTTGAAATTTAGAACTGATTGAATTTTTATTAAAATATATTTTAAGAATATATGTAAAAAACCATTTTATTTATACTTTTCTTGAAATAAAAATAAGATCACTTTTGTTTTTTTTTTTCAAAAACAAATACTGAGCAATTATTCAAAATTGTATGGTAGCCTTACTTCTTCAGTTACAAGATTATTGTCACTCATTTTTGTACTTAACTGGAAACCAAAAAAAAAAAATGTTTCTTTTAATGAATGGAGGCCATCAGCAAATATTTTTGTCCCCCTCCATTGGAAGTGCCAGTTTCATCAGCTAAGAGTCCTCTGATAATTCATTTGAGATAAATCTTTCTGACGTTCTCATACATCTATCACTGCAGCTACTTGATGAGAATAAAAATTTAAAAAAATAATAATCCGGTCATTTGATTTCACAAATAAACCTCTTAACCCTTTTACAGGTAGAGCAACATTTTTGTCATCCAGTAATAGCTCAATTTAAGGTATTTTCCTGTTGGGCATTTGTTGACCAGTTCAGTGTTAATGTATGGGAACATTGCTAGGATGTTCCATTGTATACATTACTGTAGGATTGTTGTGGAATTCCTGTTATTGGCATGTCATGACATTATATAATACAACACAATTGCAGATCAAATTATATATATATATATATATATATGATTATTTGTTTGAACGTAGCCTCCATTTTGCAAATTTTCTGAAAATAATTTGCTCACTCTACAAAGATTTTAAAAAATTATCAGCCTGAGAAAGGGTTAATATATGAGTGAAATTAATCGGCAACCTATTTTTCTTTATGTTAAATACTTTTATACACTTATAAAATTGTTAAGAGTTTGTATTACACACATTGTTAAATACAACCTGAATCATAATAGTTGTTACATTAAGTGCAGAAAATTTATATGTGAATCTAACAACTTTTAAGGGATCCAGGAAGTATTTATATCTTTATCCAAATTCAGAACTCAAACCAATCCAGATTTTTTTAATTCATTGCAGTATTTTGATTATAATTGAGAGAAATAAAAAAAAAAAAAATTTTTTTAAGATACAAAAGTCATTAATAACTAATAATTAAGAATAATAATAGAATCAAAACTTGTTTTTGATAAATTATTATTTCATATTTTTACCATTTTATGATGCCTATAAGATGCTTTTTAATAACTTGAAATTTTACAAAACTTTTATTTCAAATGAGATTAGACAGCTCCTTTTCGTGATGCTAATATGACTTAGATTGACATTTCTAATCAAAGTTAATAATGTGAACAAACTTGAAAATAATTTTCCTTGATGTTTCATAAGCATATTTGTAAAGAATGAAAACTAATCTTTTTAAAAATATGCAAATTAGATTTCTATAATTTATATAAAACTAATATTATTTTAAATTTTTTTTATTTTTCTGTCGATCAGAAATTCTTCTTATTCAAGGAGAATTAAGTGATTTCAAGAATTACAACACTTATCAGCATTTGAATTAATTAAAGCGTAGCAAATTTTTAAAAAAAATTGTTCCACTGTTGAGCTTGGATCATCAATGAAGATCAAGCAGTTATTTCTCTACTTATTCATTATTATTCAAATTTGTAGGGTTGCTGTTTGATCACAAATTCAGGATTTATTGCCTTCAAGAGTTTGGAGATTTGAAAGATTTTGTATCCATTTCTCATCTCACTTCTTTCATGCAAATATTGTTTTTATTTTAATTATTTATAAAATAATTTCATTTTTGATCTTCCTACATTAGTGGTGCAAATTTTTACTGCTACACTTTAAATGAATTTTTTAAAAAATCGTTTTGACACTAAGGATGAACTTTTACAACATTAAAAAAAATTCAAAGATCTCATTTTATAAACTTTAAAAAGTTAAACTGATGGTGGGGACATTTTATGCTGTCAATTTGGAGCCAATTACATGAAATCCGATTTATTCCTAATAATTTCCATTGACAGTTATTAACTATGAGTATCATTTTTAGTTAACAAAAACGAAAACTTTTTCATTCAGCTGATTAAATAAAATAAATTCACTGCCTAACAATTTTTCTGTGCTGTGATTAAAAGAAAAGAAAAAAGTGATAATTTTCTTTTTTCAAGTTAAATGAACCAATTTTACTGAAATAAAAAAATATTTTGTTACGATCAAACTGTTTTTGTTTTTTGTTTTAAAACTTGCTCAAATGCCACCTTTTAGTAACTTTTGCTTGAAATGACTATTTATTGAATTTAATTATTTTTAAATGCTAATATAGGACACGAGGTGGGTTCATGCCTTTCCTAAGCAAGATTCAAAATCAACCTGCCAATTCCAATAACTTTTATGCCACTCTTTATCTGAACCATGAGAGCTGACTATGCCTCTCTTGTTAGGCCATTGTATAACTCTATCCATCTCCCTGTGAACAGCACAAATTCTAACTTGCCACTATCTGGTTGCTGCTACTGCCACCTGTTCAAATGATCTGATGTGATGCAGGCTGGTCACAACTTAATCATCCTGGACTGATCTTATCTCTCCTCAAAAATAGCTTGACCCTTATCTGCTAGGCCACAGCCCCATGAATGCCAGTTAAAAAAAAAATATCCTGATTTAGATTCTCTTGTAGTGTTATTTTGGACAGGAATAGTCTAGCAGAGCCCATTCCTCTCCAGTTCTACAACTGGTTTGAATTCAGTTTTCCTTCTCCTAAACTAGTTGCCATACTATTTACCCATAGTTGATAAGAGAATAATTGGATTCGTTATATATAATCTTAAATGTAAAATTGCATTTTTTATGCTTGTAGCTTCCATATAAGTTTTATATTTTTTTATAATGAAAACTTTGGAAAAAAAAAATCAATAAAATGAGTCAGTGACATGGCTTACATGTTATTTTAAACTTATTTTTGGCATTAATTAGGTTTATATCACAGTATTAGAGATTTACCAGTTATTCTTCATAATGATAAAATATTACATTTACTATAAAATTTATATAGAAATGTACCAATTATTATGAGAAATATTTTCATTCATTGTTCCTGTCTGTACAGTTTCAATACTACCTCTGTCCCATAATGGATGTTACATTTAGTATAAGAAATGTACATAGAAATGTCCCAACTATTATAAGAATTTAAAAAAAAAAAAAAAAAAAAAAAAATGATAAAGAAAGAAAGAAAAAAAAAAGGACACCTTGCAGTTATACAAGAATCAACTTTGATTTTATTAGTTTGACATTTTACCAAAACTACAGAAATATTTGATTACAAGTTTCTTAAAAAAAAAAAAAAAAAAAAAAAAAAAAGCCTCAATTTTTAGGCTAATAAACACGATTCTATAATCATGCAAGTTTACATGGTTGAGTGTTAAAGATGTTGCCATATAGCAAGTCAGTTTACATTTGTGATTTGCTGATGAAAATCAACTTGGACATGTGACTAAAGCATCAAGAGATGCTTGTACTTCTTTATAGCTATATGCTAGAAAAATATGGAACATTCAGCAAAGAATCAAAAGAAAAGGGGTAACATGTACAGCTAGAGATGAACATAGCTGGCTATTAAGTATAGATTCTGAGAATGTTTTAAAGAATCAAACTTATATGGAGAATGACTTCTAAATGCAAGAAATCAGCATATGTACACATCCCGTAGACATTTATATAGTTTTATGTAGTCAAACACAAGGTCACAAATCTTGGGCACTCACTAGCTTGCTAACCAGTGTTCTATGGCAAGCATCCTAGCACATCCAGTAAGTTAGGGTATAAAAAGCTTTTATTTAATAGTGAATTCGATATGTATAATTTTTTTTAAAGTTTGATTGGTAAGCATATTATTTTAAGTCATGGCAGCAGTTATATTAAAAAGTTAGCCATTTAAATTACAATTGGGTGCTGCAATGGAGAGAGAGAGAGAGAGAGAGAGAGAAAAAAAAAAAAGGGTCACATTTGCTCAAAATGCTGCCTGTTTTATGAAGTACTAAGTGGTTAGTGCCAATAATGAAATTCTTATATATTTTAGTTGATACATGAGACTGAAAGATAGCCTCCCCTCTAATAAAAAGGGATTATATAATTTGAGGCGATAAAAAGCTACTAAATAAAACAGGGAGAGAAAAAAAAAAAGTGGAGACACACACACACCCATCCAGTTTATTTAATATTTATAAAATTAACCCTTTTGCAGGTAAAGCAACATTTTTCTCACCAATGGTACATGGGCAGGGTGATATTTGTGTAGTAGCTTAATGTAAGGCATTTTCCTGTGGGCTGCTCATTGATCGATTCAATGTTAATGTATGGAATATTGCTGTGGTGTAGGATTGCGTAGAGATTGCTTTGCAAAATATTAAAAGTGAGTGATTTGTTTTCATGCTATTGCACTGACACATAATAGCTAATAAAATTCTCTTTATATAGAATTGATGTGTTTGAACATAAGATCTATTTTGCAATTTTTCTGAAAATTGACGACTCTACAAAAGATCTAAAAAAAGAAAAAAAAAAAAAAAAAAAAAAAAAAAAAAAAAAATCATCTGTCTGTGAAAGGGTTCAATATTTAGGTTTTTTTTTTTAAATACATGGTCTGGATTTTTGTAAATGCCTAGAAACTTACACAGGCTTTCAACCTCAACAGTATTAATTTAGGAATAACATTTTCATTTAATTCATATCCATTTGTAACTGGTGGAAACTACTGCAATGCAAACATGATGTTGAGATTATTTATTTGTGAATAAAATTGTAACTTGGGGGGGGGGGGTACTTTTTAAACAAAAAGAAAAATCTATATTTCACAGTTCACATAAATTTTTTAAAAAATTAATATTTATAAGCTAACAAACTCACGTAGATTACATTTTAAAGCATCAGTTATGCTTAACATAAAAAGAATTACATACAGTAGTGGACAAAAAAAAAAAGCACACAAACATACTGAACCATTTTTTTTAAAATTAAATTATTGCCACAAGTTTTAAATGAGATTTTAGTGGCTTATTTTAGTTGATTGTTGTCAAGTTTCTTTTGCTGCAGCAAAGTCAATTTGAAAAAACAATTTTTTAAAATTTTTTTTCAGAAATATGAAATTTCTGAGAATTTAATGAAAAAAAAACTTTTTGCTGCAACTAAGGGAACTTGGACAATAATCAAGAAAAAGGCCTCTAAGCCATTGAAGTATCATTAAAATTTATGGCAATAATAAAATGATTCAGTTGGCGTTGGAGGGGTGGGTCCACACCTTGCATTTCATATCAAAATTTTAATATGAAGCGAATAATTATTTACCAAGTTTAAATGTGTCAAAAAGCGACAAGTATAGAGCACTTAGTGAGAATTAAGCTTAGTTAAAAGCCTAGTTCAACAACTATTAAACTAGGAGAGGTGTCCAAAGTAATTTCAATTATTTGCTATTTCAACTTCATAGCTCTTTATTTCCTCAATGTGAGTTTGATGTAAACAATTTTCAAAAGAAAAGGCACAAATAAAACCAATGATAACTGACAGAAAATATGTTTACAAAGTATACATACATTATAAAGGCTTCAAATTGATTAATTCATGCCTTTAGCAATTGTAACAGCTCAGTTGTTTAAAGTAGTCTCACTAAAACAAGAATCACTTGGGCCATTTGGTGACAAACTGTGATTTTTTGGTTAGAGGTGAAACAAGAATTTTAATTATAATTTGAAAGTAATCTTATTTTTTTGACATTGGTTCAAATGAGATTGTTATAAGACAATCAATTGTTAGAAACCTGTTTGTAGAACTTAAGTGGTTTAAATTTAAAATCAATTTTCTATACCAAGAATTACAAATTGAAAATCTTATTTCAATTATAAAATTATAGAAAGTAAGAATAGAAAGAATACATAACAGTACATAATCTGTCTATACATTACTAAAATTCTTATATTTGGTTGTACATGTAACAACCATAACCCAACAAAAATGGCATATCATAAGACTTATTAGAGTAATACATTTAAAAAGGCTTCAACTTAAAAAATAAAAGCTATTTCCAATACAATTTGTAACTGAATACTAATTTTCAAGGGTCTTCATTGAAGTGAATTTAATTATTTTAATAATTATGAGAGAGAGAGAGAGAAAACTATGAAATGCAAAGCATCAATATAAGCATGGACAGCTGTTAACTATGAAATGCTAATATAACTAAAAGGATAACAGTACATAATAGATTTTCAATCGAGCAATACTAAAAATGCCTTAGAGAATAAAGCTATTTCCAATCCAATTTACAACTGAAAGATAAGTTTATGAGGTCTTCATTGAGCTGAATTTAATCTTTTTTTAATCCTCCAAATTTTTAATATAATAGTGATAACAATGAAGTGTTAATTAGAATCCTTCACTGTTTTTAAATAGAAGCATTAATATCATCATGGACAGCTGCTACAACAAGAATCCAACAGGTTCACAGGTCATCTAGTATAAACTTAAAACAATCCATTCAGGAAATTTTGTCTTTAAAATCTCACCAGAAATTTACCATTAAGAAAAAAGAAAAGAAAAAAAAAGGGTGATTAAATAATGAAGAAATACAGGTTGGAATTTTGAATAAAACTAGAAAGTTTTGTTTTCTTTTTAAATTATTAAATCTTATTACAAAAGGAAAAAAAAAAAACAAAAAACAAAGCCATGAAACAATCTTTTTTTGTTTTGTTTAAGTTGAGCAATCTCTGGCTTACACAGAGAAGCAAAAACCCTAAAGTCTTTTTCATCTCTAAGAGATGAGCAAAAATATTAAAAAGACTTGCATACACTCACAAGTTAAAATGTGATGATAGACAACATTTCAAAACAAAGACTACAATAATAAAATAAAGTTATTTGTATAATCTTGCTTTTTAGAAGATTAAAGAATCCCATGTTTCCCCTTGATTGATGCACAAAATAGAAAATATGTTGGCAAGACATTTAGATTCTTGGGAACAAATATATTTTTGCTTTTATAGTAAAACTGATCTGCAATGTTATAAGATTGTAACATTGTGGGGGGGGGGGAAGATAGTGCATGTGTGTGTGTGTTGTGTGTTGTGTGTGTGTGTGTGTGTGTGTGTGTGATTCAATACATGAATTTTGTATATCTTTTTCAAAATCAATATTCATGGGTACTTTCATGTTTCCAAAAGACTGCTGCAGCCGGAACAATTTTTTTTTCCTTAACTAAAATCAGTATCTTTCAACACCATGGATTGTCTTTGACCGAGGTTTGTAATGGCACACTCATGTTTAAACCATTTATAAACATTTTTTGCTTAAAACATGCTTCTCTGTATGCATCACATATTCTTTTATAAATTTTACATGGTCTGCACTTCTCAGCCACCAAAATTTTGATGAAAGACTTCTGTTCAAGCCTTGATTAACTCCATTTTGAATAGCCTCAAAACATTTTTTTTTGCGAGATTAAAACAATTTTTGCTATAAACCAAATTTCAAACAATGTAGAGTTTATATTTATGGAAAAAAACAAAGACCCTTATAAATTGAATGGCCCTCATATAAGTTAGGATAGCATAGACAGTAACTGTCAGTTTCTCACCTCAGCAATAAGCAGACAGAGTTTTGGTCAGACATTTGCATAAGCAAGAAATGGATAGTTACCAAGTACTGCTGACTTGGTTTATGCTAGCCTCTCTCTCTCTCTCACTCACACACAATAGCAAGATTTTTTATCATTATCTTAATTTACATTTATTCTTTTTAAATCATTCAAATTTTCAATTTAACAAACGATAACTATGAAATGCTAATCAGAATCCTTCACTTTGTCTTAAATATAAGTATCAACATCATCATTGACTCAATGGGTTCACAAATTGTCTAGTAAATATTACGAGTAAATATAAATAGTTTCTTCACTGCCATTTGATTAAAATGTAATAATTTTGCCTAAATAGAAATGTCCTATACAATATAAATGAAGATAATACGGAAAATAATAAAAAGCAACAATTTTATAGAATTTTGTTGGGTCAGAGGCAAAACAAAAGTCTATTTCCAATTTAATAACTGTAGTCACTTTCTTGTAAGATAATAGGGCCCATTTTTAATCAAAAAGATGACTTGCCAGATTGACCCCCTATCAGGAACAGACTTTACATTGTAATTTAAGGCACTTTCAATCGCCTCTGCAAAATCTATAAACCCAGCACCCTTTTTCCTCTAACTTCCCTATACACTCTTTGTGACTAAATTTTTTTCAATTTATACTCTTAATGTTAAAAAATCAGAACTTTGTAATATTCTAAAAAAATTTTGGAATACAAATTTGAAACAAACAAAACATCTTTCTGCACTCTTGAAAAAAATTATTTAGAATGTTAATATTCGAATTGCATTTTAATCTTTTCCAAAATTTGATCAGTCCCAAGTGTTTACTATTCTTTCTGTGTAATCTTTAAATGCCTGTAGAAAAACAAATACTTTCATCTCATTGCTAAATTCAATTACATAAATTGAGCCTGATAAAAGTTTTAGTTATTTACAACTCAACTAAATTTCTGTCACAAAAATAAGTTTCAAAATTACCAAACTATGTAACTGTGCCTGCTTTTTGATTGGATAGTGTAGACAAAAAAAAAAAAAAAAAATTGTTTTGTATTATTGACATGTAGGAAATGATTATTTTCCTTTATTAAATTTGACAAAAGTCCCTTTACTTGTAATGAAAAGTCATATTTTTCTAAAATTAAAAAAATTTCAGAAACTGAGAATTTTTAGAAAATTGACTTTTCCCCAAAAGTAAAGGAACTTTGACAACAATAATCAAGGAAAATAATCATTTATGTGTGTCTAAGCCGTTGAAGTTTCATTAAAATTTGTGCCAATAATAAAAAAAGGTCAAGTTTTTTTTATTGTCCAATAATTGTATGTTTGGGGAAAAATATAAAAAAAAAAATAAAAAAAAAAAAAAAATAAAAAAAATCAAATATCAAGGACTAGTTATTAAAATGAACATATTATCATGCTTACTTTTTAAGTAAATCTCATATAAGGGAAACACTGAAAATTGGCCCCTAAAAACCGAAAGTTTTAATGTAAATGTGCTTCAAGGAATACACAGGGACAACAGCTTGTCAGCTACAATAGTTGAAGAAGGGGGAAAAAAAAAAAGAAAAAAAAAAAAAAAAAGGACATTCAATTATTTCTGTCCATGAATAAGATAATAAAAGGAATATAAGTAAAATTATCAATTTGATATATTTACATTTTGAGATGAATGACAGAAACATCAAAGAGCATTGAGAAAAGATTAATCTACAAAGAAGAAAGTACTTTGTACAGCTTTGAATTAGACTAATAAAATGAGAGTATTTACATATTATTAATCTATTAAGAAATATGATAAAATAGAAAGTTTGTGTGGTTCTAGGTAACACAATTGATGTACGGCTTGTTCAATGAGGGGCAATAAGCAAAAATACACTTGCTTCTTACCAAGAAGGAGAGAGAGAGAGAGAAAAAAAATTAAAGTTTCCAGCATTAAATAAAGTAAAGTAAAAAAAAAAAAAAAAACAACAAAAAACAATTAGTCTGATAAATTTCCAAAGAAAGAAAAAATTTGCGGGAAAGTTGATATAATATTAGTGTTTTTTTTATTTTCTTAATTTTTTTATTTTATTTTACAAATATCATTAAGATGGGTATGTATGTGTATGTGTGTACTAAAAAAATAAAATTGCAATAATGAAAACAATTTTCAATGTGATTTAAAGATTATAACTAAATTAAAAAAAAAAAAAAAAAAAAAAAAGAAAAAGAAAGAAATAAATAAAGAAAAGGAAAAAAAAAAAAAAAAAAAAAAAGTCCTATGACCATGTGGATAGCCCTGGTCTCAAAATGTTCCAATCATAATGTGGCTTATGATTAAAAAAAAAAAAAAAAATTTATATTTGGAATGTCATTTCAATAACGAGAAGCATTTACTAAATTTAGTGTAATGCTAATGAAAAGATTTGAACTGTTTTGAATAACATTACAAATAGCATTAAAAGAAAAGAAAAAGAAAAACCCAAAGAGTAATCAATTTCAAATGAAGATGAACATGCAATTGATGTATCATACTACAACCAACCCCAGGAAAGTGCTTATACAAAACTACAAGAACATTAAGAGAAAAATGGAGTGGGGGAAAGAAGGGGGGGGGGAAATGTATTTGCAGTGGTAGGTAAGTGGTAATGAATTCAGATCAGACAGGACTCAACATAGAAGAATGTGAATATGTCCTTAAGGTTCTTCAAATTTAATAACAACATCTCCAACTTTTCTGGTAATGCTTCCAGTTCGATCCATTTCAACAGTTGATTCCATTAAATGATGCTCCATGCCAACCAGCGATTCAACATGAGCATCGTAATCTTCTCTGTACTTGCTCACCCAGTCATTACAGTTGGCACACTCGAAGACGATTCCACCTTCATGGGCCACGTTGTGGAAAAGAAAGTTTTTGTAATTCAAATCACTATAGATGCAATCTTGAAAGTCACACAAGTACAGCTGGGATGGTTTCTGTAAATCAAACGCTACACAATCGCGAATAACCATAGACTCATTTGGATGTTGTTGTAAGTAGTGGATTTTCATGTCTTCTAAAGCTGTCGCTATGGTGTTGTTACAAGCAAGACACTTGTAAGCTTGTGCATAGCACAAACTTGCCCTTTTACCTCCCTCTGAAATATCTTCCACATTATGGCTTTCTATCTTGTGCCTTTCCATTTCATTCCTGTGAGGACTTGTGAATAAGCATTCTGCTTGAGGGCAAAAGTGCATTGTACGTAAACTACCGTTTTTGCAACTGAAGGCTGTAAGGTTGCATTTTGGATGCACAGTTGTTAAATGAAGTTTTATCTTATCTAAATTGACAGTACAGAACTCGCAGCGGTAGCAGCGGTAACTTAAATCATCATTGTCATCAATAGCTTTTTCAGTCACCACTTTGATTCCTTGGTCTTTGTCTTCATTCATTTTATAAGCTTCAGCACTATTAGTAGACACCATGAGTTTCTTGTCTGGGATGCGATGTTCTCTATCCATGTGGTTCTTTAATTTGCTATAATCTCTGCTATACCAAGCACAGAATTTGCAAAGGTAGAGAAAAGACATAAGGCTGTCAACTGCTTTTAAATCACGCACGACAAAACTATTTTTTGAATGTGAAGACGACAAGTGGCTTTTTACAGCAATCAATGAATCAGTTTCAAATTTACAATAGTGACAACCATAGTCATCTTCGACTTTATTAGATTTCTTATTACCTTTTTTGGTTTCATTTTTTGAGAGTTTACGCAAGCATTTTTTGCCAAATTGTACTGTCATTTGCAGACCTGTTGGCTTGCTAGACTTCTTTGTGTTAGCAGTCATAACAGGCAGAGGTGTACAGCGATCAACATGCTGAATATAAGTGATTGGATCAGTTGACTGGAAGGGACATTTATTCTTGCAACAGAAGAAAATGTAACGCTTTGCTTTATTCTTTTTAATTCTTCGATCAATGCAGTAGAACTTGCCACCAGGATGGATTCTGAAAACATGTTCCCGAACCTTTTGCATTTCCTTGGTTTTGAATTCACAAGAATTACACTCGTAAATTTCCATCAGGTTCTTGACTGGTTCAGAGTCACTGCTGTGAGAATCAGAATCCGAATCAGCTTTCTTTGACTTCTCGGATTTCTTTCGTTTAGATGAGTTAGAATCATTATCGTCCCCATCGCTATCGTCGCTGATCTCCATACTGTCCCGTTGTCTCCGTTTTCTAAATTTGTAGCTTCCCTTGCCACCATCACCTTCAGAGTTTTTCAACATAGATGTTGACGGCTCAAGAGAATTCTTGGGGCTTGCAGATATCTGATTAGTTCCATTTTCAGAATGACCAGGAATTTTTGTGATTTTTGTCTTCCAATTTTCTCCATCAACAGAAACTAAATAATTGTCATGGTTCTTACTGTATTTGATATCAGTTTCTGCATCATCATGTTGTATCATGTTGACTTGTAGATAATCAGGAAGTAGTGCACAATATTTAAGAGAACTTGAAGTTTCTTGAAATTCTTGGTGGACATCTGACGAATGATGGATCACATCAGCACGAGAAAATGATTGGTAGTTACAGTGATGGCAATGGAAGCGATGCAATATCACATGTTGCATTAATTCGGCTTTCACTTCAGTCTTATATGGGCAGAAGTTACACCAGAAGTAAGTCATATCAATATTGGAAACGAAGACACCACTTTTAGAACAGAACAGAACTGGAGCACCGACAGCACAAATAACTTCGTGCTTTTGTACTTTAAGAACTTTTGTGGCTATCTTTTCTTTGATATTCATTTCTATCAAAGCACTTGTAAAATGTTTTGCATCTTTCTCTGGAAGTCTACAGTTCCGAGTAGGCGACTTGGGTCGTAGAATGGTACCACCAATATTATGACCCTTATAATTACTTTCTAGACTATCTTTTTCAGGTAACTTAGTGATTTTGCCTGTACTGCCAGCAGCAAGGGTAAATAAAGCTTCATCATTATTCTTGGGAAATATCTTATTCGTAGTTTTGTTGGATTCTGGGATAGAGTTGGACATAGCAGACATCTGTGCTTGAAGATATTTCAATTTGTTTTCATCCGACAAAGGCAAGCCTGAATCCTCGGACTCAGCAGGACCACCATCATTTCGACGAGAAATCCTTGAATTCGGTTTAAACAATAGAGCGTCAGTGTTTGAAAGCATTATTTCATTCTTTTCCATGAACTGTTCCAATAAATTCTTCATTTCATCTCGTCCTTTTGTTTCAAGCCATGTCTGAATAACACTTTTTTGTATTTTGTCACCTTTTTCATCCTCTACACATGATTTTGACGAGGTGGAACTTGTTGCTGGCATATCAACTGATCCACTATTATCTACTAGAAGCTTAGGAGACTCTGATAAATCATTACTCTTGCTTGAAGTTAATGTTTCTGGAGCTACTGTTATCAACTCCTCTTCTTCCTCTGAAAAATTTAGAAAAAAATAAATAATATTAAACAAAAAAACAAAAAAAAACAAAAAAAAACAAAAAAAAAAACAAAAAAAAAAAAAACAAAAACAACACATTTTCCATAAAACAGATATTTCTTAATTGTTAATATTATTTACAATTATTTTTTCACACACACCAAAGTCAAAACCTGTTATTTCCGCCAGGTTTTGAAATGAATTTAAATGGCAGCGCGCGGGGGGGGGGTTATCAAATTCAAGACTATATAAATAAAATCATTTTAGTTAAAAATACATGTTTGATAGATATTAGAATAAATCATTATGAAACCAACTAGACAATTCTTTTGCTTGGCTTCTTTGCTTAATGATACATCAACGTTTGTGGGTTATTTAATGCATAAGCTATTCGTGTAAAAATCAAGATATTAAATCACAACTATGACATGATATTAAAGATAATCTTATATATGTTATTGTCAGTACATGGCAAATGATATTCAATTTGCAAAACCAACAATAAAAACAAATGAGTGTAAATTTGAAAAAGCGAGTTGTGATGTTTTCACTGTTTTTTTTTTTTTTCTATTTTAGTGATGCTGAGAGAGTTCTTTCTATAATTAAAGTTTTTGTTTATAACCATTTGTCTTAAATCTTAAAAATGACTTAATAAATAACTAAAACTATTTTCAAAAACATATAGACAGTCTTTGCAGATATCATGTACATATCTGCTACATAATAGTGAATGTTCCTTGCTTGAAAAGAAACATTTCATCAAAACTATTTTCACAAGATCATTTGCTTGTAAAAACCAAACTCAAAGAAAGATAACTTATGTATGAAGTGGATTGTTTTAAATTCTGGATAATTTTAAAATTACACCAGTTAATTCAATTAGTGTGAATAGTATTTGTTTATTGACAATGATGATGACTAAGAACAATAATAATAATTAAAAAAAAAAAAACACACACCCCCACTTTTCCTGGTCTTTACATGGCCTTTTTGAGAAATTTCATAGATTTCCTGTTATATAGTGAAAAGCATCCATTGTGTTGAAGGAATATAGGAAAAAACAAAAAACACACACTCACTTTGAACTGCAGACAGATATACGATATAAATGATTGATTCTAGAATTCTAATGAATTTCTATCATATTAACCATGAAAGTCATTTTAAATTAATCATCTGAGATAAGTTTGTCCATGATGAATTTTTCTGAAACTTTGAAACTGAAATGAAATTTTTATTTTACCCAAATTATCTAATCCAAACAATAGTGACACTTAAGTTAAACAAAGATGGAATACAGTTTTATTATAAAGCTTTTCTTTTCTGTAATTGATTTATAATCTTTGCTTTGAATATCTACAGAAAAACATGTAATGAATAAATATATTTGTTGGTATTCAAGTTCCTAATATTTTTGCAGGATTTTAATATTTATGGATTTTTGTTTAGAGGCTGGATCAAATTATTGTGACTGAGATTTTCCAACTGATTAAACATTCCAGATTACAGTGTGTGTGAAATTCATTTTCTAAATTATATAAAGGAGAAGGGAGCCCTGTTACAATGTAAAATGAAATATTTTTTTTTAAAAAGGCGATTATTTTAGGTCATCTAGTTTTGAAATTTGCCCATTTTCATGCTTTCTGTTGGGATGTTTTACTCATTTTTAACTAACTAATAAAAGATTAAAAAATTTTATATACATACACAAAAATTTATTCTAAAAAAAAAAAAAAAAAATAAAAAAAATAGTAAATAAACAAATACCATTTACAACAATTGAATTAACTGGCGTCATTTTAGAATTAGTATAAAAAAAAATTTCATATCTAAAAGTTATCTTTCTTTGAATTCAACTTTAACATTTTTTAGGGAAATGATCCTTCAGTGAAAGATGATGTTTGGTGATGTCAGTGTTCAAACAAGCAACATTCTGTATTATGATTGTCTCCCATTATCTAAATTCATTGATGTCAAAAAAAAAAAAAAAAAAAAAAAAAAAAAAAAAAAAAATCAACTTAAAAAATAAAGAAATCCTTTGTCTAATTTGTTTCATCAAAATTATATTAATGGAAGTTTGCTGCTTAAATGCATACACTTTAATGCAGATAGGTGTGTGTGTGTGTGTGTGTGTGTGTGTGTGTATGTATATACATATATATAAGCATACATGATTTTTCATATCATTAGGAATAATGTTATATCAAAATTTACATTACCAAAATAAAATATTGCTCTCATCCTCTTAAATTCATTTTATCTCAAAAATCACTATCAACCAGAGCATTTGTTTCATTACTAGTAACTTTGGTTACTTTTCATAATTTTGTAGCACTTGAAAAAGTCATTAATTTATTTTCTTCTGGTATTTTATTTTTCATGGTATAAGAGTTACCATTAGAGGAAATAGATACAGCGAGCAGAGTTCAAATCTTGGACAAGACTGTTTGCGTTTCAGTGTTAATACCCTTGGTAAAAAGGTATGAATCCAACTAATCTTCTAGCTATGAGTAAATAGTAGGGCAGACTGAACACTTCAAATTTGAAAGGCAACCAATCTAGAAGGAAAACGGAATTCAAACCTGTTAAACCCCACTTAAAAAAAAAACAACTTGTGTCACATTCTGGACGTGTGGAGGGGTTGGGTAAGTATATATAAGTAAAACATTTTCTTGTTATATGATAGTTTGGGGAAAAATACGTTTTATGATGATGAACCACACTGGACCATGAGATGCCAAACACACTTGATATTCTTAAAGTGCAACTTGCTGAATTTGTCTCTATGGCTTGGAATGTACACTTTTAGGCTCACCTCATCTTACTGTTAGGATTCTTGCAGCCTGAGCAAAATTTCTTTGGACCATTTGGTTACTGTACTGAGATCAACTGCACCTTCACTTTTCAAACAAATGTTTTTGGTGGCTTCCATAGCATTATGTTAAAACTTGCAAAGCATAACTTTACAATGAGACTACATTGCACATTTATCTGAGCAACTTTTAAATCACACATGGAATGAAGCAATGCACAATGTGTCCACACCAACTACAACAATACTATCAACCACAGTGGGTTCTTTCCATAGCTTCTTGAACTACTTCAGTCACATGATATACATACTGCAAATTAGCTCATATCAAAACGCTGCAAAACTTTTGACTCGTCCTTGTAAAAATGTTCAGAGGTTATTTTAGAAAAAAAGAAACCAGGGACTGGGGGGGGGGGGAAAACAAAAATGAATGAATAAATTTAAAAATTCAGCAATATACAAAAAGTTCTACTCCTGAGAGAGAGAGAGAGAGAGAGAGAGAGAGAGAGAGAGAGAGAGAGAGAGAGAGAGAGAGAGAGAGAGAGAGAGAGAGAGAGTCATAGCAGACAATTTTTGTTGTGGCAAAACTAAAAAAACTAATTCAGATTTCTCTCTTAATAACTGTTCAAGTGGGGCCCATACAAAGGGGGAGAGGTGTGCAACAAATTTAAAAATAGACAAAACAGAGGCCCAAGCAGTTATAAAGTATCAGCAAAAGAAAGGTCTATGACCCAAGGAAATCCATGAGGAAAAAAGGTTGAAAATGGATCCATTTTCTTTATTAAAAGTGAAAGCTGATTGGTCAAAAAAATTTTTTTTTCTCAAATTTTTAGCACCAAATTAAAGCAGCACTTGCTGAAGATTCCTCTTCCTATGCAACAGTGAAGTAAATGGCAGAATTCAAGCAGGGCAGGGATAGCACAAAAGATGACTTTCTCAGGTCATCCAAAAATCTCAACCAATGATGAACAAGTTGATGCCATTCACTATATGGTTTTCAATGACATATGTCTAACCGTCCAGCAGATAGCTAAGTACATAGGCATTGGTTCTAGTTCAGTCCACACTGTTTGAACCAAGATCTTGGGAGGATAAGCAAGCTGTCTGCAAGATAGGCCCCCCCCCCAATGATGACATCAAAGCACAAGCTAAAAAGGGTTGATATTTCCAGTTACTTTTGACTCAATTTTAAGCCCTAAGAATTCCCATCACAGATTAGTAACTCAAAATGAAACCAGGGTCCACCACTTCTAACCTGAATCAAAGGTTTAAAGCAAACAGTGGAAACACTTTGGTTCTCCATCCCTGAAGAAGTTCAAGCAGATGGCTCTAATTTTTTTTTTTTTTTTTTGATTCTGAAGGCAAAATCACGATCAACTATCTTGGAAAAAGGAAAAACTATTAATGGACAGTACTATGCATCAGAGTTAACTGAAGGAAGTCAAAACACAGAGGGAAGCTGAGTTTTTGCTTCAGGATAATGCACTCATTCAGTTCTCAAGTTGCAGTAGCTGAAGCAGCCAACTGTGGCTTAAAATTGCAACCCCAACTTCCATACTCACCAGACCTAGCTCAATCTGACTTCTCCCTGTTTCCTAAACTCAAATCCCACATGCATGGTCACCATTTTGGAAACAATGAAGAGGTCATACATGCTGTGGAGTTTTTGGAAGACCAGGATGCCACCACCTTCTAATGTTTGAGCATTGTTGGACTAAATACACTGATGTCAAGGGGAACTATATTGAAAAATAGTGAAAAAGTTTTTCAACTCTTTCTGGGTGAGGGTTAGAACTTTTTTGAACAACCTTTATACAAGCCAACTTTGAAGATAGCACAAATTACAGAAATGAAAATTAATAATAGAAGAGGGGATTAAGTTTTCACTCTTACATTAGAGAGTTCCTAACTTCCTTTGAAACAAATATAAACAAGGTTTGTACAATTTGAGATTTACCATGCACGCCAGGACTGGCAATGCAATACAGAATCATGTCATACAATGAGTTAAATGTGATAACTCATACTTACAAATACATCCATATATCCCAAGTTCAACATCTGATATTTAGTTCAAAGCATCAAATGTTTAAGACTATTCTTTAGTTATCAAATATTATTTTAAAAACTTATGGATACTAAGTCTCTTTTCAAAATGACAAGAATAAAATAAAAAGCAAAGAGAATATGCAAAATATTGAAGAGAAAGCTCACTTACTGTTGGTGATGCTGCTGTTGCTATTATTATTATTGTTATTATTTTCCTCATCGTAAACTTCATAGCCATCAAGCAATAGTTCTGGTGCTGTGGCTTCAGTCATTCCTTCTGAGAGAAACAATGAAAAAATATTGAGTAAGTTTTCTATTGAATTTTGAATAGAAATTTTAATCTAACATTAGTTTTAGTTTATAAATACCATCATAAACAAGAAGAATCTAATAAGTGAAAAAACATACTTTTTTTTGGAGTAGGAACATTTATTCCCATATTTTTAGTAAAAAAGACTTGTAATTTGGTAGCTAAGCAATATACTCTTAGAAAGATATGTCAAAGTGGACCCATCAGCAACTACATATTAGGTGTGTGCATGCACAAAAGTTCCTCGCACTCTTTGAAAACTAAATTGAATTGACTAACACAGGTTTTTCACTGGAAACTAATATATAACTAATACTATCAATTTTTAAAATAGCAAATCTTTTTTTTTTTTTTAACAAGTTTTAAAAAGATTAAAACTTCACATTTTAACTTTGAAGAAAAAACTCTAAAATTTAAATGTGGTTGAATGCATAGAACAAAGGTATAAAGCTTTTTGTGTGTATTCATAACATGTTTGCTGGAATATAAGAAAACTACAAATACGGAATCCAATGTGTAGTATATTATAACTAATATTTTTGATAATAATAAGATTTAAATGAATTGCAGTAAGTGATAACATCTCCAAATACCCTTGTAAGTAGTTTATCTTATAAAGCTAGCAAATACAATAGTTTGTTGCTTTGTCATTAGGGAGAGAAGTGTTCCCAAACCATCTTCAGTACATTTGACTAAAAAATCTAAATCTCACAAACACATCTGTTTTCTTCCTATATCTCAACTTACAAAGTTTGTTTTTTTGCCAGGTGACAACTCAACTACCTAATCAGAGCTCAGACACTCAATCCTAAATCTTGATTCCCACATCATAGTTGCACCCATAACTTCTAATTGTCATTCATCTAGCAAGTGTTAGACCCCAGGGCCAAAATCATATTCAGTGTCCAACTATCTTCCACTTTAAAGTGTCATATACTTAGAGGGGAAAAAAAAAACTTTTTCACACTTGTAAAGTTTGACTAAATGTACAGTGTCATTAATTAAAAAAATTGATCCTAATTTAAAACCTCAACTTTCTATATATTCATGACAATCTATTTGATAGACTACATATCTACAAATTATTTAGAAATATTTTCAAATTTCATGTGTAAATTTTTATTTTAATGTGTGCTCAGAATGTTGGTAAAGAGTAATTTAATAATATTCAAAATGAAGTATTCATCCAGCATTAAAAATTTCAAGATTATATTGAAAGATTTACTCAAGAAAATTAAATTTTTACAAGGAACCAAGAGAAATTTCCAGAAGTATATGCCAACCAATTATAAAGATTTTTGTGCTGCTCATTATCAGTTCTTATAACCATCACTCCTCATCATAAAATTATAGGCAATTAGTTTGTGATCTTGATAGACCAGGTTCAAAGTATGGTAACAGTAACCCAAAGCCAAACATTTTAACAATCTAAAATTTTTCCCAGAAAATTTTTTTTAATGACTAATAACTTAAATGATTTTTAATCAAAATGTTTAGCATTTAGAAAAAGGGATGGTTGAAAACTTCAAATATGACTATACTAAACTGCCCTTTCAGTCAAAAATAAAACTAGTTCTATCTATCTATAACTGTAAAATTATGTAATATTATCCTTAATCTCTTTAAAATATAACTTATGTCCCTGGATTCTGGTCTTGGGTCACCAATTATTAGAATCAACATTGAATGAAGTAATCAATTTATTAAGAGCATATTGTTTAACTAGCATTTATGTTGCAAACTGATGATGTTGTGGGCATCCCTAGCTGTTGCTATGGCAGACTTCAAGTGTTGCAATGAAGTGATATTCAACACAGAAGGTAATTCACTGTAGCTAAGTAAAGAACAAAGAATAGAAAAATAAAAACTATAAAAATTGATAATAAAACCTGATTTTAACAATTGCTATTGATTGTTGTCCACAAGAGGGAAAAGTCAAGATGTGTTAGAAATCTGTTGACACAAACTAAAATTGAAACTTTTAAAGCATGTGACTGAATGCTGTAATATCAGTGAAGGAGATGTGGTCTGATCAGATGATGCTAAGTTATTCTGTGGTATTGGACAACCATATGCTGTCCTCGCTACTGAACTAACAATGTTAATTTATATGCTATATATTTGTAAGGTTGAAAATGGATCCATTTTCTTTATTAAAAGTGAAAGCTGATTGGTCAAAAAAAATTTTTTTTCAAATTTTTAGCACCAAATTAAAGCAGCACTGTTTCTAAAATTTGAAAAAAAAAAAAAAAAAAAAAAAAAAAAAAAAAATTTTCATTTATCTTTTATAGTGTACTGATGCACAACACAATACATGCCAATAGATAAACCCAACTAAGATCTTTACTCTTAATTAGAATTATATACATCATCAAGGCATACTGACAGCACAGATTACCATGACTCACTATCCATCCCTATTGGCAAGTCCTCTTGATGGCATCCAGTGTCCACACAAAGCTGATGAATGTACGTTTTTGCTGCTGAGCCAACACTGGTGAATATGAACTGGCCAAGTAATTTCAGAGGTTTGCCATTTAGTGAAGAGATGGCACCACCTTGATTAAAAAACAGGAACTATCTTAAAACACACACACACACACACACACCCCTCATGGTACAATGCCTGGACTGTGGCCGTGAAGTAAGCAAGTTTGGACTCCAGTCATGCAATTACCTTCACTTTTGGACTAATAACTTTAGCAAAAGGTACTGAACCCCCTTACCCCTCCAACTATAGGTTAAATAGTATGTATCACTATTGTACTTCTACAAGGATGGCTTTGCCATTAAATAATTCATGAAGGTTAAAGAAACCAAACAAACTATACACACATGAGGATCATTCAATAAATAAGTTGAATTTTACCTAAGGTGTTGGCAGTAGGAAGCACTGTCTACAGTCGTATATTTTTCAAGGAAATCAATAGTGAAGAGTCCTTTCAGATCCTAGAAGACTAAGAGCATAACTTTTTTTTGGTGTCTTGAACTTTTTTCAGTGTTTCCACTCCACGGACTATCTTTTTGGCTTGATCTTGCAATAGTATACCTGATTTAGCTCTTTAGTAAAAAAAAAAAAAAAAAAAAAAAAAAAAAAAAGCTTCTCCAGACGCAACATACATTCTTCTGTTAATTTCACATGGTTTACACTTCTGAGCTACCAAAATTTTGATGACTTTCAAGCCAAGAGCACACTGATTGCTACAATTTTGAATAGCCTCAAAAGAAATATTTTTGTGTAAGATTAAAATAATTTTTGCTATAAACCAATTCTAAACAATGCAGAGTTTAAATTTACAGAAAAATTTCCCCTTATTTATTAAATGAACCATTGTACAGATTATAAATAACTCATAAGAATTAAGTTTTAAGGTATCTTGACGGGGGTGGGGAGAGATTTGTCTTGGGTGGCCTATACTCATGGCTTTGTTCCAAACAAAGCTGAATAACTAAATAAGTGAGCAAAATTGAGGCTATAACACAAACATTCAATGACACTAAAACTTACATAACACTTTCTATATAACTTTTTAACTAGAATCTGAAGATAGAACAAAATTCTACTTGTTCGACTATCAGTACACTTAAGTTGAAGTAAGCATCTAATTATTCACATAATTAAGGTTATTCTAAGAGATTATTGCACCCTCAAAAAACTAAAAACACAGAACATACAAAGTGATTTGACATTAATTCAGTAAGTATTGATTGTGTTGCCTATCATATATTACAATTTGATAGATACCGACTATAAAGTTTGAAACAATAAGGATCATGTCCAGTAACATCACCTACGAATACAAAGCAAAGAATAGAATCATATGAGCTGATATCACCTTTAGTGTTTTGATCGTGAATATGTTGCAGATCATATTGTCAAGACAATTGGAAACAAGCCAAGATCCAGTGGAATTCAAGTAGCCTGTCCTTCATATACACTGGTTGACAACCAAGGCTAAAGAGTTCAGTCTACTCTGATATTTATCTATACCTAGAGGAAGAGATGGATTTATAATTCTCAAAAGCATTAGCATAAAGTGAACACCAGCTCTTATTAGAACTTGGTTTGTCAATACTATTTTCTGTTTAACTACCCACACTTACACTACACACAATCATAACATCGCAAAAAAAAAGGGCAGGTAAATGACTCTTTAGATAATTTGATACCAACATTTAACTTAAATTCTTTAAATAGACCATAAAAATAAAGATATTTTAGTAGGCATCATATGGCCATGTAGTAATGCTGCGAGCTTCTCACATCAGTTTTTAATCAAACCAGTTCTATAATGCAAGTTTTTGCCTCCGGATTTACAAATTGATTTTGCTATACTGTTAAGCAGGATACAAATGCAGTAGCTGATAAATCACTTGTTTACCTTGAAGTTAGACATCAGAATCAAGTATGGACTTATTAATTTCATTTTTCTGTTTGTTTTTAACGTGACAGGAGGAAGAAACAAAGAAAAATGTAGAGTCACCCCGTTCATTTATTATATAGGCTGTCCTGGTTTTCTGCAGAGAATGTTCCACAAAATGGCGAAATTGAAATTGGTGAAAGATCAACCCAGTATACTATTAAGGTTGGAATAAACATGCTTGCCCTCTAAATCAAAAAAATCTTTTTTCAAAAAGAAAACTATGTTGGTAAAGAGGAAATTGATGAATCCAAAAGATGTTAAGAAATCTTATGAAATATAATAGCAGTCATTTGCCAAATGGTAAGTGCCAGCCATATTTGTAAGCACATTAAGATAGGTTTTTACAGATAAATATCAAGTTATTATTCTAATACATAAAATAAAAAACTTGTTTTATCTAAAAAGTTGTCACCAAGATATTTAGAGTGAAAATTGAGGACAATTTTTACAGCAAAGCAGAGGTCCCCTAACCCACAGCCGTACACCCAACTTTTGAAATTTTCTCTTTGCATTTTGATGTTGACCAAAATAGTACCATTACAACAACAGATAAAACTCATTGATCTTCAGTGTTGAGAAGGTTTGAAGTTTCCTGTTTGCCACATTCTTCATTTCTTAAAAGACATTTCCATCTGAACAATTCCCAACCTTATCACCCACATTTAATTTAGCACTACATACCACTGTAAAGAGTCATTCTTAAAAATGAAGCATGCCAAAAGTATGCTGTGTTAGTAACTGTTAAATCATCTTCATTTAACCCTGATATTACATCTTTTTGTGATTTTAAACAACATCAGATGTCTTAATAATTATGATTATTACTTTGTGGATTAGGCTCCCCCCCCAATCCTTTCAGACCCTCCCAAATTAAGCTTTGTGGTCCCCAGATTAAAAAGGCCAGGAACCAATCTTAAAGCCTGCAAATCAGCCTTTATTATGGACTAATGTTTCATCTCCACTACTTTTCTGATTAAAGTCTTCCATTCTCAAATGCTAATAACATTTGTTCCACTAACTTACTTAAAGAATAATTTGCAATGAACGTTTTAATTTCTCTGAATTCTTAATGATCATCATTATAACTGATGAAGTCAAATTCATAGCTCTATAAACACGAGGCTGGCCATCACCGCCTTCCAATTCCCGAGTTATGGATTAGCAAAATTTCCCAACGTGTCAGTCATTAATATCCTAAAATCCAACAAGGCTCTTCTTATAACATTCTGACAAGAGCACCTGCAAATCACCTGGTTTCTATTTAATGATAGTTCATAATGATATTGATACTTAAGAAAAAAATTTTTTTTTTAATTTAAAAAAAAAAGGGGTGATTGGTTGGTTGGGTTTTACGGCATATCAACCTTTGTAGGTTATTTAATGCCAAATCCATTTTCATATAAATAATCAGTTCTATTTCAAACAATTATGTTTAGCAGGAGATTACACTTTGTCACAAACATTTCTATTTCAAGCTATTCAGTTCTAATTCAGTCAATTCAGTTTAGTATAAGTATAGATTTTGTTTACACACAGTTAAAAGTCAAAACTATTCTATATTTACCAATTCAGTTTAGCATAAGTACAGTTTCAATGTCAAAAACAGTTCCATTTCAAGCTATTCAGTCTAGTCAAACAGTTCTATTTCAAACAATTCAGTTTAGCATAAGTATGCAGTTTAGTTCTATTTAACCCATAGATAGGGCCCTATCAGGTGCTACCATTCTGGGCCAGAGTGGACCTGGAAGCAATGGCAATGAAGGGGTGCTCTGCATTCCCTAAAGCCCCAGTAACACTGGAACCTCACCATCAGATTGTTTAGTGCCATATCCTGTCACTGGTGGTGGGGGTCTTACCTCTCTGCAGAGGTGCAGCTGGTGTATTCTACAGCCCCAGCTGACTGGGCAAAAAGGGCGAGTCTCTGTGGTGTCATAGCTAAAATGCTGGGCTGCAATATCAAAGTGAGTGAGTTTGAACTCCAGCTACCCTATTCATTTTCAAACTGATATTCTTGGAAAAGGTATGAACACCTTATCCTACCCAGCTATGGGTTGAATAATACCACTACTGTTCTATAAGGATGGGCTTGACATTAAATAACCTATGAAGGTTGATATGCCATTAAACAAAGAAACAAAAAGATACTGGTGTATCTAAAAAAAAAACAAAACAAAAAACCCAAACAAAAAAAACAAAAAACCCAAACAAACACAC
Source organism: Sepioteuthis lessoniana (assembly GCA_963585895.1). NCBI lineage: Eukaryota > Metazoa > Mollusca > Cephalopoda > Myopsida > Loliginidae > Sepioteuthis > Sepioteuthis lessoniana. The sequence continues at coordinate 6,745,015 of OY757929.1, read as the reverse complement.
AGAGAAAAGAAAAAGTTTGTATTGTTTTTGCTGGGTTCAGATTACATCCACAAGCATTTTAATACTACATAAATTACTTTAACATGTTTACCATCGTGAACAATAAACACTTTGGAATAGTAAGTAAACAAATATTGCTTATAAATCACAAAAATCACTTAGAATAGCTAAACAACACTCCTAGTAAATTAATAACCACTTCACAAATTACTGTACATAAAGCAAGTTTATTATTATGAAATATCACTTCAAAAGGACGTTGTATATACAAACTTTTAAGAATTAGAATGACCATAGTTGCTAACTGGTTTCATAACTACAAGAAAAAATTTAAAAAAATACAACAATGTTTACTAAAATTTACTTTATCGAAAAATAATTGAGCAAATATTAAACCAATGTTAAGGCCATTTGGCAGAAATCAAACCCGTTTATAACCAGGGTAGTATGTATAGATAAGTTTTATTTACGTATTAAAACTAATTTCTCCCTTTAACAAATTGTTTTATAAAACTGAAATCATTTAGTCGGTGAGTTTATTTTGAAAAGTAAATTTATTAATTTCAATCAAGAAAAAAAGTTTTTTTTTTTTTTTAATCTTTTCTTTGAAAACAAAAAATTCGATTGGAACAGGAAATTATTTGATAGGAAAAAAAAAATTTTCTATTTTGAATTTTTGTGTAAATCTTGAAAATATTTTTTTTATTTTTACATATCAACGATTTAAAGTTTTTAAAAGAAACGCAGCGTAGAAATTTGAATACATTTTTTTTTAAATACCGTTGCGAACTGCACTGAAGACCCATCGGTGCGGTTTCGAATCATACTGGTTCTAAGTGGTTAATTCGGTAAACAAATTAGGGGCTTGGGGGGTAGGCACGCGCTAAATACCCTCCCAACAAAAAGAGGGGTATTATTCGTAAAATCTTCCCCCCTGCACGTACAAGCTTATTTGCAAATAATTTTATATGATTTTTTTTTAAATACATATGCAAGCCTTGTTCGGACAGAGGTTTTTTTTTTTTTGGACTTGTACATTTTTTAAAAGCCGCAAAATCCTTCGGTAGAAGTGGTGTAGTGAAGACAAAATGAATGAATGGGCGGAAAAAAAAAAATCAAACATCCTAACTCTTGATTGACATTTTAAGTGACTCAAAGTTAATGTAGGTAAATTTAAATTATTATTCACGTGGATAAATAAATAGCAATATTTTTTTAATATCAAAATCAAATAATCACTCCTTCAACCTGAAAAATGTAAATTAATAATCTTACAAATCTTGTCACTTGAAAATTTAAAAATTACAATTTTCCCCCCTAATTTCGAATTCAATAATCTTAATTTTACACATCAATTAATATTTATGGTTTCCGGCTCGATTACTTTGTAACTATTGGAATGACAACCATTTTATAACTATTAAAAATTCATTAACCTCAGAACCGCATAAATTTCGACAGTATATATGTCATATGGTCCAAATTTCTGCAATTGATAATCATTGAAAAGTAAAAATAAAATTTAAAAAAATAAAAATAAAAACCAACCAAAAACAAACAACACAACTATTTTACTTTTTAATAAGTAACACAGCAACATCATAGAAAACTGGAGACTTTCTCAGCTTTAACAAATAAAAAAAAATAACTTGAGTGACAAAAGGAGGGTTTTTTTCTAAAAAGTGTATAGGAATAAATAATTTATTAGATTTTATTGCCGTCGATTATGAATATCATATTTTAGGTCAAACTTTGAAAGAATAAATAAAAATAATAATATTAGAAAAGGAGAAAAAATGTCACCTGGTGTGATGACCAGAAATTTATCTACGAATAGTGGCCGCCATTTTACGGATATGGCTTTTTAGTATTTTTTTTAATCTAGTTTTCTTTCCTCTGCTAATGTCCACATTTTCTAGGTTGTAGAAATGGGCAAGAGTTAGTTATCTGAAATAAAGTTAACATGGTCATCGACCAACAAAGTGAGAATGAAGGAAAGAAGAAGGAAGGAAGACTATTTCGTGGAGAGAAAAAAAAAAGAATTGAGACTAAAAAAAGCTTTTTTTTTTCTTTTTACAAAAGATTACTCTACTCAGTCGCTGACAGAGGAGGTTAAAATTGAATTCAAACTTGATAAATCTTTTTAATTTGTTTGAGATTTATCAAGTTTTAATCCAATTGAAAAATAAAATTTAAAAAGGAAAAAAAAAAAAAAAGTGATCTAAAAATTACATTTAATCTTTTTCCATTTTGAATTCAAAAGTAAAAGAAAAAAAAAATCGGTAGAATTTTAAATCAATTAAAAGTAAACATTTTTTAAAAAACATAATTAGCATAGATATTTGTATATAAAAAAAATTGAACTATGAATAAAAATCTTGACCGGATGAAAATACTTAATAAAGAAGGAAAAAAGTTTAGAAACAACTTAGTAAAATAAAATCGGTAGAGTTGGGCAGTCGAGACAAGTAATGAAAGGAATATGCACAAAATAATCCAAGTAAACCATGTGCCTAAACCTTTATTATACACAAATAGGGGAGGAGCATAAATTAAAAATAAACGAAAGTGAAAAAAAAGACATCTGATCTTAAGTTGAAATCATGAATGAACACGACTCGGAAAAAGCCACTAAATGTGGTAGAGATCACAATGAACATCAACTTCTACTGATATACGAGTCTAACCACCACCATGATGACGAGAGTGGTGCATACACAGAAGGAGGTACAAAGATCCTCTAGTAAAATAACTCATATTTTTCGAGTTTGTTTGTTTTTTTAAACATTCTAGATATTAAAAAAAAGTCGCTAAAAATCTTTTTTTTTAAAATAATAACTCTGAAAGAGAAAGAAACAATACTACTTACTTATTTTTCTTTACACCAAATGTTAACTAGCTGCCTTTGTGTGGTGTTGCCGATGTTCAGGAGCCACAACCTAAAGAGCACTCTTTAAAAAAAAAGCTGCTGCTGCCTAGTGCGTAACGTTGTACGGGTCTTTGTTGTTGGTACAACAGATAACCAATAAACAAAAATATAAAAAAAGGGGACCAGGATTAAAACTATAGATAAGTAAAAAGTCTTAGGGCACTTTTTTGGTCGCTCAACTTACTAGACTCGAGGTGGTTATACTTTCCCGCTTTTCAAGCTCAACATGGGAGATAGGCTTTCGGGACGAGTTCAAGAGGAGATAACTCTTTGATTGCGCACCTAATCGCCAACATTTGCTTAAAAAATTGCAAAATAAAAAAGCAAACATATACGAATTTAGATATTTTTAACATATACTTACCATTAGTTTCCATCGTAGCTTCTTTTTCTTTTAGGTTTTCTCTTTTAATTTTTGTCCAGGTATTTTTCTCTTGTGTGAGTGCAAGTAATACAAGACAAGCTAAAACTGAAGACTAGTAAAACATTATACTAAAAGTAAAATATAACCCTGTATTAAACAGCTCTATAACTATTTTCAATTTTTTAATTTCAGGGTGTTTTTAATTTGCACCCATTGGAGTTTGTTTTTTTCTATTATTGGTAATTAAATGATTTTAAGCAAAAAAAAAAAAAAATTTAGAAAAAAAATATTTTAGACAACCTCACTCTCTACACACAGGATAGCCACAAGGGGAGATAACTCTCTGCAAGAGCGACGCACAGCTATGACTTGTTTTTATTACGTGTTATAAATACTAAACTGCAGCTAATCATTATTTTAGTTATTAATTGTTACACATTCACAAGATTTTCAGTTTTTAAATCTTTTTAGATAAAACATGTTTGTTTGTTGTTGTTGTTTTTATTTATTGTTACGAAGTTTTAACTATAAGCGTTGTTTTAGTTTATGAAATAAAATTAACATAAGTTATTTATATTTACGTAAATGAATATTTTAAACTGGGTCAAAGTATTCTTAAAAACTATGATATCTTTTTTTTTTTTTTGTTCTTTTTTCATTTTTCATTTCTAGTCTTCATAAATGTTTTCACCATCATTCCAAATATAAACAATTTTATGTAATAAAATAAAGCGAAATACGTTTACTGTAGTTACGCGCAGCCATATTGTTTCTGTACTACTTTCTAATGTAAAAATAATTTTTTTTAAATATAATAATCAATCTAGTTGATGAGTTATTATTTGAAATTAATCATATTTGAGGCGTTTATTTACAAGTTCTTAGTTTAAAAAAAAAAGCAATAAACAGATTTAATTGATGTTTACTAAGGGAAAGTATAAAAGGTAATATTAACACACGAAAGAAGACTGGCCGGATTATTTATGAATCGGCACTTTTACTTCGGATAAATGTGTAGTATCTGTACCAGCGTAAATCCCACGATTATTAAAAACAAATGATTTAACATATGTACATGAAAACATTTTTATTTTGGAGTGCACAAAATTTGTAATTAAAAAATACATTATAATAATAAAAAATGTACTGATGAGTAGCTTAATTTTTTAATTAATTTTTTTTAAAAGACAGATTATTATGTAATTTTAAAATATATTTAAATTGCAAAAAATGAATTGTTAAAAAAAGCAAATGACAAAATAATAATTTTTACGATTTTATTTACCCAGTTTTTAATTACCGTATAAACTTGTGCATAGGTCTAATTTAAGGTCTAACTTTTAAAAAAAAATTGGTGACAACTTATTTTTGATTTAGCATCAGAAATTAATTGTATAATGATTTCGTCATCAAGATTAAGGACCGATTTTTTAAAGATATTTCAGTGCTATATCAAACATTACAAAATTAAAATACAAAGTGAATGACCAGTTGAAATATATGGGCGCCTTGAGTGGTGTAATGTTTGGTAAGCTAGACGAGCCAACCCTTATGAGTGAGTTCGAGTCTTTTTAAATGTCTCATTCATACGGCTTTGTGCCATTTGTAAGCAAAAAGCCAAGTAAACACTAAATTAAATATAATATATTTTAGAATACACAGGGGGTTTCTAGCTTCTTTTCTTTTACGAGAAAGGCTAAAAATTTAAATTTACTTTATTACATCCGCTGTCGCCCCCGACACTCAAAAGAAACGTAGGGCACTCGATTTCTGTAAAAATATCCGAGAACAATTCCATGTCACACACACACACATATACACAAAAACCATTAAATTAAAACTTCGGTTTGATATTGTTTTCTGCCTTGTTCTACCGATGAGTCTTTCCTTTATGGAGGTGCACATTTGAACTGGAAAAGGCTGGAGAATATACCGGTCGAAACGTTTTGTGAACAATAAAAGTAAAAGTTTAATTGTGTGTATAATTATGCGAATGTTAATAACTGTTATGTCGTCTTTAAATTTAAAAAAATATTAATTTATAATTTCCGAAAATATGGTTGCAATATAAATGATTGATTTATTTTAATGCCAATCAACCCGTCCAGACTTATTTCATACTTACAGGTTAGGGAAACGCATTCATTGTATGTTCGTGTTTATATTTTTTGTGTAATTGTTTCTTAGAGGTTTTTGTTTTTGTTTTTTGTTTGTTTGTTTGTTTTGCACACGTTCCCATCGAATACGATTAATTTTTAAACAGATTTATTTGACCCCTAGATGGGGCCCCTACCAACCCGAGTCAGAGTGGACCTGAGAGAAGTGACAATGAAAAAGTACCCTACACTCCCAAGATCTCCAGAACTGGAGCCTCTCCATCAGATACAGTTTAGTGTCATACTCAGACCCCCTCACTTTTTGGGGTAGATGGGAAGGGTCTCAACCCTTCTGCAGGGGATACAGTCAGTGTATTCTGAGCAGTATTAACCAGGCATGTTGAAATACAGTTTTTTACCACTGAAATGCTTGTTTCTCAAGTTCTACACAATGAACGACGTGAATTTAAAACAATAATTACTTGATTATTCATTATCTGTTTTAAATTTGTACTTAACCTGTTTATTTTATACTCTCTTCTGGTCATGTAAGGGTTGTTACTCAGGGCGGACTGAACAGTAAACCAAGTAAAGAGTACCCAAAGGTTTAAGAGGCCAAGTAGCAAAAATCTGATTCTTGAAGTGACCTCAAAAGAATTAAAACTCAGCATTCCAGCTGTTGTATTAATATATACTGCCAGATATATATTTACAACGGTTCTCAGCACTGTAAATAAACACTCTTAATAGATCTTTCTCTCTCTCTTTCTCTCACTCTCTCTCTTTCTTTATTATTTAAGTTTTTTTCTTTTTCATATATGGAGCAGTAGAAACAAATGACTGATGAAGGTTTGGTTTAGTTTCTTTGTTTAATGGCATATCAACTCTTGTAGAAGAATAGTAGTGGTACAGTTTAATCCATAGTTGGGAGCAGAAGGGGGTTCATACTTTTCCTAAGGGTATTTGTCATAAAGTGAATGTAACAGTGTGACTGAAGTTTGAACTTGCTTACTACAATTCCATAGTCCATCCCTTTAACCATTACACCACAAGGACACCCCCTTGACTGATAAAGATTGTACATAGAATGACAAGTAGGAAGAGATGAGCCAATAACCCTTTTTTTATTTCTTTGTAAAAAATACAAAGAAGGCACAAGGCCTTAAGAATTTGGGGGAGGGGAAGGGAGCAGTTTTGCTTTAACTATGAATTCTAAGGGAACCTAGCTAGCCGCATTTGCCAACCCATTCAACAGTACAATATATAACCATTCATCCATCATCATGCGCGCAGCAGTTACCAAAATACCACATCTGCTCTTTGAAGAAGACCTACTTAAAACCCGAATGTGGTGTATGATATTATTTACAATATATGATTTATTTACAATGGATATGATGGTAATGGGAGAAAAAACCCCGAAAAATATATATACATGAAAAAACAAGGAAAAATTCCCCGTTTGGTTGCCCTCCCATCCCCCCCGTCTATGAAATTGGAGGCCAACTGTTTTCCGGGTCGAAAGAACCGGAAACAAGCCGGACCTACCCTAGGTGGGATGGGAATCCTAATCTACAGGGATAAAAGAAATAAAGGGTCTAGCGCGGTATGGGTCGATAGAAGCAGGTAGTATGATTTTTTACATATGAATGTTCAAGATCTTCAATAAGAGCAGACTGGGATACTGAGCCAATAACCCTTTTTGCCTGAGTCACAGATCCCTGTTAGGCTGGATTTACATTTAAGAGTTGTTGTTATAATTATTATTATTATTATTATTGAACAAGTCCTGGCAGTAACACCCCACAAGGCACCAACTATATGGTCACCTACCACCTATCACGAAAACTATCCAAGCTAGATGAACCAGACATGGCGGACACTGCTGGAGAAGCAAGGATGAGCTCGTAAGCGATGTACTCCTGTGAACCCCCGCATATGGTCAATCAAAAGCAGGACGACCAGCTCGAACATACATACAGCAGCTATGTGATGATACGGGATGTAACACTGAAGACCTGCCAGAGGCGATGAATGATAAGGAGACGTGGAGAGAAAGGGTCAGGGATATCCGTGTTAGCCGCACGACATGATGATAAATGATTATTATTATTATTACCTTACTCCTTGCGAGATTTTTAGGCCATTTTTAACAGGTGTTTTTTCCCTGGAGTCCAAATGACAGCAAGTCTCCTCAGGTTTCCAGGACTCTTCAGAGTATTCTAGGCAATCTCAACAGTGCTGTGGTCTAGATGGTCTCCATTATTCCTCTGATCTCCATTTTCCACAGTTTCTTTTCCAGGTCTTTGGGGACTATTTCAAAGGCACCTTCTACAATAGGCATCATTGTCACACTCATGTTCACCAGCTTCTTCAGACCTGTGGCACAATACAGGTATTTGTCTTTCATTTCTTTCAGTTTCACTCAATGGTCGACTAGATTGACAAAATCCTTGAGCTAATATATTCTTTCTTTTTTGTTGATTAATACAAGGTCTGGTCTTCTGTCTAAGATTGAGTCATTTATTTGTATCTCTAAGTGTCAGGGAATTTGTTTGTCTCATTTTCTAGGATAGATTCTGGTTTGTACATTATTATTATTATTATTATTATTAGGGTGAGTTGAAAATTTTTGCTGAGGTCATAAAGGTGACAAACTGGACTGTGAGATGTCTAACAAGCCTGATACTCTGTGAGTTACTGGCCAAATTTGTCTCTATAGTTTGGAGTAGAGCCTTGGAATCCATGGTTTTCAACCAACCAAACCTTGCCTGATTGATAGATCGATTACTAAAGGATGTTTAAGCTACACACATAAGAAGGTTAAACAAATTAAGGAATTTAAAGACACTCTACAATGTACTAGAGACTATGTGGCTTCTCTTACCCAAGAAATTCATGGTTTCACTCAGCTTAACAGAAAAAATGAGTATTTAGTTTGATTACATTATCGTTTATAGATACTTGTGTATTACCTCTCATCTGCTAAAGAGTTTTACTACTGAGCACTAGTTGGCTCAAAAAGTTATTACTTCCCTTGTTTGCCAAAGAGTTCCGCAAATATCCACTAGGTAGCATGGTCAAACTGGCATATAAATGCTAGGCCCAAAAAATCAAATACCCTTTTACCTCAACAGCAAATTGACACAAAAGTTGCCAGCCTCCTTTTATCCCATACACTATATCTTGAAACAAACTCTTATCCAAACTGGACAAAAGGCTTTTTGCCTCCAATGAACCTTATGTCACATAGAACATGACAGCATAGAACAATACACTTCCTAAACATGTAAGTCTTCACACAAAACTAGTATTTTTCTTATATATATGTACATTAAGGACTCTACGACCTATGCTAAGGACTTTACAACCACATGTGGACATTTCTCGACATATATGTACGTATATGTGCTTTTTTAGTATTTCATGTCATTTTCATATTCATTCTATTAAGTTTGCACAACCAATAAAATATGTTGTGAATTCATCATGAATTATTCTCACATTTATTCTGTATAAGAAAACAATATTCAACCACCATTCTTCTACAAATGGTCCATATCGTTATTTCTGACTCTTTTTCTGTTGCCATGAGTTATTGTGCTTAAAAATGAGAAACGAACAAAGCCAACCATCACTCATTGGTAATTTGGCTTCCACTACACACTCTATGAGTTGATTTTTAAGAAGACTTTTGGCATCATTAACTAACTTATAGATTTCTGTCAGAAATCTGTTTTTGTTTTTTTTATATAACTCATTTGAGTTTACTACTTAAACTAGTAATTATCTCATAGTCTTATAACATGAGGGCAGAGGATATTACCATTTAAACATAAATGGCAGTTGACGTTGTAGAGTTCTGTTGCCTCTTATTATATTAAAAGAAAGAAAATAAAATAATGAAGGCGTTGATATTGAGGGTTTTCAATCTAGTAGTTTAATGAGAGCTTGAGAGGAAGTTTTTCCTTGTGCCGTGAGTTGAAGAAGGTAGAAACAGTTGTACATGGCTGTGCGGGAATTTGGTACCTAGCCAGATGCTTCGGGGGTCCATTTGGTTTGGGAGGGAAAAATAATTGACCAGGAAATGGTCTCCTAAAGGAAGCAGAGGAACAAATATTGAAGTGTGCTCTCTCAAGATGAAAAGTCCCTTTCTGCTGTTGGAATCATCCTGGGATAGAGAAAAGATTTTATCTCTCATGTCGGCTAGTCTTACCTTGCTGCCAGCAAGGAGGAAAGGTAAAGAGAGCTCCCACCTTGCTGCCAGCAAGGAGGGGAGGTAAAAAGAGAGGGTGAGCATGGTTTGCACTGCCTTTTATGGTATCCGGGGAGGTGTGCCCAGGCAGAATAGTATCGGTCATTCTCATTGGATGAAATGTATAATTTCAAACACCAATGGCCAAAGCCATTCCCACACTAAATAATAATTTGTTATTCTTTCTGCTACAGTCTGATAATTGATAGAATTACACCTCTGTATTTATTTGTTGTATAAATCTCCCTGTCAACTGTAATAGTTGTCAATAAGCTAAATTTATAAGAAAAAAAGAAAAACATTTGATTTTACCTTGTTGCTATACGATCAATGCAAAGAATATTTCAAGTAAAATTCATAAATACTTGAAATTATTGCAACTATGGAAAACACAGCAGCTGCTTTTTAAGCTTTATTCAATATGACTCTATAGTTTAAATTAGGTTTATTTAACAGTTCAGACATCTTGGTCTATGTTATTATTATTTGGTTCTGCAACTACAACTATTAATGGAGTCAGTGGTGCTGATTATCTAGTAAAATGAATTCCTTCATAGTGCGACTCCTTTGTAGTAGAATTTGTTAAGAAGACCTTAACAGTCCAACCTTAGATGATCAAGGCTATGCATCCATATGGAATTGGAATAACAAGACTAACTCTTCTATTTGTTAAACTCATTTAACATATGTATTTGAACTGATTTTATTCAATCTAAACATAAAAATGAAAATGAAAATAAAACTACTTCCATAATAATATTACATAAATTTTAATCAGTATTGAATCTTTCTTTTTTTGAATATATATATAAAATGCATCAAAGCTTTTCAGGTTTTCAAGAGCAAATAGTGAAATATTTTTTTATTTGAGATTATTATGATTTTACCTAGTAAGTTATTCCGTTTTAATTTTGTTGTTCCGTGTCCTTTTATTGTATTATCTCCCACTTTCTCCTAGTACCATGACTATATATCTATCCCATATACTTACCTGGTATTATTTTTAGGTTAGATTTCATTATTTGGTTTAATGGCATATTAACCCTTGATGGTTATTTAAGGGCAGATCCTGTTTACATATGATTTTTAAGTGAATAGTTTTTTAAACAAGCCAAAGCTCTTTTGTTTGCACACAGTTAAATAGTCTACTTTAAATATACACCTTGCTACATTTGGGTGATGTGTTTTGTTTGGGTCATTGGAGAGTTTGGGGTCTTTCAACATCATACTCCCCTCACCAAGAAGACCATATCAAAGACAATCAGTCTCTGATACGTCCTTCAGTTTATGCAAAATGGTTATTTCATGCCAGATCCTGTTTACATATGATTTTTAAGTTAATAATTTTAATATTTTTTAAACAAGCCAAACCTCATTTGTTTGCACACAGTCAAATGGTTTCAATTTTTGCTGACTAATACTAATTTTTCAATTTGATATTCATAAAAAGTTCTATTTAGCCCATAGATGGAACCCTAAAAGGTACTACCATTCTGAGTCAGAGTAGACCTGGAAGAAATGGCAATGAAGGGGTACTCCAAATTCCCCAAACTTTAGGACTGGTGCCTCACCATCAGATACAGTTTAGTGTCATATCTGGGACACTCACTGGGGGCAAGTCTTACCCTTCTGCAGTCCCAGCTGACTGGTCTACTTAATATTCTTATATAGAAAACAAATAACAGACATTAATGAAATGAAAAAAATAAAAATCTTTTGTAGTTTCTATGTTTGTGGAATGGCTCAATGATACAAAGGATGCTCCAAAAGTAACGCCACCGATCTATTTGAGCAGAAACTAAAACGGATGAAGGAAGCAGAATAACACCATTGAATAGAACAAGTTTTCTGCTACAAACCTTATTTTTCGATATAACCCTCATTAACATGGTTTATCACTTTCATCTGTATCATTATTGATGGAATTTATTATCAATTATCTAACTGTATTCACATCAACTGTTTGGTCATCATAAACATTCAGAATCAGCTTGTAGGCATACAATAAATAATTATCTCCCTTAGAGAATTAACATGTCCATTTGGAGCCTTATAGGGTATCACATGACACTCCCAGAAACCCATTCTCTACCTGTATTTGCTTCCGTTCTTTGAACAGTAGAAACATTGTAGCTGACCCTGCCAAAGAACAGTAAAGCCACATGACTATATTACCCACACCTGTGAAAGCCTTTTTCTTTTTTGTACCCCTTCTACATACTACTTGTTCATGGAACAACATGTTTGTGCATTCTTTCCACTTGCATGTATATTGTGTATATAAAATATCAAGTGTTCTTTTATGTGTAAATGAGCTTGTCTTGTCTTTCCTTCCATTTTGTTCAGTGTTAATATATCATGGATATACTAATGCTAATATTGGTCCTTAGTGAGTGGGGACTCAACTAAATAGTATATCATAGATATAAAGTTAGTAAGTAAAGTTGGCAACTGTAGTCAAGGGTGACCCAAAGGCTCTTTTTTCATTAGCTACTACACTGAGGTGTAGTATTATTTTTTGAGTCTTTGATCTGACTCAACCTAGGATTGAACTCCAGTCTCCCAGGCCATTGGTGAACACTCTACCTGCTAGGCCAATGGTCCTTGGTGAGTTGGTTGTTGGTGAGTGGGAACTTGACTAAATATCTTTTCTGTGTTGTGTTCAGTGTTAGTATATCATGGATATACTAATAGTAATATTGATTGTTGGTGAGTGGGGACTTGACTAAATATCTTCTCTGTGTTGTATTCAGTGTTAGTATATCACGGATATACTAATGCTAATAATATTGGTCGTTAGTGAGTGGGGACTTGACTAAATATCTTCTCTGTGTTGTGTTCAGTGTTTATATGTCATGGATATAAGCAAAGTTGGCGACCGTAAGCGAGGGTGACCCGAAAGCTCACGTTTCAATAGCTATTACACCGAGCTGAGTGTTAAGTAAGGCAACATCAAGTACCATTTTTTGAGTCTTTGGTATGACTTGACTTGGGATTGAAACCCGGTCTCCCGGACCATTGGCGAACACTCTAACTATTATGCCAGTGGCCCGGTCTATTATGCCAGTGGCCTGGTACTGGTCTTTGGTGAGTGTGGACTTGACTAAATATCTTCTCTGTTTTGTGTCCAATGTTAATATATCATAGATATAAGTAAAGTTGGCAACTGTAGTCGAGGGCGACCAGAAGGCTCCCTTTTCAATACCTGCTACACCGAGGTGTAGGGGAGGGTGCTACTCCTTTCTCTGGATTGCTCCACTTTACCCTTGATATGTACTTTATATTGCTGAGTGTTAAGCAAGGAGGTATCAAGTACTATTTTTAAAGTCTTTGGTATGATGTGAACTGGGATTGAACCCAGGTCTCCCGAACCATTGGCGAACACTCTACCCATTGGTCCAATATACTAATGCTAATATTGGTCGTTGGTGAGTGGGGACTTGACTAAACATCTTCTCTGTGTTGTGTTCAGTGTTAGTAAATCATGGATATACTAATGTTAATATTGGTCCTTAGAGAGGGAGGACTCAAATAGATGTCTTCCCTACCACCCAGCCTTCCAATTAGCTCATCTCTACAAGTTTTAGGAATGTGCTCCCTGTACCGGTGGTATTTTCTGTGGAAATAGTAATGAGACATTACTTTTGGAGTATATGTCAAAGTAATATATGTGCAGCAAGTTTTGAAAGTCATCAGATTCATATGTCATTTATATATTATTCTGGTTTAGAAGATTTACATTGTTATTTATTCTGTATTTTTTTTTTAGGTTTTTTTTTTGTAGATGATGAGTTTGAATTGTTTTATGCCAATGACACTTGTGTATTGACATTTGTGTCACTCATATCTCTGTCATCACTGTTGAGGCAGAGGTAGAGACTTTCTAAAATCATAATATGATTAAGGTAGTCCCATAAAAGTGTTAACATTTTTCTTTTTGATCATCCTGTATGGTAATATTTATGTTTATATACTTCCGTTCTTTGTTGAGCCTCAAAATACACGTCACAAAGACTCAATGGTGACATAGAAATGATTAATATTGCATTTCTCTTTCGTTGAATTTAAATTTCAGTTTGTAGCTTTGAATTACATTTAATTTGGATTTATATCCAATCAATATATTTATTTCCCAATTGTTTAGAAAAGTTAACCAAAAGGCTCTTGATTATCTATGGTTTGGTTGTGTTTTATGGCTTATCAATGCTTGAGGGCTATTTAATGCCAAATCCTGTTTATACATACATATCTATCTATCTATCTATCTATTATGTATATGCTTTGTAAGTGAATAGTTAATGGGTAACATTTTAAAATGAGCCAGAGCTCATTTGTTTGCATACAGTTAAATGGTTTCAAGTATTGTTATCAAACACTACAAAATTCTATTTGCTATTTAACCTGAATAATTATATTTGGTAATAATAACCCTTAGTAAAAGATTGAACAGTTCTATTTGACTCATAGATGGGACCTTAACAGATACTGCCACTCCAGGTCAGAGTAGACCTGATAGTTATGGTAAAGAAAGGGTACTCCACATTCCCCAAATTCCAAGATTGGAGATTCACCATAAGATGCAGTTTAATGTCATATCCAGGACACGTGATTATCTATGAAAGTAGTACAAAGATTTGGTTGGTTTGTAGGTTTTTTAACACCAAATCCATTTTATGTAAATAATCATTTCTATTTCAAACAATTCTGTTTAGCATGAGTACACAGTTTAATTGTCAAAAACATTTCTATTTCAAACTATTTAAGCAGTCATATATAACAATTCAGTTTAGTGTAAGTACAGTTTCAATGTCAAAAACAGTTCAATTTCAAATAATTCAGTTTAGCATAAGCCCGCAGTTTAAATATAAGTACAGTTTAATTGTGAAATTCTATTTCTAGTTATTCAGTTTAGTCAAGCAGTTCTAATTCAGCTAAGTACAGATTTTGTTTACACACAGTTACATGTCAAAACAGTTCTATGTTAAACAATTCAGTTTAGTGTAAATACAGTTTCAATGTCAAAAAACAGTTCTATTTTAAATAATTCAGTTTAGCATAAGCATGCAGTTTAAATGTAAGTACAGTTTAATTGTCAAAAATATTTCTATTTCAAGCCATTCAGTTTAGTCAAACAATTCAGTTTAACATAGGTATGCCGTTTGTTCTATTTAACCCATAGTGTTATGGGGACATATCCTACCATACCCCAAAGATGGACTCGTCCAACCTAAAAATATTCTCTGAGCTTAGCTTACTCGGGTGAGACAACTTCTTGTTCCTTATGAGACATTTGACAGACGGACTGCAAGCCGAGCACAGCTAGTACTTCCTTTGTATGACTTCCTTTTTCTGCTAATACAATAACGTTTACTTATCACCCGTTGTTTGAGTTGTTCTTCCACCGGTCTTATCTGAAGACCACAACACATAGATAGGGCCCTATCAGGTGCTACCACTCCAGGTCAGAGTGGACCTGGGAGCAATGGCAATGAAGGGGTGCTCTGTATTTCCCAAAGCCCCAGCATTACTGGGACCTCACCATCAGACTGTTTAGTATCATATCCAGGACATTTGTGAGTGGGGTCTTACCCCTCTGAAGAGGTGCAGTCAGTGTATTCTACAGCCCCAGCAGACTGGGCAAGTAGTACATAGAGGAAATCCCTTGCTTTTTTTTTTAGTTCATAATTTTCATGGAAATTTACAAAGTCTCTTCACTGTGTCCTAAGATAGGAAAGGTAGAAGTTGACATATTTTTGTTGTACACAAAGACAAATAAATGAAGATTGTGTAGTGTTAATCTTTTTAGAGATGAGAAACTATCTGTCTGCTTTGAAAAGAAGCAATTAAAAGTCAAACATTTTACATAGACTCGAACACTGCTCATTGATGCAACTAAGTCACAAGACAAACCATTTCTTCTGGATATTCATGACTCTTTGGTGCAAAGAACATAAAGTCTGGTTTGCTTTGTTTAATGGCATATCAACTCCTTATGGGTTATCCAATTCCAATATCTAATTCATTTGTAAATGTTTCATTGTAATCATAACTATATTTCAATGTTCCATTGCAATTTTTTAAAAGTTGAACTTTGTCATCATTTATTCTTAATATATCAATTACATATCAAGCGTTCTTATCTAATATTGGTGATATATGTGGTTATATATTTTAAAGCAAAAGTTGGCGACCGTAGTCAAGGGTGACTTGAAGGCTCCCTTTTTGATAGCTACTACACCAAGGTGTAGGGGAGAGCGCTACTCCTTTCCCTGGAGATATTTTAAAGTAACTATACCTATTTAATGATAGATATTTGTTCGTACACAGTTATATGGTTTCAAGTATTTCTATCTAATACCAATAATTTGCAAGCAATTATATGGTTTCAAGTAATTAATAATAATCCTTTATAAATAATCATAGCTTCAAGTAATTATTCATAATGCAAATAACTTGCATGTGGTTAAATGGTTTCAAGTATCTCTGTCTGATATTAATAATTCTATTTATAATCTATAATGGAGGTGCCCGTGGTGTAATGGTTATCGTCACTGGAAATGGACATGGCGATACGAGTTCAAATCCTGGACAAGGCTGATTGCATTTCACATAGCACTAATACCCTTGGGAAAGGTATGAATCCAATTCTCCCTCCAGCTATGGATAAATAGTGGGACAGACTGGGTTCTTTAGCCTTGGTGAGGCAACTAGTCTCGGAGAAGGAAAACTCCGAATTCAAATCTGTTAAACTCCGCTTAAAAATTGACCTTGTGTCATATCCTGCCCGAGCAGAGGGGTTGGTAAATATGAATAATTCTATTTGATAATAATAATTTGTTTGCACAGTTATAGGGTTTCATGTATTCCTATCCAATACTAATAATTTTCAAATAGATGCATTTGACCCATAGATGGGACCCTAACAGATACTTCCACTCTGAGTCAGAGTGGACTTGGGAGTAATAGTAATGAACAGGTACTACACATTCTCCAGAGCTTTAGCACTGGAGCCTCACCACTGGATGTCATATCCAAGGAACTTTACTTAAAAGCAAGTAACAACTTTATATAATTACCGTTGTAGTAACTTTTTAAATTCTTGCATTTCTCTTATTTATCTGGGCAGTGTGCAAATACCAACATTTGGTAAACAATGACATCTTTTTTGTTTTGGTTTGGAAGAAACATATAATAAGTATCTCTTTATTGTTTGGGACTGTAGAATACACTGACTGCATCTCTACAGAGGGGTAAGACTTCCCCAATGAATGTCCTGGATATGACACAAAACAATTTGGAGCTTTGCCATCGCTCCCAGATCCACTCTGACCCGGAGTGGTAGCACATGATAGGGTTCTATCTATGGGTCAAGTAGAACTGTTTGACATTTAAACAGTGTACTTATGCTTAACTGAATTGCTTGAAATAGAACTGTTTTTACATTTAAAATGACTGATGGCTCAGTCAGTTTGGGCTGCAGAATACACTGCATATCTACAAAGAGGTAAGACTCCCTCAATGAGTGTCCACAAAACAATCTGAAGGTACTATTTACCAACCCCTCCGCTCGGGCAGGATATGACACAAGGTCAATTTTTAAGCGGAGTTTAACAGGTTTCATTTCAGAGTTTTCCTTCTCCTAGACTAGTTGCCTCAACAAGGCTGAAGAACCTAGTCCGTCCTACTATTTACCCATAGTTGGAGGGAGAATAAGGGGGTTCATACCTTTCCCAAGGGTATTTGCCCGAAAGTGAACATAATAGCGCGACTGGAGTACGAACTCGCGTACTACGATTCCGCAGTTCATTGCTTTAACCATTACACCACGAGGACACCCCAAAACAATCTGAAGGTGAAGCTTCAGTATTGCTGGAGAATGCAGAGTACCACTTCATTGCCATTACTTCCAGGTCCACTCTGGCCCAAAGAGGGTCCTATTTATGGGTCAAATAGAACTGTTTTTACATTTTAACTGTGTGTAAACAAAAAAACTGTATTTAAACAAATGACTGTGTATAAACAAAAAACTGTACTTATGCTAAACTGAATTGTTTGAAATTAAGTGAAACCATTTAACTGTGTGCAAAAAAATGAGCTCAGGCTTGTTTAAAATGTTATCTACAAAATGAGTTAAGAAATCATATATTTAGTATAGATGTATAAATGACCTACAATGGTTGATATGCCATCAAACCAAACCAATCTCTATTGTGTTCTATTATCCTCCCCTTCCCTAAGAAAGGCAACCATAGAATCATTAAGAACTACAGAGGTATAACTCTTACATCTATAGCGACTAACGTCTATAATGTCGTGCTTTTCAATTACATTGAACCTGAAATTGAGAAAATTCTTTGAAAAAATCTGAACGGTTTTTGGAGAAATCTATCCACAACATCACAGGTTCTAACAATCCATCAAATCATAGCTGGAGTCAATGCAAAAAACCTTCAAGCAAAACTCTTGTTTGCAGATTTGTCCAAGGCTTTTGATTCTATATATGGAGGGACGATAGAACAAAAACTTCTTGCTCATTATCTCTGCAAAGAAACTATTACTATAATGATCTGTACCTTATAATGCTGAGTGTTAAGCAAGGAAATATCAAGTACCATTTTTTGAGTCTTTGGTCTGACTAGACCTGGGATTCAACCTCAGTCTCCTGGGCCATTGGTGAACACTCTACCCACTAGACCAATGAGCTGGTAATAGTTTGTGAGTAACTTCATTTTCAAACAAGTTATTAGAGCTAATTTGTTTGCACCCAGTTAAATAGTTTCATGTATTCCTATCTAACACTAATAATTCTATTTGATATTAATCATTTGTTTGCACACAGTTAAATGGTTTCAAATATTCCACACATTGATAATTCTATTTAATACTAATCATTTGTTTGCATACAGTTAAATGATTTTGAGTATTGCTATTTAACGTTAGTAATTCTAATTGTCAAGTTTTCCAATGTAATATAAATAATTTTCATACAGTTGTATGGCTTTGAATAACTTACAGTGATTGAACAATTGTATTTTACTCAAAGATGGGACCCTAATAGGTACTACCAATTCAGGCCAGAGTGGACCTGGGAGTAATGGCAATGAAAGGGTACTACACATTCTCCAAAACTCTATGACTGGAGCCTCATAATCAGAAACAATTTAGAGTTATACCTCAGGAGACTCGTTTGGTGCAGTCGGTGTATTCTATAGCCCCAACCAACAAGGAGGCATTTTTTCAAATACTTACTTATTTAACGTTCCATTATTTCAACTCTTGTTAGTGATATCTTGTATACCTGTAATGGCCTCTTGATTAAGGGAATTAAATCAAAATAAACACACCACAATATTTGGCAATTACATCTTGTATCTGAGTTGACAAAAAATTCAAACTTCCCTTTAGGAATCTTTGTTGAACACCATTTGATCGTTATATTAAAAGAAATGCAAAATTATCAGCATTTTAAGTCACAATTCAGATGGAAATTGTAAAATAAGGCTCAGTCCAAATAGTTACCTGTTGGCAGGGTTTAGAATGTGCTGATTATATTCTGTATAGAAGGGTAAGATCTCCCCACAAAAGGTATACCATTAAACTACATCTGGTGATGAGGTTCCAGAATCACCTCTTTGTTGACATTATTCCCAGGTCCACTCTATCCTGGTATGGTAGTACCTGTTAGAGTCCCATCTATACGTCAAATAGATTAGTCTAAGATAATTGAATGTTTAACTGTTTAAAAGGATTGTGAAGATATTTTTTGTACCATATATAATTGGAGACCATGATAAGCTGATTTTAGCATGAAATAACCCAACAAGGGTTAACATGCCATAAAACCAACCAACCAAAGGATTAGGCTTGATACAGTCTATAAATATAATCAATGGAGGTGCCTGTGGTGTAATGGTTATTGTTGTAGGAAATGGACACGGCGACATGAGTTCAAATTCTGGACAAAACTGATCGCATTTCTCATAGCACTAATACCCTTGGGAAAGGTATGAATCCAATTATTCTCCCTCCAGCTATGGATAAATAGTAGGACAGACTGGGTTCTTCAGCCTTGGTGAGGCAACTAGTCTAGAAGAAGGAAAACTCTGAATTCAAACCTGTTAAACTCCGCTTAAAAAAATTGACCTTGTGTCATATCCTGCCCGAGCGGAGGGGTTGGTAAATATGATATGATAAATATAATCAATTAATAGAATACATTTTATGAAATACATTGAGATTCATTTATTAACTACTGCATCTCAGCAATACATCCTAAAAGATTTTGATATATAAAATTTACATTTTAATAATAGCATGATACTGAAGGCATAAGCTTATTATATATGCTAGAGTCAACAGATGGCAAATCGTATTGAAGTTGCAAGCTCCTAGAATAAAAGAACTTGGTGTAGCAGTTATTGTTGTAGGAACGGAAACACACTTAGCATAATGGTTATCATCATAGGAAATGAAATCAGAGACCCAAGTTCAAATCCTGGACAAGGTTATCAGCATTTCACTTCATGCTAATGCTCTTAGGAAAGGCATGAATCCATCTCTTCTCCACCCAGCTATGGGTAAATGATAGGGCAAATTGGTAGTGCAACCAGACAAGAAGGGAAAAATTAAGGGATTCCCATTAAGCAGCTTGATATCTAGCCTTGAAACAGGATTTAAGAGAATATAGAGAGGGAGAGAACCATCTGTCTGTCATAATGATTACCAAGAGAGTGGGTATATGCTGTGTGATAGACATTCTTTTACAGTGAGAGGGTGAGAGACAGATCCCACCAAAAAACCAATGTGAATGAGATCTCAAATTTTGAAACCTTTGCGGATATGACTAACAAATGCTGAATGTTTGGTTGAAATCAGACCCAAAATGGCAGAGGTTGAGCTTTATGGACAAATAGACATTTGGTAAATTACACGAAGTAACACAAGTCTTATTCCTGGATGGTATGTACTATTTCTTAATTGCTTATATTGGAAATTGGGTAAATTTACAAATTCCATTGCTCTGGTCACAAAAGAAAAATTGGAAGAAAAAAATTGGGTCTCTTTCATTTAGTTTAGGTAGAAGTAATTGGGAAATAACACTTTCTACTGAGGATCAAAAAAAAGTAAAAATTTTGTAATAAAATTTTGATAATGGGAAGAACTATTCTGGAACTTCTTCTCCAGACAAAATTGAATAAATATTTTTCATTATTAAATAATAGAGATTGTTTAGGTTGCAGATTAAAGTCTAAGTAGCTATGTATTCTTTTTTGGAATATTTGTTAAATTCTATTTGACAATAAATACTTATATCAATATCTATATAACAATCTATTTTTTTGTATGTTTCCATGAAACACCAAAAATAAAGATTTTTGTAAGGGCACAGTATGAAAATACTCTTAGTACAAAGCAATGTTCAATTCAGTTTGTAATTTAATGATATTATAATGAACGTCTGCATTTGGGCTCATCCAAATCATTATAATTTCTCAAGGGAAATATCTATTAAATGTTAATAAGAGAACATTTCCTATTAATTAATTTGGAATTAATTGTAAATTGTAAATTCTATAATTATGATGTGGTTGAACATTGAACTTAATGGCCACTAAGGATAGCATTTAAGCAAATTTTTAAAAAGTAATCAAGAACGTTTGAAAAACAACTCAAATCAATGATCATTTTCTAAAAGATTTTTATTGATTAAAAATGAGTAGAATTTTATTCTGCCAAATTTTGGCTCAAGTCATCATTTACATTCCCATTTTCTTTTATGAAGTTTTCTGGAAAAAGAAATAAGAAATTTAAAATGTAATAAAAAATGTACATTTTAATTAAAATGGCAAAAAATGTTTGCAATAATTAAGAAATTCATAATTATATAACAACAATAATTTCACTGTAATATATAATTTTACGATGCAATACAATGCAATGTATAATAAATTGAAAAACTGGACAAAATGTTTTATTGTAATAGGGTTTAAATTTCTTGGCTCAGTGGTACTCAATCTTTTCTGCTGATGGCCCCTTCTGACTTGTAATTTATTTCTGTGTGCCACATATAGTTGTTATTAGAAACAAGAATTCTGCTATTTATATTTATTTGAAAAGTCCTTCATTACTCAGTACTTCCATGTCATATCATAACTTTTTCTAGATCAAAGAATACAGCTATAAGATGTTCATTTTTACTGAAAACTTTTCTAATATTTGTTTGGAGGCAAATCAAATGGTTTATTGTGCCTTTTTTACTTTCAGAATCCACATTGTAAGTTGGAGATAAGGTTGTTTGATTCCAAATGCCAAATCAGCCTGTTATTTATTATTCTTTCCATTGTTTTGCATAAGCAACTGGTTAAGGAGATAGGTCTGTAGTTTTGCAAATCCGAGCTGTTTTTTTTGGTTTGGTAATTTGTACTATTGTGGTTTGTCTCCATATATCTAGGAAATTTCCTTCTGTCCATATTTTGTTAAAGATTTTTAAAAGAAATTTTCATGATTCTTCCAGTAGTTTCTTTAAGAATTCATAATGGATTTCATCTAGGCCTACAGCAGAGTTATGTGATTTTTTTTAATGTAGTCTTTCAATTCTCTTCATGTCAATAAACTATTATACTCTTCTAGGTTTTTTGATTTGAAGTTTAGTTTGTTTTTCTGCATCTTCTTTAATGGTTATATATTCTTTTTTGTCCTGGGTTTTCATTCCCAAGATAATTACTCACCCAGGGATAGTAGGGAGTATAGGTCTTTTCATAGCATGATTGACCCAACAGTCATCGCCCTCTAATTCAGATTTTTACAAAAATCTAATAGAGGACTGACATGACTAGCCGATTGATTGGATCAGGCCTCCTTGACTGCTCCTCTAGCCCAGTAAGAGCCAAAGTGGAGTGTCGCAAGTCATGTGATCACTTTAATTGCCAGGTCAAGGACTGCTCAGTCACCAGGATCCCATCCTCTAGCATTATGGGTCATCACCCACAGCCATCAGGTAGCTTCAGTGGGAGAGGTTACCCCTCTGCAGAGGTGCAGTATTCTACAGCCCCAGCTGATAGGGCAATGTATCTCATTTATCCTATTTACCCAACCCCTCTGCTCGGGCAGGATATGACACAAGGTCAATTTTTAAGCGGAGTTTAACAGGTTTTGAATTCAGAGTTTTCCTTCTCCTAGACTAGTTGCCTCACCAAGGCTGAAGAACCCAGTCTGTATCTCATTTATTACCTACCAAAATATGACATCCATCCACAAGTGAGAATATGGCCCCAAGTTAAGAACCAAAATATTAGATGAATCTTTATCAAATACTATTAATTTCAGCTATTAAATGAAGGGGAAAGAAATACAAAAAGGAAATAAATAATACTTGATTGTATTTTACTTGGAGAAGTAATAAATTGTAGATTTTGTATCCAGTGGTTTTACAATCAGAAGTCACACTTCTTTCTTTTTTTTTTTTTTTGAATTGGGATAATATTTATTGTTGCAGGAAGTGGACTCGGCAATCTGAGTTCAAATCCTGGACAAGGCTTGTTGCATTTCTCATAGTGCTAAAACCTTTGGGAAAGGTATGAGTCCAACAATTCTCCCTCCATCTAAGGGTAAGACTGGGCTCTTTAAGCTTGGTGTGACAACCAGGCTAGAAGGAAAACTTTGAATTTAAACCAGTTATAGACCTGGAGAGGGATGGGCACCAAAAAGCTATTCCCACCAAAGGCATATTTCATGTTTAGTACCATCATGACCTAACCAGGTTACAGTACCAATAGACCTAGAGAGGGATAAGCACCACCAAGCTATTTCCACCCAAGACATATTTCATGTTTAGTACCATCATGACCAAACCAGGTTACAGTAGACCTGGAGAGGGATGGGCACCAGCAAGCTATTCCTACCCAAGACATGCTACATGTTTAGTACCATCATGATCAAACCATGACCAGTGATGATGAGATAATAAACAGGAGGAGATAAAAAAATTTATTTAATCATTAGTTCAGATTTACTGAGTTTGGTTTCTTTGTTTTCCTTTGCATATCAACTTTCATGGGTTATTTAAACCCAAATTCATCATTCAGTTCAGAAAGAGTAGTAAGTTGACTGACCATAATGAAGGCTCCCCTTTTTCATTAGCTACTACACTAAGGTGTAGAAGAGGGTGCTACTCCTTTCCCTGGATTGCTCCACTTATCCTTGATCCTGTACCTTATAATGCTGAGTGTTAAGCAAGGAGGCATTAAGTACTAGTTTCCGAGTCTTTGGTATGACAACCTGGGATTGAATCCTCATTTCCCAGGCCATTGGCAAACACTCTAACCATGATACCAATGAGCTGGCAGTGGCTGGTTGTTGTTTGTTTGTCTGTTTGGGTTTATGGTATATCAACTTTTGTAGGTTATTTAATGCCAAATGAATTTTTATGCAAATAGTTCTATTTCAAACAATTCAGTTTTGCATGAGTACACAGTTTAATTGTCAAAGACATTTCTATTTCAAGCTATTCAGTTTAGTATAAGTACAGATTTTGTTTGCACAGTTAAATATCAAAAGAGTTCTATATTAAACAATTCAGAACAGTTCCATTTCAAACAATTCAGTTTAGCATAAGCACGCAGTTTAAATGTAAAATACAGTTTAATTGTCAAAAACATCTCTATTTAAAGCTATTCAGTTTAGTCAAACAGTCCTAATTCAAACAATTCAGTTAAGCATAAGTATGCAGTTTGTTTTATTTAACCCACAGATAGGACTCTATCAGGTGCTACCACTCCGGGCCAGAGTGGACCTGGGAGCAATGGCAATGAAGAGGTACTCCACATTCCCCAAAGCTCCAGTATTACTGGAATCTCACCATCAGATTGTTTAGTGTCATATACAGGACACTCGTTGGTAGGGGTCTTACTCCTCTCCAGAGGTGTAGTCGGTGTATTCTACAGCCCAAGCCGACTGGGCAAACTGGCAGTGGCATAATGGTTACTAGCACAAAAAATGGAATTGGCAGGTTATATTTGAATCCCACTTAAGAAAAGTATGAACCCATCTTGTGCTCTATCAACTGGGCTTTTTAATCTTGGTGTGGCAACCAGTCTAAAAGAAGGAAAACTCTGAATTTTTTAATTCAAACCAGTTCTAGACCTGGAGAAGGATGGGCTCTGTCAGGTTATTCCTGCCCATGACATGTAGTGCCCTCACAACAAAAAATAGGTCACGGGGCTAGTGAGAGGATATTTTAATTTAATAATAATAATAAAAAACGCAAACTATCTCATGTGATTTTTATTGAAGAACTTTACCAACTGAATAATTAAAAATTTTAAAATACAAAGAGTATGTGCGAGACAAGCTTAATATTTGATTATGACTGTTGTCATTACTTCCTATCTTGTTGGGGGTTCTGGATCAACTTCAGTAAAAGCAGAGATCCTTCTTTATCACACAACAAAATTTGATTCATTTCCGGAAATCCAGAGTCAATTAGACTCTTTGGTTTTCTTTTAAAACAATACACTAGGCAGTCAGAAAAACTGATATTGATATTAATGCTGCTTGTCAGTTACATGTAGATGACCTAGATGGATGTGACATTTAACACCATATCAGTTGGGCAATGTTCTCTTTCAATTGATCCAAGTTTCCTTAACCCCATTGTATCCTAGGTTATGCAAAACTCATAATATTTTATTGTAAAGCTGTTTCATCTATTAGAAACCTCTCCCCGCAAAAAAATAAAAAAATAACTGAAAAAACTAACAAACAAAAAAACCCCAAAACAGTGAATTTGTAAAAGTTTAAAAAACATCTTTTTTTCTTTGAATTTCAAACACATCATAAATTTTGTTTGTTAATTAAATATTGGAATTGCATGTCAGTTTGTTTTTTGTTTTTAAACACACAAAAACATTTAAGAAGCTTTTTAAAATGTATTAACAACAACTGAGAAATTTCATTGATGTTGTAATAATGGTTTTTGTATTTGATGTTTTATTATGAATTTTTGATTAAAATTTTATTAATTTAAAGCTGTTGTATGATTACAATTTTAAAGATATTTTGGGGGTTGCAGAATTTAATCAAGGCAATGAAAAGACCCAAAATTTTATTCATAATGGGACTAAAAACATAAAAAGCAAGAAAAAAAAGTGACAAGTGACAAGTGACCATTTTTGCTCTTCGCTCAACAGAGCTAAAATCAAGGAGAAATCATATAAAACAAAAACAAAAATATGGGAAATATTTAGGGTGAGGGAAAAAAAATTATTGTATTGGAGACTATATGGAAATAATATTCAGTCCTAGCAAACATTCTCTCTGTTTACAGAAAGACAGACTGCCAGACAAAATATGAATTGTCTCCAATACTTTCAGATGAAATGAAGAGTGTGATTTGCTTAGGATGATGAACAAGTCCTCACTAAAATTCTCAACAAAATATCTTAAGAATACATTCAGGTCTTCCATAGCAGAGCACCTTATAAATTATCAGGAGTGTGGTAAGAATTTTAGTGCGGACTTGTTTATTGTCTTAATTACAATTTTACATTTTTTAAAAAAGTTTTTAAAAATTGTATTTTTTTTTACTTTTATAATTTTTTGATTTTATATGGCAAACAGCTTAGGAATGTAAGTTTTTTCTAGTTGGCCAACACTGGTGTGTCCATGTGTAGGAGTCAATGGGGATATATCGCTTACGAGTTCATCTTTACTTTTCCAGCAGTGCCCAGCATATCTTGCTTATCTAACTTGGATGCTTTTTTAGATGGGAGGTAAGTGGCCATACAACTGATGTTTTTTTAGGATGCTGCTTCCAGGATTTGTTCAAAACAGCACATAATATCCTTGTCTAGTTCTCATCTAGCTTTTTCTTCAAGCATTTCGTTAAAGTCCAAGTGATGCAACACTTGATTCCATCAAGAGGAATTCCCAAGAGTGATGATCGATAGGGATAGGTGGGAAGAGAGAGTCAAAGGAATCCATGTTGTCTGTATGATAATGATAATGATGAATTTTATGCCGTATAGTTTTGAAAATAACAGTGGCATTTTCACTGGTGCAGGTACTACACTCTGATTATAAGCATAAGTGTTGGGAACAGGCAATTTGACTATTTTATCTTAGGCTGAGAATACATATACTACACTCTGATCATTGGCCTGAGTGCTAGAGACAGATGATTTGACTCTTTTACTCAAGGTAGAGAACACATGTACTACACTTTGATCATATACATAAATAATACTGTCATTTTGAGGAAAATTATGTTCGTAAAGTAAGAATCAAAGTGTTAAATCTATTAAGCAATTTCACTTAGTCATATGAAATTAAATCAAGTACAGCGCAATAGTTTGAAATACAAATGTTTCAATCATCTTTTGTTTCTATTACAAAAAAAAGTTTTTACCTGTTTTAGTGGCTTCTAATGCTTTCTTTCTTGAACAATTTTTTTTGTGTTTCCGACTTTTCATGTGCACTATTAAAAAATCAAAAAAAAAAAAAAATCAATTTTATGTATGGTTATAATCATTTTCTTTATTATCATAAATAAATACACTCCTAACAAGTTTTAGAAAAAAGTTAATTTTCTTCTAAACAAATGATACCAGAATTTTATTATTTCTAATGGAACATTGACCAATCCAAACAGATATCATTAGGTGTTATTTACAAACAAACTCTGTAGCACTGAAACTCTAAAACCAAAAATAAAACTGCAGAAATATATATAAGGTGTGTACCTATTTTGGGACTGGTACATATTTATATTTTTGGTTTCAGAATCCCAGTGTTGTAGAGTTTGGTAATAATAATACCTAATAATATTCCTTTTGATTGTATAATCATTCACATGAAATAATAAAATCCTGGTATTTTAGACTTAAAAGAAAATTTACTTTTTATTTAAAAGATTGTAAAGGTACAATAATCATTATTATCATTATTTTTTTTTTATGCCTCCCTGGGCATCTCTAGTTTTTACTATCTTCTCACATCAACCTAAAAAAAATAGAATCTTTATACAGAACATATACACTATCAATACAATATCTATATATAGATCAAATTCTTTTAAGGAATTCATCCGAAAAACCCTTAAATTCTTTTTCTTACATTTCTTTTCTGAAATCATTCAATTTCAGCTTAAAATTTTCTACACTCTTTTTTCTTTTGATCTGATTAAATAATTTGTTCCCAAAATATATTGCTCAATTACCAAAAAAAAAAAAATCCAACTGATTTGTAGACTTAATTTTTTGAAAATATGTCTTGACAGTAAATTTCCAGTTCAAAGAGAAATATTGAAAAAAATGTCTATCATAATTAGAAATTCCATTAATCATTTTGAAAGCTATCAATTAGATCACCTTTCATTCCTCTTTCTAGTAAAATAGTTAATCTTAATCTTTCTAATCTCTCTCTATAACTGTAATCTTTTTATTATCTTTGTCACTCTTCTTTGTATTCCCTCCAATCTCAATATTTCACTCCCATTTCCATGTCTTGAGACTGAAGTACAAAGCTGAGTACAGTAGTCTATATAAAGTTTTATTAGGGTTCTATATATCTTTAAAACATGGCTAATACTTTAAATGTGATGTCTATATCAATTATGCAACCTGGTCTTACTACAATGCAATGAGAAATTCTACTGCTATGGTAACACAAAGTTTTACTTGAATGGGAAGAAGAAAGCAAAGAGAGAATAAGTTTCAAGATTAAAAACTTTTAGGAAAAATAAAAGAAAAAAATATTCTTACTTAGCCAATCTTTTTCTGTCATTATTATTAAACCATCACAAATCTCACAAACATTAAACTGATGCTTGTTTTTAGATTCTTCAGTCAACTGTACTGGTTCAATATCTGGAACTTCTCCCTTAATTAAAAAGAAACATAATATAATTAGTGTTTGGTGAGACTTTTTTGAAGTGGTTAACTAGTAATAAGTGGTTAACTTGTAACTTAGGAATAACAATAGAAATATCACTTTATAATCTCAATGTATGCTGAAAAAAATTAAGTGAATTAGCCTTATATAAGTGGATTCTATGATACAATATTGAATTATCTGCTTTATATAAGAGTTTATTAATAAATAAAGTCTCTAATCCTATAAAACAAGTTTTAGACCAGAGAGAATAATGAAACTGGTATGAAAATAAACTATGAGGGTAAATTGATAAACAAATACATCCTGATTCTTAGCCAGAAGAGCCTATTCAGACAGAAGTCATTCATTATCCTTTTTTGGAAAGAGATATAAGAGTAGAGAATAAAAAGGGTAAAAAAATGAAAAAAAAAAAAATTACCTTGATTAAGGCGTGTAATATTTTAACAGCAGGTTGGTGAACAGCTTCATGCCAATGAGATGGATTTGTAGAATCTACAGCATAAACAGGAGGAGTGTTTTCAGCATCTCCTGTTAAAAAAAAAATTATAACAGAAAATGAATTCCTCATGAGTGAACGAAAAGTTTTACAATATTTTGGTAGTAAAAGCTAGTTTACAGCACATATATCATGTGAGTGAATCAGTTCAGGCTATGAAAGGTACCTGCTATGGTTTGTAGTGTTGTGGTAGTTGGTACACTGACATATTGTGCATTGCTTCACTCTGTGTATGACTTGAAAGCTGCACAGATGAACAGGCAACATAGTCTAATTCAGAAACTTAATCATGTTTTATGAGTTTGAACAAGGTCATAATGTTGCAGAAACAACCAAAAATATTCATTGTGTGAAAGATAAAAGCACAGTTGATTAAAGAACAGTAAACAGATGGAGGGTGTCCTCATGGTGTAATGGTTAAAGCAATTGACTGCGGAATCGTAGTAAGCGAGTTTGTACTCCAGTTGCGTTATTATGTTCACTTTTGGGCAAATACCCTTGGGAAAGGTATGAACCCCCTTATCCTCCCAGCTATGGGTTAAATAGTACCACTACTGTTCTTCTAGAAGGCTTTGGCATTAAATAACCTACAAAGGTTGATATGCCATTAAACAAAGAAACCAAACAAAGTAAACAGATGGTTCAAGAAATTTCATTCGGGTTATAAGAAAGACAACAATGAGGTAAAGTCAGGTAAGATGTGCTCTAAGGCAGAGATGCAAATCCAACAAGTATGTATTTACCCACCCCTTCTGCACGGGCAGGATGTGACACATGGTCAATTCTTAAGTGGAGTTTAACAGGTTTGAATTCAGAGTTTCCTCTTCTCCTAGACTGGTTGCCTAAGCAAGGCTAAAGACTCCAATCTCCCATACAATTTACTCATAGTTGGAGGGAAAATAATTGGATTCATACCTTTCCCAAGGGTATTAGTGCTATGTGAAATGCAATCAGCCTCGTCCAGGATTTGAACTTGTGTCACCATTTTCATTTTCTATGAAAATAACCATTACACCAAAGCCTATCCAGCAAGTAACACACAGAAAATATCAGGCAAGCTTGTCATTTCACAGTCCAATGGGATTTGTCACTGTAGCAAGAGAAATGACCTAACTCAGAGTTTGGAGAGAGCTCGAATGCATCTTGCATGCAGAGTGACAACAGAAAGAAACATGGCCGTTCTTGAAGGTTCCATTTATAAGACACCTGTGTCATTTCTAGCGAGATAAGATTAGTAAGTAAAAAGTAAAGTTAGCGAATGTAGTCGACGGTGACCTGAAGGCTCCCTTTTCAATAGCTACTACACTGAGGTGTAGGGGAGGGCGCTACTCCTTTCCCTGGATTGCTCCACTTTACCCCTGATAAGTACCTTATAATGCTGAGTTTTAAGCAAGGCGGCATCAAGTAACATTTTTTAAAAATTCTTTGGCATGACTCAACCTGGGATTGAAGCCCGGGATCTCGGACCATTAGCAAACGGCCAGCCAGAACTGGTATAAAAGGAAGAACGTCAGTAGCAGAGGGATTGATATGGTTTTGCACAATTGTACCAATCCAGTCAATGCGATACACTTCGGCCAGCTGGGCACCACAGCGCAGATCTGGTTGGGTGTGTCATGTCTCTGGATATGGTAGTTGGTTGAGGCTGCCTGACGCAGGTGCCAGGGAGGCCTAACATTCGCGTCATGCGGTTGAGACTGACTTATTCCTCAAACCTCAGGCTCTAACTTTCTTCAGAGGGTCTAGGTTTATCACTTAGCGCCAAAGGCGTCCCATTTTAGAGGAATGCTAACAGGGACTGAGGCATTTTGAGGAATGCCCAGCGTGTATCGGCTACGGCTTTGCGCTCGGACCCAACTTAAAAAGGCCTTGTGCCACACTCGTCCGTTTGGTGGGGCGCGCAGTTTTGGGGATTGCTAGTTTGACAGTTGGACAAAGTGGACGAGTGAATAGACTTGGTGAGTGAAGAGGGAAAGTGAAGAAGACAGACTAGGTTGTCCGTTGTGACAGTTGGGAAAGTGAACACCAGAATCCATTTCTTTCAATCTTACAGTCATCTTCAAAATCTTTGCAAAATCATCACATTACCAAAATATTCTAAAACTTTAAACTCACCCTTGTAGCTTCTGCAGGATATTATCTGCTTCTTGCGTTTTGTTAGTGCTGAAGCAACAGTTTCATAGATGCTTGTTGAATGTTTATGGTGTCCAAACAATGGATGTGATAAACGAAGACTAAAGAACCAGGTCTGCCCAACGATTTATCCATCCCTGTAGTTTTTGCAGAAGAAATGGATTCATGCCTTTCGGAAGGCCACTAGTGCAAAGTGAAACATAAACAGCCTCATCCAGGCTTTGAACTGAGATTGCTATGAAAATAACCGCTATAGTTTTCTTGTAAATACAATAGGCATTTCTTTCATGAAGTTGAAGTTGATGTCCTTAGTCGAGGGTGACCCAAAAGCTCCCTTTTCAATAGCTACTACACCGAGGTGTAGGAGAGGACGCTACTCAATTCCCTGGCTTGCTCGACTTTACCCTTGATCCTTACCTTATAATACTGAGTGTTGAACAAGGCAGCATCAAGTACCATTTTTTGAATCTTTGGTATGACTCAACCTGGGATTGAACCCCAGTCTCCCGGACCATTGGCGAACACTCTACTCATTAGGCCAATGCTCCTTTTATTTTGCGACTATCCCAGTCCCAATTGATTAATAAAGTTTTAGTTCAACTTACGTTTCAGGACTCTGTTTTTGAACCAGCGTACTTGCTTTCTAGAATATCTCCGAGTTCTTATTTTTAAATTTTCCACACCTGAAAATAAGCCTCATTATTATTCAGTAAAAGTTAATCAAAATATTGCAATTTCTGCAAAATTTTCATTATATTTCTCTAATGTTATTACCAGTTTTAATAAGGATTTGATATTGCTAAGATTATTTTGCATCAACTTCAGAATGAATAAACAGATGAATAAAATGTCTAACAGAATAAAAGTTGATTTTAATAGCATGTCAACCTGTCTAGGGTTATTTTATGCCTAGAGGTTAGAGTATCACATTCACTGTATGTTTATATTTACAATTTTTGTGTAGTTTTTTCTTAGATTTTTGCACAAAGTTATATAATATCAAGTATTTCTATCTAATACAAATAATTTGAACATATGGTTTCAAGAATTCCAATCTAACACTAATAATTATATGATTTCAAGAAATTATTTCCATTTCTAGTCATTTGTTTGCACACAGTTATATAATTTCAAGTAATTAATAATAATCCTTAGTAAACAATTATAACTTCAAGTAACTATTCTTAAAGCAAATAATTTACAGATATATGATATCAAGTATTCTTATGAAATACAAATAACTTACATGTAGTTATGTAGCATCAAGTATTCCTATTGAAAAAAAAAATTTTTTAAACAGATCTATTTGACCCCCAGAGATGGGATTCTAACAGGTATGTGGCGATTTAGGAATTACCAAAGAACTCCCAACCGGATGTTGACTCGTTGGCTGCCTGATACAAAATGTATAAATGCGTCGCCACGCATAAGGCTCCACGCATCCATCCGGTTAAAATCAAAAAAAGAAAAATAATAAAATGTAAAGTAGCCAATGAGAAGCGGTCGCGCCAAAATTAGAAGAATTTTGGAGTGGCGAATTTGGAGCTGGTGAAGAGAGATAAATACTCAGGTTTTCTGTGAACCGATCTCTTTTCGGGTAGTGACGTCGAACCGACAACACCATTTTTACTATCTGGTGTTTTGGGCACCACGCTATGTCTTTAGACGTAGCGTTGGTTAGTCCATTCACCAGGTAAATAAAGGAAAGTCTGAAAGAAAAGTTTTTCGTCTCCTGTCTGTTCTTATCTTTCCCTTTGTATATTTCTTGTGGACCTTCTTTGGGCAAGGCATTGCACCGGCCAAGTCAACGTGGGGTAAAGCAAAATAACCAAAATATGGAGTCAGATATCTTACGGCAACACAGTCTTGCCCTTAGCCACTGACTACCATAAAAAACCTTCAAACCCCACAGGTACTACCAAAAAACAATGTAAATAAAATCTATGTAAAACGAATCTTATTAAAATAATTATCCATTAAAAATAACAAAAATATATTTACAGTAATTATAGATTATTTAAAATCAAAATAAAGAGAGATCTTCACTGTCTTGAAAAAGAATGAAGAAAGGTTAATGAGTGTAAATATAAAAGAGTAACTCACATTCCTGGAAAAGTTTTTTGCCTTCATCTGTGTTTCTTTCCTCTTCAGATAAAATCAAATAATTGTGAAATTCTTTGAATCCAATGCTTTGAAATATTCCCCAAGTGTAGTCAGGATTTCTGTACAGGAAAAAAAAAAAAAAAAAAATATATATATATATATAAATATTACTACCGGCTCATTGGCTTAGTGGGTAGAGTGTTTGCCAATGGTTTGGGAGACCTAGGTTCAATCCCAGGTCGCATCATACCAAAGACTTTAAAAATGGTACTTGATACCTCCTTGCTTAACACTCAGCAATATAAGGTATGTATCAAGAGTAAAGTGGAGGAATCCAGGAAAAGGAGTAGCGCCCTCTCCTACACCTCTGTGTAGTAGTTATTGAAAAGGAAGCCTTCTGGTCGCCCTCGACTATGGTTGCCAACTTTACTTACTTTACTATATATATATATATATATATATAATAAATGCAAATGATAAAAAATTTACAAGGAAAAGTGTTGGATGTTAAGTTTCATTTGGTGTGCACAATCATCAGACAGAAAAACAAGAAAAGTGGTCAAACAATCATAATTATAGTGAGGTGAAAAACATGTTAAGATGGAAGTGCATATAAAACTAACACATTAGAGAAAGAAAACACACACACACACACATAAATAAATAAAGCTGTCCAGATAAGGGAGAATAAATATGGAATTAGTCAGTCCATTTTTTCATATATATATTAAAACAAAATAAACTTGAAAACATTATCCAACTTATATTCTATTTGACATTATGAATTTAAAACCAGTGGATTTTTGTTCAAAACATTAAAGCCAATGAAATTAACTTAATCAAGAATCATTGACTAATAAAAATTCATAGGTAACATGACTTTATCTCACGAGAGACTGATTAGAAATTCTACTGTAATCTACAAACCGTAACTTAATTTGATTTGTTTGACTTTTATGGCATATCAACTCTTGTGGGTTATTTAATGCCAAATCCTGAGTTATATATACATATATATATAGATAAATATGATTTGTAAGGGAATAGTTTGTAGGTAACATTATTTTTAAATGAGTCAAATGAGTTTATTTGTTTGGACACAATTAAATAATTTCAAGTATAGTAAATGAGAGAAATGTTCTAATCAACCCAAAGATGGGACCTTAACAGGTACTACCACTCTGGGTCAGAGTGGACCTGGGAGTAATGGCAATGAGTGGGCTGCCCCACATTCCTCAAAGCTCCAGGACTTGGGTTTCACCATCAAATGCAGTTTAATGTTATACCAAAGACAAAGGTTAGGCGGGGGTTCACTCTTTTGCAAAGATGCAGTCATCATATTCTACAGACCCAGCCAACTGGGCCACTTAATTTGGCACAAGATCAAAAATATCTCACTGCCAGAGAAAAGTGTTGTGGACATTTCTGGTGAGATATCTTATCCACTTCCAAGTGATATTCATGACAAAAGATTTTTTTTAACATCAATTTTAAATTGATGCACCCCCACACAAAAAAAACAACCTTTTATTATGAATAAATTATAAATGTACTTACTTTCCTTCCTTAATTCTTGATTCATTAAAATTTTTGTGAAATTCCAATAATTCTGCAACAAGTCCTTGCTCAATCATTTTGTCAACCCTGTCATCCAGGCGTTTATTTAACACTAAAAAAAGAAGAATGAAATTTTGAGTTTTAAAAATGAATCTTAAAAATAAAGTTAAAAAATGCTCTAACATTAATTCTGAAAAAAAAAGTGGAAAAAAATTCACAAAAAATTTGTCTCTCCAGCCAAAGAGAATTTTGTATTTGATATTTGATAATAAGAGTCTGATTGTGGCATATATGTTAACTTAAAACAGCAAAAATGGAACATCATAGAGAGGTTTTTGTTTACATATCATTAAAATGCTGTAACTTAGAAAATAAAGTAATTTCCAGTCAAATTGGCAAAATAATAAATGTGGAGTCAGTGTTTGTGCTCACTCTTATCATTATAATTACTTAAAGGAGATAACCATTAAGAGCTAATTACAGAATACTATTTCTTATTCATTTGCAATAATTTAAAGTCTATAAATAGGATGTAACTTGAAATTAAGCTTAATAGTTATTTTTGTCAGCCTTTAAGGGTTCAATTTACAATATAAGCATAATGCTGAAGTGGACCCTTACTTGATGTCCATCAAGATAGCTAAACCAGATCTTTATCTTCAATTTTTTCAAGATTATATTTCTTTCAACTCTTGATTTACAAGAAAAATCAAGACTTAAAAAAATAATGTTGTTGTGTTTTGTCACGTGATATCCCACTGGGAGGAGGGAGATAAAATTACTACTCCTCCTGTTTGAATTAACAGTATCTAGCTGTCAAAAAAGTGACCGTTAAGAGAGAATGTGGGTCACAGAGGGGATATCAACAGGTGTTGGTACTTAGTAACCTCAGGTCGCCGGACACCGGAAGGGAGGAGAAGAGAGAAGCCAAATGATTGGCTGGGACCCCAAAACGGAAGTGGGGACTCCTTCCCCTCAGCGGAAGTAAATAATAAGAAAGTTAGTTGTTTGGGCAGGGTTCGTAGCGGGCAGACGAACCATAGCCAGTATTCCGGGTGAAGAAGACAAAAGAATATCTGAGACAAGAGGGACCTGAGTTCTTCAAGCCAGTATTAAAAATAGCTTAAAGTCTATTAGCCTGTGAAAGAAGAAAGATTCTCCAGTGGAACCCCGTCAAAAAATAAGATAAGTAACTTTGGGGCCATTTCTCCTTTATACCCAAATTTTATATACCACTCTCTCTCTCTCTCTCTCTCTCAATTTGAAGAAAAACAAATGTCAAGAAAAGACATTTATATTCGTGGACTGTCCAATTATTATATGTTTTGACACTTTGAAAGTGTACATAAGTGTAGTAAAGGAATTCATGTATTTTTATGTTACCACGTGGTCTATGTTGTTACTTCATGCTTCCTTTTCAGCTTCTATTTGCTTTATGTTATCTTGCTTAGAATTGTCCTATTAATTCCTTAAAAATATCACACGGGAAACCGGAGTTGCCGACTACTACAATATAATATTATTACGACTAAAACCTATAGGTCCATATTCTTCCATTGTCTAGGGGAAAGAAGTTTAGCGACCTGGTGGGTGTGTGATAGTGTGAAATTTGGAACCCCTTGCCAGTGGCGGTCAGTCTGGCCCTAAATTAATCCCTCACGTAATATGCCAGGTCTTATATGCCTGAGAGAAAAACTCTGAGCGAGGACTTATTCTATAGGGGATCAAGTGCCAACCTGCCCCGTCTTCACACATGCAAAAAAAAGTCCCATTTTGGGATTTTAGTCAATTTGCCGTCACAGTTTATATTTGAAGTACAAGTAATAAACATTTACCTTTCAGTTATATTTATTAACTTGTAACTCATCATAAAAACATTGTTCAGTATTATGCCTGTGTTTATTGCTGTAATAAACACAGGCATAACAGGTAATATATATGTATATGCATGTGGGGGTGAGTGTATCTTTTGGTGTGTGTGAGGGCACAAGTAGTGTATATATATGTACATGGATTTCTGTGGATAGTAGTATCAAAGGATAGCTAAACAAGTTAGAGAGGTCAGGCAGATTTAAATAGATGATAAAATAGAAAAAGAAGGATTTCTTAATGGGGATGAAAGAGTTAATTTTTGATACCTATTATAAACTCAAGTTTTCAGCACTCGTATGGTCAGAGTTCAGGTATCAGTTTTTTTTTAAGCAATTAGTTTTTGAAGGTAGGTGCGAGAGATGTGGGGATTCTTTCTTGGAAGTAGGGCTTCCATATATTCAAGGAAGCAATTGGAAAATAGACAGATGAACTACAGCCCTGGGCAGTGGTAATTCTGCTGCTAAGCTGGATCCCCACCCCCAACACATCCAGCGTAGTCAAACAGAACATAGAGAGGAGAGTTAGGAGCCGACTGTTGGATAAGAAATTTCATCTGTGATTGCGATTGTAAGGTATCAGCACCCAAGTTCATGTTGCAAGGTATCATATTCACCCGCCTAATGGAAGGAAATTGAGGAGAAAATAAACAAACAACAAGTATAATCTTGAATTCATTTTTGATTCTTGTTTTTTTTTCCCCTGTGGAGCTGACTTGTGCCTTGTCTGATTTTGACCAACCCCACTGACTGATGGATCTTGTTTTAAAAACAATCACAATGGTGGGTGGGGGTGACAGATACATCAACTATCCAACAAGACTGCAAGCTGTGATGAAAGGTTGCTAAATACAAATAGGAAGAACTTCTCAGTTTAAAATTTAAATAATTTTTTAAAAGCCATTCAACTTGAAAAAGAGCCATTTAAATAATTTTTAAAAGCCATTCAACTTGAAAAAGAGCCATTTAAATAATTTTTAAAAGCCATTCAACTTGAAAAAGAGCCATTTAAATAATTTTTTAAAAGCCATTCAACTTGAAAAAAAAGTCATTTAAATGATTTTTTAAAAGCCATTCAACTTGAAAAAGAGCCATTTAAATAATTTTTTAAAAGCCATTCAACTTGAAAAAGAGCCATTTAAATAATTTTTTAAAAGCCATTCAACTTGAAAAAAAAGTCATTTAAATGATTTTTTAAAACCATTTAACCTAAAAAACAGTAAAAATTTTAAGCAATATAAACTTTTATGTAATAAAAATTCAGTTTTTATTTGTTAAAAAAAACAAAAAACACAGAAGTTTATTACCTTCTTGATCACACTGCACCCAAAATATACAACTGTTTTCATAACGTAATGGTCCACTCATGGCTGAAACTCCAACTGGCTCATGTTGTTCACTAAGAATTTGACTCATAGGGCTGCCATGTTTACCAAACACTTCCAATGCTCTGTTAGAACAAAAGTAAAAACAGATGAAGATAATATTTTAAGCTTTGAGAAAATCACTTTAGGAAATTTGTACATTGATAATTGTTGTAATTTGGTTTTTAAGATGAACTAAAAAATTAGAAACAGATTCACTCTCTTTTTGTTTAGCATTATACTTTGATATCATTTGAGATGTACAAACTGTTTCAGAAAAATTGATATCCTTTCATAACTTGACTACTGGATCAAACAATCTCAAATGTTAATAGCATTTGTAAAAACAACTTGAAATTCTATGGTTAAAGCTTAAACACCATTTCTCTTCCAGTGAATGGCATTTCTTTACCTAAAAAAAAAAAAGAAAAGAAAATGTTAAACATAGAATTTTGAGCTGTTAAAATCCAAGATCATTTAAACGAGAATTTATTAAATTACTAGGTTACAAAATCATCAATTTTTCTGCACGGTGAAAATTTTAGATCCAAATTCAATTGTTAGGCTGGTTGTCATTTTACAAGCAAAATGGATATTATTAAGTATTATTTATTACCAAATTCTACAGCAGTAAAATTATAACCAAAAATAAAATTATATAAAAAAATATAACAGGTGCCTTTATTTTTTGGACTACTACATATTTTGGTTAACAAATATATAAGCCATTGGGTACATGACAGTGTATCTCAGTCCTGGTAGCAGTTACAATGCACACATAATACATCAGGAAAGAACTGTATTTGGGTGTTGCAGCACTCTTATCTAATTCTGGTAAGCAATATGTTGTCTATTAGTTGTGTTTTCTTCTAGTCATTGTATTTCCTCTAGAAGAATATCAAATTGTCTGGGGGAACTTCTTGTTCGTCTTGGTCTGAAATTCAAATCTGAAATCAAAATACTACTCAAAGAGAGAACCAACCCTACTGGTAACAAATACAAAGATTTACTCATCAAACTATAGAAAAAAAAAAAAACAATATTCCTACATTTTTTCAATAAAGGATGATTAAAAGTCACCAATTCCCTTCTTCCTCCTTTTGTCTTATTTTGTAGCAGTAATTGCTAGTAAAAGCCAGGAGGGATAATCTTCACTCCCCTTCAATATTGTTACATATGCATGTATTAGCTTGCAGCTTTGGCTATTAATAAGGAACAGAGCAAACTGTATCAGCATGTATGTTGGTAAAACAGAGGACTGTTGTTTTTTTCTTTTACAACACAAAAACAATAAATCTGAGTTTGGCCTCTGAGCAAAACTCACTCTTCCAGCAACCAGAGAAAACTGAGTTGGCTTCTTTATCTAAATTTCTGGGATGAAGCTTGATAATTATTCTTACTTAGAATATTCAGACTATTGACCTCATCTTTATTGTTATAATCACAATGTTTTGACTGAGATGTTCTTCGGCCTTCTTCAGGTCTTTCATGTCAAACTTGGGAGTCCACACAGAATTTTGAACTGAACCCTTTATTTGAACCGCAGGGGTAGACTGTTCCAATTCTATTAATCATGACCGAGTACAAGTGTTTGGAAGGTGCTTTTGAGTGAAATCATCTGGAGGTTGCAGGTTCAATCCCAATAATAGGTATGACTATCAAGGAATACAGACTATAACTTAACACTTGTACCTGGTCATGGTTAATAGAATTGGAACAGTCTACCCCTGTGACTCAAATAAAGGGTTCAGTTTGAGATTCTGTGTGGACTCCTGAGCTTGACACGAAACACCTGAAGAAGACCGAAGGACACATCAGCTGAAACGTGATTATAACAATAAAGATGAGGTTAATAGTCTGAATATGCTAAGTATTAATGAGTTGGCTTATTCCCCAAAATCATATTTTTATACGTCCATTA
Source organism: Sepioteuthis lessoniana (assembly GCA_963585895.1). Taxonomy (NCBI): domain Eukaryota; kingdom Metazoa; phylum Mollusca; class Cephalopoda; order Myopsida; family Loliginidae; genus Sepioteuthis; species Sepioteuthis lessoniana. The sequence goes on along the minus strand of OY757929.1, from coordinate 6,705,038 downwards.
ATCGAGCGTCAGTGACCTTCAGCTGAATTTTCACTAGTGTCCATCCCAGACAGTTAAAATATAGGCCTGCCACTTGGCAAACTGTTGTACTAATTAGAAATTACTCACATTTAAACACCAGAAAATTTATATTTTTTTCCAAACAATATCAGATTTTAAAACATCTAATTTGGATTTAATTCTTTTTAAACCTTTTTCCTATTTGATTTTATAAGTTCAAACACTAGTTATTAATCTATCTTCCTGGTTACTACTCTTCCAATTATTCAATAAAGCTCCTTAGGCTTTTTTCAACTTGTTACACATTTAACAGTTAACATAAATCCCTATCTGACTACAAATATAACGATATGGTTCATACTATCCATACATTCAAATGCATACAATGCTGGACCATAGTGGCTTTTTATAACAAATACACAAAAACATCTGCAGAATTATGATCCAAAAAACATTTTACAAAACAAATATTTATTCCTAAATAGTTGTGGACTGGGTCATCATTTTAACAATTGATAGATGAGTTATTTAATGCTGAAGGCACTAATTCTTTTTTAAAACTTTTTACATGGTTTCAAGTAACTAATGATAATAATCCTTAGTAAATAATTGTATAATTTTATTATAATAATTATATAATTTTATTCGTTTCTATCTAATACTAATAATTTTCAAACTGATCTATTTGACCCATAGATGGGACCCTAATAGGTACTACTTATCTGGGTCAGAGTGGACCTGGGAGTAATCTCAATTAAATAAACTCCACACTTGAAGTCACTCCATCAGAAGCATTTTAATATCATAGTTAGAATATCCCTTTTTTGGTGGGGGGGGGAAGAAGGTCTTACCCCTCTGCAAGGAGAGGGTGCAGTTAGTGTATTTTAAATAGTAATTTTAATTGAAAGAAAAAATTAATCTGTAAAAAAATTTTTCTGCAATCCTAAATTTAGCTTAGTCTAGCAGAGCACTCAGTGAGGATCAAACTCACTACTTTAGTAATGTAATGGTCAGCTTGTTGAACTTGTTAACAATTACATTTCAGAAAAGTGTCCCTTACAAACTGTTAGAGATAGTCTTGGGCTCTAACTATTGAGAAGAGTGTTTATCTTAATAAAAAAAAAATCAGAGATAAATGGCATTTGTGGGGGTGACAAGGGGTAAAAATTTGATAAATAAATGAATATTAATAATAATAATAAATGTAGCCATGGATTAACTACAAAAAGCCCTATGAAATGGTTCTGCAAAGGTGGATGACAAATTTTCTAAAAACTTATAAGATAACCGACAAAGTTATAAATTTCATTAAAGAAGCCATGAAAAACTGGAAAAAGGAATTGACAGGAGAAAAAGCTTGAGTTGAAAAGAAAATCTAGAGAGGCATCTTCCAGGGAGGTGTCCTTACAACATTACTATTTGATGCCACTCAATCACATACTTAGAACAGCCCAGTTGGCTGGGGCTGTAGAATACACAGACTGCATCTCTGCAGAGGGGTAAGACCTCCCCACTTAACAAGTGTCCTGTATATGACACTAAACAATCTGATGGCAAGGCTTCAGTCTTGGAGATTTGGTAGTACATGGCTAAAAAAAGGAAACTTTGAGAGAAACTGAATCTCTTCAAATAGCAGCACAAAACAATGCTATAAAGACCAATTATATTAAAACCAAAATTAATATTATGCAACTGAATAGCAAGTGTAGATTATGTGGTGATAAGTGATGAAATGGTTAATCACATAATAAGCAAATACAGGGAACCGGTGCAAAGGGAGTAGAAGAAAAGACATGAGTGGGTGAGGAAGGTGATCCATTTGGAATTGTGCAAGAAATTGAAATTTGACCTTACTACCAAATGGTATATGCACAAACTAGAATGAAGCACACAAAATTCTCTTGGATTTTGAGATAAAAACAGATCACCTAATCTTGGCCAGAAGACCAGATCTAGCGATAGTTAAGAAAAAAAGGGAACCTGATGTGTCGTGGACTTTGCCATCTTGGCAGATCACAGAGTTAAAACAAAAAGAGAGACAAGAACTTAAGTCAAGTTTCAAGTATTCCTATTTAACACTAAAATTTCAATTAAACATCATTCATTTGTTTACATACAGTTAAATGATCAAACAGTTCTATTTCAAGCAATTCAATTTAGCATAAGTACAAAGTTTAAATGTCTATTTGACCTATAGATAGGACCCTATCAAATGATACCACACCAGGCCGGAATGGACCAGGGAGCAATGGCAATGAAGGGGTACACTGCATTCTCCAAAACTCCAGGATTACTGGAGACTCACCATCAGATTGTTTAGTGTCATATCAAGGACACTTGTTGGCGCGGGGGGGGGTCTTATCTCTCTGCAGAGATGCAGTCAGTGTATTCTACAGCCCCAGCAAACTGGGTTAAAACCTAAAGAGAGAACTGGATCTCTATTAACAGCACAAAATAATACCATTAAGACTGATTATTTTGATTGTAAAAATTGATAATCCATGAAAGAGTAGCAAATACAGGTTATGTAGTGACAGAGATGAAATGGTTAACCATATAATAAGTAAATGCAGCAAACTAGCATAAAAGGAATACAAGAGTAGGTATGACTAGCTAGGAAAGTTGATCCACTAGGAATTATGCAAAAGATTAAAATTTGGCCATACAGACAAATGGTTAATCCACAAACCAGAATCTGTCCTAGAAAACGAGATGTAGAAAATTCCATGGGACTTTGGGATACAAATGAATTGCCAATTTCTTGCCAGAAGACCTAGTATTAATTAATTCCTAGCCAGAAGACCTACTATTAATTAATTCCTAGCCAGAAGACCTAGTATTAATTAATTCCTAGCCAGAAGACCTAGTATTAATTAATTCCTAGCCAGAAGACCTAGTATTAATTAATTCCTAGCCAGAAGACCTAGTATCAATTAATTCCTAGCCAGAAGACCTACTATCAATTAATTCCTAGCCAGAAGACCTATTATCAATTAATTCCTAGCCAGAAGACCTAGTATTAATTAATTCCTAGCCAGAAAACCTAGTATTAATTAATTCCTAGCCAGAAGACCTATTATCAATTAATTCCTAGCCAGAAGACCTATTATCAATTAATTCCTAGCCAGAAGACCTAGTATTAATTAATTCCTAGCCAGAAGACCTAGTATTAATTAATTCCTAGCCAGAAGACCTAGTATTAATTAACATGTAGATTTTGTTATTCCAGCAAACCAGAGAGTAAAAATGAAAGTAAAAGAGAGACAAACAATTGGACCTTACCAGAGAATTGAAGATGTTGTAGAACATGAAAATGATGGTAATACCAATTGTCGTTGGTGCACTTGGATCAGTGTCCAAGGGTTTGGAAAGGAATTGAAGATCAGAAGAAAAATTGAGGCCATCCAAACCACAAAATGTTTAAGATAATTAGTCCTGGAGATCTGAGAAGACTTGGTATTGATTAGACCGAGTGAAAAACTACCAGTTAAAACTGGGGTGAAAAAATTGCAAGGAGAAAATAATAATGATAATAATATTCTTAGATAAAACTAAAGAAATTTGAAAAATTAATACTGTTTAGTTCCAAAATACCAACCTGATTAATTTGCGTTGATCATGAGGATGGATTCGCTGAGCACTGATTGGATCTACCGCCTTTAAATGATCGTAAAGATATTGAGTATCAACATCGTAACCCCAACTTCTGATATCTGCAAGTTCTTCCCTACTTTTGATAGAACCTGTGGCATGAGATGGAAGATTGTCACCAGTTTCTTGAGGCATATTGTCATTTTGTTCTGCAATAAAAAAAATTTTTTTCCAATCCAATAATTCAAGAAAATTTCCTCAAGTCATAAAAAAAAATAAAGATGAGAAGATAACAAAGAAAATAGTTTGGACTTGTTTCTTTATTTAATGGCATAGCAAACTTTGTGGGTTATTTAATACTAAAGCCACCTTCGTAGAAGGATTGTAGTGGCACCATTTAACCCATAGCTGGTGGGGATAATAGAGTTCATGCCTTTTTACAAGGGTATTAGTCTGAATATGAACATAAAAGTGCAACTGAAGTTTGAACTCACTTACTACAATGTCCCAGTCTAACATGTTAGCTACAAGGCCATAAGGATTTCTCTCTACAAAGGAAACAGAGTTATCCATAAGTCTCACAGTATCATAGATTTGCATTTAAATCTAGGAAAGGTTGTAGGTAAAATCATCAGTTGTCCATACAAGTAAATCACTAATCACCACATCCCAAAGTTGTTGATGCAAAGAGCTAGGTGTGACGTGGCAAAAAATATTTATCCCAAGATGGGAGTTTATTTTTCGCACGTGTGAAGTCGGGGCAGTCTGGCACTTGATCTTTCGCAAAATAAGTTCCAGTTAAGATTCCTTCTTCAGGCAAATGGGGAACTGGCAGATAACGTGGGGGTTAATTTGGGGCTAGACTGACCGCCGCTGGCAAGGGGTTTCCAAATTTCACGTTACACATACTCACCAGACCACTTCGTCTTCCTACCCCTAGGATAATGGAAGATATGGGCCTCTAGGTTTAGATATAATATTATTATCTATTGTAGTCGACAATTCCAATTTCCCATGTAATATTTTTAAAGGCGAATAGGACATTTAACGAGAATAAATTGAGGCAAAAATGAAGCTGAAAAGGAACATGCAAAAGAAGGCAATTTGATAGGCAAACAACACAATGAATAAATTTCGACACGAGGGGACATCTAAAATATAACAAGGTTTTAATACGTGCGGACAAGCAAATAATTAAGGCGCCGGCTATATCACTAGCAGACAAGACTTAAACACAATATTTTTCTTTCCTTTTCTTTTCTCTTGAACCTTGAAAAGGTAGCAAAGTCCACTCATATGTTCACAGTTTATGAAATGAATCTTTTCATTCCATTTCTCTTCTTTTCTTAATGCATATAATTGTCTATATGCTTCTTTCTTTAAATTGAGAGGGAGAGCATACAATTGCAATACTCGGGAAGGGTGGAGGGAGAAAACGGTTTTAAGGTTTACTTAGCTTCTTTGACGGGTTCCTTCACAGAGTATTTTTTTTAACGGGCTAGCGGGATTCTGTAGAGCTCAGCTTGAAGAACTCTATTTGTTTCTTCACCTGGAGTTTTGGTATGAGATTCGCACGTCCTTTCACGGCGATCTCTGTCCTGAGAACTGAATTCTTTATTCTTGTTTCCACTGACGAAAAGGGTGCTACTTCCAGCTTTAGGGTTCTGGCCAATCATTTGGCCTCTTTCTTCTTCCTCACCCTGTCATGCCATTCATTCAGATTACTATACTGACCTCTATGCCCCTTCTCTGTCCAACCAGTTACAGAGTGTAAGCAGCTCCTGGCTTTCATTCTGACCTGGATTCGTTACTTCCAATTAACAGGCAGGCCGAGGAGTTGACCTACATTCCTTATTCCTCTTTTAACGGTCAATCTTTGAGGTCTGTTAATTCAAACATGGAGGGGTAGGGGAAATTTCTTATTTCTCTCCTCTCAGTGGCAGACCACGGGACATAGGGATAATACAGCTTGATAATGCTTTAGCATTAGTTGAATGAGTTTGAAAGTAATATTGAACAGCCTTCCAGGTTCCAAATCCTGGATGGTTTGTTCTTTTTAATTCAGAGGTCTTTCTTCTAGACTAGTTACCTACCAAGGCTACAGAGCCCAATCTGCCCTATTATTTTATTCAAGGCTGGAGGGAAACAGAGACAGGGTTATACCTTTCCCAAGGGCATTAATGCTAAGTGAATGAAACACCAGAATTTGAATTTGGGTTACCTTTCCATTTTCCATACAAGTAAATATTATGCCATCCGCAAAATATTTGTAAAGATGCTAAATAGTTAGAGTCAACTATTTTTTGATAGTTAAATGAAGACTACTCTCACTGCTACTGTGATGTCATTTTCTGCTACTTAGGGTGTATAAAAGTGGTTGGCAGGTTGTGTGAATAAGATCATGTCATATTGTATTCTATATATAAGTAGATTCTATTAATGTGTGTGTGTGTATCATTTTCTTAACTGCCTGATGATAGTTGTTTTGCAAAAAACTTCATGAAACCCAGGGGTTGCAGTTTAAATTCCATGAATTAAATATATATAATATATATTTATTATCATTATCATATAATAGCTATATCCTAGATATTGAGCACTCTCCATATTATATTGCACTTGGTTCGACACAAACCCACAAAGTGATTTAGTGACTGTTATAATATATATATATATATATATATATACTTTCTTTCTATATACGGTCACATTAGGATTATAAATTTATTTCCATCCTGTTATGGGTTTTGATATAAATCAAAAACACAAAAAAAAAACTAACAGGACTTTTTCAGATCTTATGGTTAAAATAATTCAGAATAGACACAGGAAAGAAGGGTGGGAGGGGATAGAAGAGGGGTGAAAAGTTTTCTCCTCATTTAGCCCACCTCCCATTTTTTTATTTATTCCCGGTTGGAATTATAGTAAATTTTTTTTTTTTAATTCTAAATACATTCCGACTTAAAACTCCAGATTTAAAACTAATTTAGATAAATGCAACTTTCTTTAATAACTTGACGTAAGGATACAGTAATACTTATATTAAATTAAATTCAAAATTTAAAATTAAAATTTTTAATTTCAAATTTTATTTTCGTGCCTATTAATTCAGTTACCCTTTCATTGAAGAGTACGTACACATCATATGGTTTCTTATCATTTTTTTAATTTCATTTTTATTCATTTACCTTAAATCTCAATTTAATCCTGTTTTTTTATTTAAGCATTATCCATGATAATTTGTCTATAGTTTAAATTTATTCCTTGTCTACATCTAGCTATTAATTCACATCTCTGATTTAATAATTATATATATTTATATATAGGTATAATGGTTAGAGTGTTCACCACTTGTCTGGGAGACCTGGGTTCAATCTCAGGCCGAGTTATACCAAAGACTAAAATAAATGGTTCTTGATGTCTCCTTGCTTAACACTCAGCATTATTAGGTATGGATCAAGAGTAAAGTAGAGTAATCCAGGGAAAGGAGTTGGTCAAATTACTATATATATATATATATATATATAAGATTAAAAATTTTTCAATCCAATAATTCAAGAAATTGTCGATATTAGCTCAACTAAATATTGTGAGTTTTTATTTTTTTTTGTTATTCTATTTTTTATCAAATTCAAGATATTTTGATATTGTTCAGGCTTGTTGTACATAAGTAGTAAAATGAAATTTAGTAACGATAGTCGAGGGTGACTTGAAGGCTCCTTTTCATTAGCTACTACACTGAGGTGTAGGGGAGGGTGTTACTCCTTTCCCTAGATTGCTTCACTTTACCTTATAATGCTGAGTGTTAAACAAGGTGCCATCAAGTACCATTTTTTGAGTCTTTGGTATGACTCAACCTGGAACAGAACCTCAGTCTTCTGGGCCATTGGTAAACACACTGGCTAACATGTTTTAATAAAAAACATTTTCAGTGTTAAATTTGATTCATAATTATATATATATATATAATGCAGTTTGTTATATTCATAAAAAAAGAGTTCTCAATATCAGTATATTTATCTAAGTTTAGATGGGGGGGGACACAGAATCAATAGCACTAAGTGACTTTCAGTTTCACCCAATGCAATCGGGTGGGAGTGTCCACATGGTTAAAGCGATGGACTGAAGAATCATAGTAAGTGAGTTTGAATTCCAGTCGCGCTATTATGTTCACTTTCTGACAAATACCCTTGAGAAAAGTATGAACTGCCTTATCTTCCCAGCTATGGGTTAAATAGTACCACTACTATTCTTCTAGAATAGATGGTTTTGGCATTAAAAACCTAAAAAAAGGTTGATATGCTATTAAACAAAGAAACCAAACCAATGCAATCATTGGACCAAATGGTTCTCATGAGCTGGGTATCTCTTCATATAATGTTTTGTGTTGTATGATGAGAAGGGTGATCTAGTTTGTGAGGCATTCTGGGAAGGGCAGTCTAGATTATACTGTGGAGTTATTTATGTAGTTATATTGTATTAATTGGGTAATTTGTTAATTCTTTTGCTCTGTTATGTTTAATTCATCATTTTTGAGTATTTTTACGATCAGAACTCATATCCAAATGCAGGCATAAAAACAAATTATTACTAAGCCACTTAAACTTATGACTCCAAAGTTTGATAAATAAATTAAAAAGAAATGTACATATATACATGTGTGGAAAAAAGATGTTTGTTTTGGTTTGTTTTTATGGCATATTAACTATTGTTAGTTATTTAATGCCAAATCCTGTTTTTACTTACATATTAAATATATGATTTGTAAACCCATTTTGTAGATACACACAGTCAAATGATCAAACACTTCTATTTCTAACAATTCAATTTATCATAAATCAAAAAAAGTTCAATGGTTCCAAGTATTGCTATGTATTCAATTAAACATCAGTCATTTGTTTACACACAGTTAAATGACCAATAGATCAGGTGCTATCCCTTCGGATCAGAGTGGACCTGGGAGCAATGACAATGAAGAGGTATTCTACATTCCCCAAAGCTCCAGCATTACTGGAGCTTCATCATCAGATTGTTTAGTGTCATATCTAGGATACTTTGCTGAGATACAATCAGTGTATTCTACAACTCCAGATGACTGGGCTTGGAAAAAATAAATAAACAAACAAAATTGATAAATAATAATAATAATAATAATAATAATAAATAAAACCACCAGAAAATAATGAATTAAACAAAATAGAACAAGTAAATTGATAAATTGTAAAATTAATTCAATATAGCAATGTAAATAACCAGGCAATATAAATTAGATTACCCTTCCCATCATGCCCCACACAACAGTATATAAAAAGATGACCAACACATGGAAACCATTTGTTCCATTGATTAGGCAAGAAACTGACATTTAACAAGCACCACAGATTGTGTGTATAATATATATATATATATATATATATATATATATATATATATAATTGTAATGAATATAATATCTGACAAAAATAGTCAAGAATATAACTCGAAAATTTAGAATTACTAAAACAATTCTTACATTGGCTCCAAGTTTTCAGGTTGTTATTAACATACACACCTACACACACCCACACCCACATAAGTGTAAAATTTATTGAAAATAATGAATTGAAGTGAGAAAAAATTCTGCAGGAATTCACAATTTCTACCATTTATCTTTGAACTTTTTTCCTGCGCAATATTTTCTGCATTGCAAATGCGGATCTTTTTAGGTGGATTTGGTTCCATAGAGTTATCTTCTTCCTCATTATCACTGGTCTCTTTAACTTGGCTTGTATCCTAGAAAATAAAAGCCAAAAGGTCATAAAAATGTTAACTAAAGAAGAATGTGGAATACAGATGAGAATTTGATGAAGATGAGACAAACAGAGAAATTGTATAGTGTTTTAATTTGTACAACTATAAGTTTTGTTGTGTATTTAATAATATCATCATTATGACTCAATGAAATAAACAGATAAAATTATACTACACAGTACTGGAATTCATATCAAGTCAGATATCTGGCATTGGACAAAATAAAAACACTGATATCCAGTTTCACTGAATATTGTAATATCTGATTGCTAGATTTTTGGATATTTAAAAGAAAACTCTAGTAAAGTAGAAGAATTTTACATCCAACTTCATATCAGCATTTATCTCAAGCCAGTTCTAATTCTCTCACAATCCAAGTTAACAAAAAGAGTTTTTTTCGTGCATGCTTAAAAATATGTAAAAATTATTATTGATTTTTATGTTTCATGTAAATAAAATTCTTTTCTCAGAAAATAACCAACAAAGGTGCTTTGAATCAGTTTTGAGCAGAAGAATATCAATCTTGCATTTCATCTGATGTTTAATAGGGCTATTACCAGCAATGAAACAGTGTTTTCATTACAACCAGGAAATAAAATGTCAGAATATGCAGTGGAAAAAAAATTCAACCTCAGCTGCAAAAAGCAGGAATGTCTCACTCACAGCTCAAGATTGTACTTGTGTTTCTTTGATCATAAAGGGGATAGTTTATTACACATTTTGTGGTCAAAAGTACTGAACGACCTGTTGGAACTGGGTGTGTGGTCAAGCAGTACTTGCTAGTGTGCTGTAATAAATGAAAAAGCCAGAAGCATTATAGAAGAGTGCAATGCATTGTGGGTAAAGATAAAAAGACACCCACTAGTTATTCAGGGAGAGGCATTGGTGAGTGATGAAGGAAAATCGAGAGAGGAGAAAGAGTGCATGAAGAGAAAGGAAAGCAGCAGGAGGAGAAAGGAGTGAAAACAAAATTGACATTTTTAGCACAAGGACAAACTATCAATCAATGGGTTTATAGGAAAGTACGAAAAGGGTTATGAGAATTTGTTTGGAGGAAAAGACCCAAACTCTAGCCTGACAAGTAGATTCTCCACCATGACAATGCATTAGGATTCACGAGTTCCTGGCAAAGAAATACATTATAAAAATGAACCAACCTCCTTATTCACCAGACTTAGCCCTCTATGCCTTTTGGCTTTTTTCAACACTGAAAAATTCCATGAGAGTTGCTGACATTCAGCAACATGAGATTACATTACTGAAAGTTATTCTTGAAAAGGAGTTCCAAGAACGTTTCCAACCATGCTACCATCGTATCATAAAGTGCATAGTTTCACAAGGGGAGTAATTTGAAGGTGACAGCAACCAATAGTGGCCAGGTAAGCAAACTTTGATTTCACAGAGCCATTTACGAAATTGAATAGTCATACCTCGTATACATGAATATCAAAGAATTCTAAAAAGATTTTAACTCTTTTGGTGCAGAGAGCAAATCTAGTTGCCCAAATATACTCAATGCATGAGAGTGAGATACAACTTTAGTCTATATTAGTTAAGAATTTTGGATCTTGTGTGATATACCCCCTGAAAGTGCCTCTTGTTAGAGATACCTGGCCCTAAAATAATAAAAACAAACCCTTATTACTTTTAAAACTTAAGTAAAACAATTATTTTTAGAAGTATCAGTGAATGAAAAATTCTCTTATAAACACACGTGTGTGATATAGCCTCTGACACAAATATTAATAATTGGAGTATTGTAATGGGGAAACTTCAATAAACTTTTTTCTTTACAAATTTTTATATTTTATAGTTGTTATGACCGATTAATAATATATGACCGGTCAATAAATAAATAACTCAACACGGAGATATGAGGTGCTACACAAATGTATCCAAGTCTCTGAGGAAGGTTCCTTGGTTCAATGTACACGAAGACAGGCAAGGTGCTTACTACAGCTGCTCTCCCAGCTTAGTTCTTTATTAATATTCTCTTTGAGTAAGTCCATTATTCTGGTCATAGGTGAGTCACCTATAACAATAGTTAAAAGTGCATTCATACTATTAAACTTGTTGCTGAATATGCCGCGCCAAAAGAGTTAAATCATAGTTTAGTTAAAACAATTAGTTGAAACAAACATTACTAACTTCTGGTCTAATGAGAAATTTCCAAAGAAGTGCTTCAATGTAATAATTCGTTCCTCCAACAATAACAGGAAGTTTCTGCTGTTCTATTAATTTTTCAATCTACGAGTTTGACACTTAAGGAAAATATATTCATGCATATTTAAAATGAGCCTCAAAACATTTAAAAACTGGCAGAAGTACCTGGAATTGCCCAATATATGTAAATAATCAACTCTATTTCAAACCATTCAGTTTAGCATATGTACACAGTTTAATTGTCAAAAACATTTCTATTTCAAGCTATTCAGTTTAGTCAAACAGTTCTACTTCAAACAACTCAGTTTAGCATAAGTATGCTTTTAGTTCTATCTAACCCATAGATAGGCCCTATCAGGTGCTACCACACCAGGCCAGAGTGGACCTTGGAGCAATGGCAATGAAGGGGTGCTCCGCATTCCCCAAAGCCCCAGCATCACTGGAACCTCACCATCAGATTGTTTTGTGTCATATCTAGGACACTTGTTGAGGGGGGGGGTCTTACCCTCTGCAGTTGGTGTATTTTACAGCTCCAGCCGACTGGGCAATCCTATTTATAGGTTAAATAACTAATATTAGATTGAGATACTTGAAACCAAATAACTGTTTTCAAACAACAAACAAATTTTGACATTAAATAACCCAACAAGGGATAAAACCAACCAACCCATTTATAGGGTCAAAAAAGATTTTTACACATCACATCGAGGAGTCTAATACACTCTGCATATTTCTCCACGTGATGAGCTTAATCATTGACTTTGGAGATTGGCCTTAAATCATACATGTTAGAGTCAAAGGTCAAATCCATATCTATGGATAAAATCAGTTCCTTAGGATTTTCTGTTTGGTCATGATATTCAGATAGACAACCACACAAATTCTGACATAATGGTATAGGTGTTATGGCATCTGTCAGTTTCATGTGCCCAGATCTATGGAAGACCTGAAGTTGCCTATGCTGCAAATCTTCCCTCTTCATGGCATTAATGTTGTCCAAGAGAAAAGCCAAGAGCAATATAACTAGATATTAATGCCACCACAAAGCTGCCAGACCATTGTTGAATAAAACATCAAACTATCTTAGAAACTCCAGCTTCTAGTTTTACCAGTCAACTGCAGCAAATTACCCTATCCTGTTCGGAGGAGATTTCAGAGTTTTCCTTCTCCTAGACTGGTTACACTTACTATGGATAAAAAGTCCAGGCTACTCTACAGTTTAGTCATAGCTCAGTTTAGGTAAAGTGCTGCTCTACATTACTATTTACAACTTTACTGTACAATGTTTGAGATGTGTACTTTATACTGTAAAGTGCAAACCAAGTGCTATTTTACTATACACTGTAAGCCCGATATTTCAACCATAGAAAGATCTTATTAAATACTACTAATAAAAAGATAACATAGAGACCATTCATAGCATTTCTTTAATGGAATGATAAGTAGTTTGGGCTTTAGAGCTAAATTTGAATAAGTTTGGTGATTAATTGTTTTATTAATTGAAAGGGTTAAATTGTAAGAAATCAAAGGAAAAAAAATGACTAACTACCATAAATACTCATTCAGTGAAAAACATTTAAAGACTAAACTTTCATCTAAGAAAGTCAAAGCTTACTTTGTTTCTAGACTTAACTTTACCATAACTTCAATCCAAAATGACCTCATATAGCCTATATTCAAACAAATGCTATTAGTTAAAATGATAAATTGATAATATAATAATTACAGGGTGGAACGATAGAATTGTCATCCTAAAGAAAACAACACTACAGCTTTATATTGAAACTTTTATTGAAAAAATCAATTCAGGTAACTTGATTATATAGTAGAGCTGATATCTATTCAATGTAGCCACCTTCAGCCTCAATCACCGCCTCGATATGGATCCGGAATTGGGAGCATGCCTTTTCCACAAGCGCTAGTGGGAGCTCGGCGAATACTTGGCGGATGGTGGAAATCAGGCTGGCTTTGGTGTTGTGGGAGGTCATGTTGGTGATGTTCTCGGCGTATGACCAAACGAAGTAGTCCAGCGGGTTCAGGTTGGGGAGGAGGGGGGGCAGTGAGAGAAGGGTACAAAGTCGTAGCACTCCTTCTGAAGCCAAGCCTGGGTCTCTTTGGACTTGTGGGCTGGCGCCGAGTCCTGCTGCCACACCCAGGGTCTGTCACCAGCCACCTGATTGCACCAGGGGATCACCACTCTTCAGCACATCTAGGTACACTTTGGTGTTGACTTTCAAACCAACTTCGAAGATGTGAGGTGGCATGATGTGGCCCTCACTTGAAACCACACCAAAGACCATAACCGTAGCTGGAAACTTTGTTTCCATCACCCTGGGCACGTCCCTGTTATTCGTGGCAATCCAGCAATGGTTCTGGATGTCAAAATGGATCAGTAGAGAGCATGAGTTATACAGCGGCGCATTTCCGATCTCGCTCGTTGAACATTGTGTCGCTTTCAGACATGATAGAAGGTTCCTATCGTTCTTGGGATTTGTACACAACTGGCCAACTAGTAGATGGTCTGCAACAAAAAAAGAAAACCGGTTTTCATTAAATGGAAATGGAATCATGTCGCCTTTTTTAGGGTGACAATTTTATCGTTCCACCGTGTACATCCATAGTCATTATATTATAACAGCATTGCATCAATGCTATTGCACATCAGTGTTGGGGTTTAATATGTTTGAAATATTCAAGTAAACATGGTGAGCTACATCAAGGTCCAGACTACATTCTTTATTTTAGTTTGGTTTGGTTTTGTGGTGTTTCATGGCATATCAACCCTTGTGGGTTATTTAATGTCAAATCCTGTTTATTTATATATATATATATATATATTTGTAAGTGAATGATTTGTCAGTAACATAATTTTTAAATGAGTTATAGCCCATTTGTTAGCATACAGTTAAATGGTTTCAAGTATTGCTATCTAACACTAATAATTCAATTTAATGTTAATCATTCGTTTGTACACAATTTAAATGGTTTCAAGTATTGCTAACTCTGTACAATTGACCCTCAACCACCACCTTCTACCACCTTTAAGTTAAAATTGGTTGGGTGCTTGTTCACCACGAGAGCAATTTGAAGAATATGGTTGGGACAATCATCTAGGCGCTCGAGCTTGATTGGGCCTCTCTGACTACCCATCTATCTCGTTAAGGAGGCCGAAGTGTTGCAAATCACTTGAAAATTTCAATTGCAGGGTCACAAACTGCTCAGCTATCAGGATCCTATACTCAAGCATTACAAGTTGCCACCCATATGGCCAATATGTACCCACATTGATGGATGGAGTCTTAATCTTCTACAGAAGTGCTGCTGATGTATTTTACAGCCCAGCAGATAGGGTAACATTGTTTATTGACGATATTACATTGATTTTCATTGTAGTTTTGAAAGAATAAATATTTGAATGTTTTTTCTTTATGTCATTGGATGTTGAAGAAATATTTTTGTAAGCTAAGCCAAAAGTTATTGATTACACATATATGATAAAAACACCTTTTTGTGGCTAAAAATAAAGGGTTGTTCATTACACAAAGTCAATTATTACTAAAGAATATAGGTAAATTGGACAATATTTCATTACTTTTACAATACTTTTAAAGTTTTATAATATTTATTACAGAAAGAAAAAAGTATGCATTTTTTTAAATTATAAGAAAAAAAACATGGATGAATACGTATTAAACTCTAACATATTTATTTTTACATCTCGTTGATATACAATATTATCAGCTTTTTCAATAGGTACAGAAATAAAAATAATATAAGTAGACAAATTTGTAAATTGAATTACCACGACCAGAAAATCTGTCAAACACTTGTATGTGACATACGGTACCACTGGACTGCTGTTTTGTCCTTATTAGGTCTCATCAGCAGTGTATACCATGATCTCCCCCACTGGAGATTGAACCAGTGGCATCAGGATGCAGAGTAAAAACTCTACCACTGAGCTACTGGTTCACATCACACACAAACAATACCAAATTAACTCGTCATGGCAATTGTGCAGCCAATCAACCTGATGTGTCTTGTAAGTTACATCTGTACTCTTACAGAGGATATGGTAACCCTGAAAGACATGGTAAGCCCTGGAGGTTACCTTGGAAGACACGGTAAGCTCTGGAGGTTACCTTGGAAGACACGGTAAGCTCTGGAGGTTACCCTACAAGACATGGTAAGCCCTGGAGGTTACCCTAGAAGACACGGTAAGCCCTGGAGATTAATGTGTCTTCTATTAAAATACTGATGTAACTTACAAGGTGCATCAGGTTGATTGGCCACGCAATTGCCATTGGTATTGCTTGTGTATGATGTGGACCAGTAGATCAGTGGTTAGGGTTTCGGCTCTGCATTCTGTGGCCGCTGGTTTGATCTCCAGTGAGAGAGATCATGGTATACACTGCTGATGAGACCTAATAAGGTCGAAAGAGCTGTCGTCCAGTGGTTCTGGATGTCACACGCAAATGTTTGCTGGGTTTTCTGGTCATGGTAATTCAATTTACAATATAATTCCTTGACAGAAAAAGAAAATGTAAACAAATTTATTCAAGTTTTATTAATTGGTCATCAATCAGTGAAAAACCAAAAATGTTAAAACCGGCTTTTTGTTGAAGGGGGACAATTATTGTTACCGTTACCCTTGGTCAATAAGGGTGTGTTCAGTGCAGATTTGACAATCCCAGAATCATTCTATTCATTCTTTTGTCTGTTCTTTGAACAATGAAGACATCCCTTTTAATCTCTGATTGTTGAACAGTAAAGAGATTTTGTTTCCAACCCTGGCAACAGACTGTCTTGCCTTGTCATTGAAACTTCAAGACCACATAGCTAAACCATCGGAGACATGTAAAACTTTTGCTGTTTTTGCACCCCTTACATATGTTGCTTGTTGATAAAACAATATGTGCACATTTTATTTGTTGGTACATATTTGTATATTCTTGTAAATACATCTGGTATGTACATTATCTATGCATTAAAAATGTTCCTCCATGTGTAAATGAGCTTGTCTATCTTTCTGTCTATTCGGTGTCCAGTTGGCTGGGGTTGTAGAATACACCGACTGCATCTCTGCAGAGGGGTAATACCCCCACCATGAGTGTTCTGGATATGACACTAAACAATCTGATGGTGAGGTTCCAGTAATACTGGAGCTTTGGGGAATGTGGAGCACCCCTTCATTGCCATCGCTCTCAGGTCCACTCTGACTTGGAGTGGGAGCACCTGATAGGGTCCTATTTATGGGTCAAATAGAACTAAAATGCATACTTATGCTAAACTGAATTGTTTGAATTAGAAATGTTCATTTGTATAAAAATAGATTTGGCATTAAATAACTTACAAAAGTTGAAATGCCATAAACCCAAATAAACAAACTGTCTATTCAGTGTTGGTAAATCATTAGATATCATCATCATTATCATCATTGCATAAACTGAGACATCGATCATCCAGCCTCTATGACATATGCGTTCACATCTTCGACCATTCCAGTTACGTCTACGACCTGACCATACAGCAACATGCCTATGTTTACAAGTGAATTTCTGTTGTCAACACCTGAACTATTTTTCAAAATAGATTAATTCTGTGGGCCATTTCAGAGACAGTTTATAACCACAGGATAAAATACACTGTATTAAAAGGCTCCGCTTTGAAGTACAATGAGATATCCCATTAAAATAATTCAAAGAGGAACTTCCTGTACACAATAACACAGAATTCCCTTCACTCAGACCATAAAAGAACCAGCCTGTCACTGTTATATAAACATAGCAGTCAGTGACGAAAACAATCATCATCAAGCATATACTCTGAAGGAGGTATTTGTGCCTTTCACAGCAGTCAGTGGTCAAACATGGAATCTGCACCTCTATTACCAGCCAGCAGCTGATGTGGAATCCGACCCAGCACAACTGATGCCAGCTTTCAACCAATCACTGCTGCTCTCTCTCACTCAAACGGCCCTTTGCAGAGCTAATTTTCAGAAAGTCATAAACCAGCTCTTCTAAAAGCTCACTTCAGAAAGTCTTCTGAGGAGACAAAAGGTCTTTCAGATACCACAAGACAATGATACAGCAGCTAGCCACACTTGCAGCAAACCAACTGCACCTGTTCCTGAATCACAAAGCAGCAGACATTTGCAGACCAGCTCCAGCTTCATTCAGCAGTAGACACCTGCATCACCAAGCACCAGGATTTACCATTGCAGCAGACCAGATTATGCAACAGTACCTTAATCTCATGAGCGACAACTCTGCTCGGACTAGTACCAGCACTTCAAGGCCACATCAACATACTTTCAGTTAACCAAGGATTGCATAAACTGAGACATTGATTATCCAGCCTCTATGACATATGCGTTCACCACATCTTCGACCATCTCCAGTTACGTCTATGACCTGACCATACAGCAACATCTACGATCTGCACCAAACACCGAGACCATCTTTGAGATCATCCTGATTTTCTAGACATGCTGTCACCAAGAACTTATAAACTGCTGGGTCTATGACATTCTACAGCATCGACTTTCAACACAGAAGAGACTACACTGGCATTATACAGCAACTGCGATTTTACACCAATGCACATCTTTCACATATGATTCACTCAATAAAGACTTGACATTTAAGCTTACCCACTTGTTCTTGTCATTTGTCTAGTCCCCTGTCAATCACTTCTTCACATATACAAAATTTTGCAGGATTGACGCATTTATTAGTCCTACATGTTCATGTGTAGTGGCATATAAGAGAATGTCACTTATGAGTTCATCCTAACTTCTCCAGCAGTGCCCGATGTGTCTTGCTAATCTAACTAGGATGGTTTGTGTGATGGAAGGCAAGTAGCCATACAATCGCTGTTTGGTGGGGTGCTGCTTCTAGGATTTGTTCAGAACAGCATGTTACATCCTTGTGTGGGAGTCTATAGTAGAATGTCACTTATGAGTTCATCCTTACTTCACCAGCTGTGGCCAGTATCAGTATGTCTTGGATGATTCCTAAGATGGGAAGTGAGTGGCTGTACAGCTGCTGTTTTGTAGGGTGCTGCTTCTAGGATTTGTTTAAAACAGCATGTAGCATCCTAGTGTAATTCCCACCTAGCCTTTTCTCTACCCAGTATTGACACTGCTATAACTTGAAAGAATTCCCATTTTATTTTATCAGGTAGATCAGTCAATAGGAGTCCATATTTTACTTTTGCATATGTTGACATTGCTTTCAGTAGATGAGATATTGCTACCGAGGTATATGAACTGGTTTACTGAATAAAGAGGCTTGCCATTTAACGAGGAGATAGTGCCATCTTGTTTTATCTGAGTTCATGTAGAGACCAATGCCTCTTGCTGCCTGCTTCAGCTTATGCAGTAGATATTTGGCTTGAGCAGGTGTATTTGCAAAAAGTGCTAGATCTGAATAATAGTTTCTATGGTAAGATCAAATAATCAAAAAAATACAAAACATTCTGTTCTACAAATGACTCATAAAAATTATCCAAAAAAAATTTCTGTTTTACAAATGACTCATGCAAATTATTTTTTAATAATTCCTGTTCTACAAATGACTCATGCAAATTATTTTTTAATAATTTCTGTTCTACAAATGACTCATGCAAATTATTTTTTAATAATTCCTGTTCTACAAATGACTCATGCAAATTATTTTTTAATAATTTCTGTTCTACAAATGACTCATGCAAATTATTTTTTAATAATTCCTGTTCTACAAATGACTCATGCAAATTATTTTTTTAATAATTCCTGTTCTACAAATGACTCATGCAAATTATTTTTTAATAATTCCTATTCTACAAATGACTCATGCAAATTATTCTTTTAATAATTTCTGTTCTACAAAAAAGAAAAAAAAAGAATAGTAAGATTATTGGTCAGATCCATCAAAAAAGGATACAAGTGGAATACACATTGATTGAAAGTCTCCAACTGTATATTTTGTATGAAGTGGACTGACAAAGTCTATCAAATGATGTGGACACTGTTCTTTCTCTTCTTCAGTCACTTTATTTGTAATAATATCCAACCCTTTATAGATCTGAAAAAGATAAAGAAAAAAAATTCATTCACATTTTGAAACAGAGTAAAGAATAAATATTCTATCAAGAATGCAAGAAGTGTTGTCATTACAATAGTCCAGTTAAAGACAGACAGTTCATTTAAATAATGGCAACAGACTTGTTTAATGTTCTTTCAGTTGTTTTGTATATGTAAAAAGCAGCAGCACCAAAGCAAGAATTTCATGCTAAATCCCTGTGTTTGGTAATGCAAAGAAGAAGAGAAAGAGAAGCAAAGAGAAAAAATTGACTTCAACATTGTACCGCTCAATGTTTTAGTTGGATGGTCAAAAGAAATAAACAATAACAAGAAAAGGTGTATTTATAAAGTGAATATACTAGATCATTTTACAATACGAATGTCCATTTGTCCAAATTCAATTTTTTTATTGTTTGTATATTAGTGTGTGTGTGTGAGGAGTAGTCATCATATGACCCCAAAGGGAACATAAGAAAACTGCTGTGAGTGGAAAGAGGAGGTTAGTGCTTGGAGCATAGACAAACTTGTTGTAGTTGTTGTTTTCTTGTTGCTGTTGATGGCTATTGATTCTTTGTAGAGTTACTATTCTTGTGGATAGAGCTATAAATATAATTCAGTGTGATTACACTTGCCAGCATAGAAAGAATCATAATGGTTGCCATGTTGCAAGTAAATGATGCGGATAGGAGAGTTAAAAAGGGTTGGTTTGTAGATTTCTCCAAAGCATCTCATTTCGTACACGATGAAGCAAATATTATCAACATACAGTCTCATCAAAGAAACTGTAACAGCTATAATTATAATATAATTAAGGTTGGTAATTAATTATATTAGTGAATCATTTTAATTGCATTAATAAATTGTAAGTTGGCTAGAAAACTTTGAATTGAAGTGTAGGTCACATTGAAAAGGTCATACGCATACACATACAATGGCCAGGATTTCAGCTCATGTCAAAATAGGGTTGTGTTTTGAACTTGTTGAAAAATAAACATTCTGTCGGCTGAGGTTAAGATGTAATGACACTAAAAGTTAATGATGTGTTCTTATCATCATTAGTTGAAGAGAATAATTAAGATATTATATAAACAGAGGAATTTGGGAGTTCAGAAATTCAGGCCCCCTGGGGCTGAAGGGACAAGCAAAAAGAACAAATGGAAGTCGGTGTTTTGATTGTTTGTCTACCACCAATGAATCTCAGTGTTTCTATGTAAGAACTAATACCTTTCAGTCTATCTTTCTCTCGCATTTTGATGACTGCTGTTATGAAATGTTGCAGTCAGCTAAAGTATTTGAAACGAGTCGGTCCATCTTGTATTTGAGAAATGTAACACCTATTGGTATTCAAGATGGTACCATAGTATTACATAATGATGCTTTACAAAAACATGAAAGAAATGACTCACTCAGCTGATGTGAACACTAATTTCTTTGACATTATTACTGGAATTTTGCAAGGAAATACATTTACACGATATTTATTTATAATTTGCCTAGATTACATATGAAAAACATCAATAGATCAAATAAAAGAAAATGGCTTTACATTAAAAAGATAAGAAGCAGATGATATCCTGCAGAGAGTATGCAGATGATCTAGCATTTCTAGCAAATACACCTGCCTAAGCCAAATACCTGCTTAAGAGCCTGGAGCAAGTAGCAGGAGGCATTGGTCTCTATGTAAATGCTGATAAAACAGCTTTAAACAAGAAGGAGCCATCCCCACTTAAAGGGGCCAGCCTCTGAATTTACTAGACCAGTTCATATACCTTGGCAGCAATATCTCAACATTCGCATAGGAAAGGAATGGATTGTTTTTGAAAGGTTGTTGATCATATGGAAATCTGATCTCACTGATAAGATAAAATAGGATCTCTTTCAAGCTGTGGTTATGTTAGTACTACTGTATGGTTGCACCACCTGGACTCTAATAAAATACTTAGAGAAAAAGCTAGATGGGAACTCCACAAGAATGCTACATGCTATTTTACACAAATCTTGCAAGCAGCTGTATGGCCACTTAGCAAACTATCCAAGTAAGGCAAACAAGACATGCTGGCAGCTGAAAAAGTAAGGGCAAACTCATAAGCAACATTCTGCTATGGACCATTACATATCAATGATGGCCAACCAGTAAATACTACATCAGCTCTGTATGGATATCAGATTCAGTCTAGAGGACCTGTCAGTACTGATGAATGATAGGGACAGATGACAAGAAAGAATCAAGGGACTTCATGCTATCAGTATGACATGATGATGTTGATGATAATGCACAATAAAAATGGGTATGTAAATGAAATGGGTAGGACTATTAAACGGGGTTGCTGTTTGGCACATGTATAGAGGTGGATCAGACCAGGGTGGGGTTAAGAATGGAGCATCAATGTGTAAGTTGTCTATCAGGTTAGAAAAAAATGACCATGTATGTGAGAAGGCATTTACAAGTGGGTAAGCTGAGGGTTGTTGACATGTGTTTGTAATCTGTCAGTCCAGGAGGAAAGACTACATTTGAGTTGATGACACCCCCAAAAGGCTGCATCAGGTGTAAGCAGCCATATGTCATCAATAACCCAAATCTGCCCAAAAAAGAAAGGGTTGGTTTCTTTGTTTTTAATGGCATATCAACCTTTGTTAGGTTATTTAATGCCAAAGCCATTCTCCTAGAAGAACAGTAGTGGTACTATTTAACCCATAGCTGGGAGGATAAGGGGGTTCATACCTTTCCCAAGGGTATTTGCCCGAAAGTGAACATAATAGCGCAACTGGAGTACGAACTCGCTTACTACGATTCCACAGTCCATCGCTTTAACCATTACACCACAAGGACACCCCCCGAAAGACAAAGGAAGTTTTAGTATATTTATATGTTTTCAGGGCATTGGTTGTGCTTTTCAATTGGCAAAAAAAAAAAAAAAAAAAATATGGTACATGACCTGTCCACTATTGGATCTGCACAATTGATAACCTTGTGTGGTCCATTCCATTTTTTGGATCTGCACAATTGATAACCTTGTGTGGTCCATTCCATTTTTTGGATCTGCACAATTGATAACCTTGTGTGGTCCATTCCATTTTTTGGATCTGCACAATTGATAACCTTGTGTGGTCCATTCCATTTTTTGGATCTGCACAATTGATAACCTTGTGTGGTCCATTCCATTTTTTGATTGTCATGAAAAGGATCATGAATCATAATGAGATTTGGTTTAAAATTTAACAGTCACTCTATTTAATACAAACTTAAAAGCTGATAAATAATAAGTGCTGTAACAATCATTAATCTATAAGAATCAGAAATAAAATATCAACTTGTAGTTTTGATAAAAAGATAAAATTCAGGATCCAGGAGAAATGTGAAAAAATTTGGTTGTAAAATATCAAATATATTTTCTGGGCAATTAAATGACAATTTGGCTGTAGAATATTTAATATATTTTTTGGTCCAATCATATGCCAATTTGACTGTAAAATATTTAATATATTTTCTGCCCAATGAAATAATGATTTGCCTGCAAAATATTTAATATATTTTCTGTCTAATCAATTGACTATTTAGCTGTAATATGTTTTGTGGTAAAATATTCAATATATTTTCTGCCCAATCAAATGACAATTTGTCTGTTAAAATATTTCGCTGTAAAATATTTAATATATTATTGTCCAATGAAATGACAATTTGGCTGAAAATATTAATTATATTTTCTGCCCAATCAAATGACAATTTGCTAGTAAAATATTTAACATATTTTGTGCCTAATCAAATGACAATTTTCTAACCAGTTTCTGGAGCCCATTTACATAAGAAAAATGAAGTCGACTTTCACAGAAAAACAGTTATTCACCACCCCAGTGTAACCTAGAATATTCCATCCCCTGCAGAAAGATAAGTTCCCTTGCCCCCATAAAAAATTGTGAAGCTAAGGCAAAAAAAGCTTTCCCCCATTTCTTTGTTAAAACTGAATGAGGAAATAGAAGTAGACTCTTTTAGATTTAATTCAAGTCTAACTATGAGGCCATGAGGTAGGTGCTTTTGGGGGTCATGAGGTCAAAGAAACTTCTAGAAAAAAAATAATCCCAATGACTCTAGAAAGATTTTTCCTCTCAAGAAAATTAATTATTTTTGGCTAATCAAAGAGCTGGAAAATACTTTTCAGACAGTTGAATAGAGCCTATTTGGCAAATCAGAATCTGGCTCAGTCGGCTGGAACTGTAGAATACACCAACTGCATTTCTGCAATGAGTGTTCTGATATGAAACTAAACAATCTGATGGTGAGGCTCCGGGAATGCAGAGTACCCCTCCATTGCCATTGCTTCCAGGTCCACTTTGGCTTGGAGTGGTAGCACCTGATAGGGTCCTATTTATGGGTCAAATAGAACTGTTTAACATTTAAACAGTGTACGTTGACATTTGAACTGAGTGCAAACAAATGACTTACACTAAACGGAATTGCTTGAAATAGAATTGCTTTATCATTTAACTGTGTGTAAACAAATGACTGATGCTTAATTAAATTGTTAGTGATACATAGCTATACTTGGAACCATTTAACTTTATTGACCTATACTAAACTGAATTGTTTGAAATAGAACTGTTTGATCATTTAACTGTGTGTAAACAAATGACTGATGTTTAATTGAATTGTTAGTGTTAAATAGCAATACTTGAAAACATTTAACTGTGTGCAAAAAAGGATTAATAGTAAATATAATTATTAGTATTATATAGAATTAAGTGAAACCATTTAACTGTGAGCGCAAAAAATGAGCTCAGGCTCATTTAAAAATGTTATCTACAAAATGTATTAAAAAATCGTATATCTAATACATATATTTAAAAAGCATTTGACATTAAATAACCTATAAATGGTTGATATGCCATAAAACATAGGAGTTCCCATGTGGAATGAAACAAAGAACACATTTACCCCAAAAGGAATTCTTCACGAGTAACAAGCAATGCCAGTCAATAGAGAATAAGAACACAAGTTCCCATGCATTCAAGATCTACGTTAACAAGACAAACCATACAAATCAGAATCCCATAAATAGACAGGTGAGGCAAAATTAATTCAGTTAGTTGAATTTAGGCCAACATCAACTGAGTACATACTCACTGTGGTGAGGGAAAGTAGCATTTAGGACACACTAGCTGGTGTTGGAGTCAGCTACTCCTAGTAGAAACTAAATCAACAGTATGTGAGGTTAGTTCTCAAACATTAGCAGTTTGGATACATGTTTTTGCTGGCCTCTGGCTATGCAATGCAAAATGTCTGCCATAGGAGTTCCCATGTGGAATGAAACAAAGAACACATTTACCCAAAAAGGAATTCTTCACCAGTAACAAGCAATGCCAGTCAATAGAGAATAAGAACACAAGTTCCCATGCATTCAAGATCTACGTTAATAAGACAAAGATTTCTTCTTCTCTCAGACTCCACAAAAAAATCTACTCACTCAAAATACCTTCTACCTTCTACCACTTCTTCGACAACTTCTCAGAACATATTAACCATGTACACAAAGATGACACCACATACTGTAATTTCGGCAGACTGCCACAAACATTTCCTACTAAAACTGATGTTTGGGGAACACATTTAATAAATTAATACAGAGATTGACATAAATAATAAAACTCTAATACACGTTAAGTATATTAATGCTATAGCAAGTGCTGTTTCCAACAATTGATGCACTGACTCTAAAAACTAACTGGAATGTTACAGTGGCCTACTGTAATTATTCAGTGGGTTGTCCTATGCTGCAGGTATAAGTCTAACCCAGAATTTTAAATTAAAAATCTTATATGCCAGATTGACTTGTACCCCACAATTTACTGTACTTGCTATTCTTCCTCAATCAATAAATCAACAAAGAACTCTTCTTCTACTATGTTTAAATTATAATTACGCACTCAATGGAAATATTCGAGTGGGCCAATATTTCTCTTTATTAATTCACTTATTTCTAAGTTGACTTTTTTTCTCCACTTCATCCAATTTGTCTCATGTTTTGTATTATAACTCATTTAAAATTCTGTAATTGTATAACCCACTAGTCCTCTGTTGCTCTCTGCTGGTATAGTGTTGTTAGACACAGTTCTGCATCTCTGTTCTTCATGACTATCAACCCCTCTGTTTATGTTTTAATCACAGAAAGTGAGAAAATTGCTTGATGAAGTCACTGAAGTGATGAACAGGATAACAACCTGCAGTTACATCAAAATAATTCTCCAACATGAGAAAAGGTCAACACAGGTTAGAAATGTAACAACTCTTTTTGTTTATATGGTTTGTTGTATGAAGTAGAGTGATACTGAAATCTACAATACAGTTGTAAATGGTCTGGTAGTAATTCCTATCTTTGGTATTAGTAGGCTGGTACAAAGTCCTGGGTTCAGGAGGTCTTGCAAAGTGACATGGATTCCAACAATGGTGGTGGTTTTACTCTCTTAGTTGACTGCCTCGCTGTGGAACATAGTTGTAAATGGTCTTGTAATAAGCTAAGTTTTTAGTATTTGGATTCTGGTAGAAGATCTCAGGTTCAGGAGGTCTTTCAAGTTGATGTGGAATCCAACAACAGCAACCGTAGACTGCAAACATGTCAAAATTTCCTTATATTGAATCCGTTATAAATCAACCCATGCGGGAGTAGGTATGGGGGCTCAATTATCTCTTTATCCTTAATGACAATCTTTTAATATTCCAGTTTCCTTTAAAACAGCTTTTCTAGATTTGGGAAATTGTCCAACCATTTTTAGCAGAGGGCTGAATCAACTTGTATCTCTCACCCCTACTCGGGTACCAACAGAGTCTTAGAACTCCTTTATTACTCCCACTCTTTCTATATTCAACCTAGCCTTCATCCCTGGGTGGGCAAAACTGTCTTTTGAGATAAATCTGATTTTCAAAATACGTAGGTTAAGAGGAGGTTTCAAAGATTATCAGCAATCAATGTCTTACTATCGGATTGCCTACCCAGATATTTTTCTAACGCAAACAATTTTGCTCCTCTCTGACAGCTTTAGAAATAAACCACATGGCCTTGTCTGCTTGCCAAAGTCATTTTCATCGTTTTCCAAGTATTTTCTTTGCCCAGAAAATATTAAGCAATTAAAATTTTCTTATCAGACCTTCCAGTTCATTTTTTAATGCAAACAAATCTGTTTCTTTCTAATCCTTTTAGAAACAATCCAGACCCTTTTTCGCCCCAGCTACGTTGTTTATCTAAATCATCTTATCTTATAGGTTTCTAAATATTTTGTTTATTCAGATTTTTACAAGAGTACAGTTCTACCCTTTTCACTTTGTTTGCTTTCAATTGATTAACCCTCTCCAGGCTCCAGTGTTACGATTGTAAATAAGCTAATTCCTTGTCTGTTTCAATTTGAATCCGATTGGTTTGTTTGCCGAAAATCACAATTATTGAATACTATTGATTTTTCTGCACTTTGCGCTCGTATAGTTATGTGTGTATTTGGAGTTTTATGTATTGTATAAATTATTCTATTTCG
This sequence comes from Sepioteuthis lessoniana, assembly GCA_963585895.1. Lineage (NCBI taxonomy): Eukaryota > Metazoa > Mollusca > Cephalopoda > Myopsida > Loliginidae > Sepioteuthis > Sepioteuthis lessoniana. Next base: position 6,677,911 of record OY757929.1, on the reverse strand, counting down.
TTCAAATATAATAATATATAAATTTTTGTACCCCCCCCCCCCGCAAACGGTGGTGTTCCTAGATATGACACTAAACTGTACCTGATGGCGAGAATTGTTCCAGAGTTTAAAAAAAAAAAAATTAAACATTTAAGCAAACTATGATAGGAAGGGCACAGAGAAGAAGGAAAAAAACATGGCTTGGAGTAAGGAATTTTATTTATTCCTTTTCCCCACTCTTTTTATTTTTTTTTTCTTTTATTACTCACTTGAATGTTATTATAAACAAGTTTTTTGAGCAAGTACTTTTTGACTGAGTCGATAGATTCCCATACCAGTAAAAATATTGTCTTGACAGTCCAATAAATAGAATTTGAAATGAATTTCATATTTTTATATTCAACAGAAAAAAAAATCTGAACGGCCAAGCATTAAGGTTTTAAAATTCTATTTTTAACTTATTAAAAAGAAACTTAGTTTTTAAAGGCTGTATTTACAAGGGACGGAAATTTGATATTTTCATCAGAGAAAGTATTTTTTTAATTTTTTAATTTTTATCAGTTTTGATCATTCTGTTATTTTTTTGCCATTAAAAAAAAAAGTATCTTTTTGTATATTTTTGGAATTAATCCAATAAAAACGTCGGAGAATTCAAATTTCTGGCTAATAATCCGCAAAACCCTATTTATATATATATATATATATACCCAACCCCTTCGCACGAGCAGGAACTGACACAAGATCACAATTTGTTAAGTTTAACAAGTCTGAATTCAAAGTGTTCCTTCTTCTCAACCAGTTGCCATAATACCAAGGTGAAATAGTTTGAAGTTTGCTATGTTTATAAAGTGTGTTCAGTATTGGCGATAGAATATATAAATTAGGATAGCATAGACAAAAAAATTAACGGTGCTTGGTGACTGTCAGTTTCTCACCTACGCGATCATTAAACCAAACACTAGGTCAGATTAATCCCTCGTTTCAATATTCATATAGACTTATTCACCATTTCAACAATTATTTATTACTATTATTTAGAGTTTTCGGACTGTTGTCTTCATCTTTATTGTTATATTCACACCGTTTCGGCCGATGTGTCCTCTAGAGGACACATCGGCCAAAACGTTTAAATATCTCAGAAATTCAGATAACTAATTATTTATTATACTTCAAATACTATTTTCTATAGCAAGTCAAAATTTTCTATAGCAAGTCAGAATTTTAATTCCAAAACCATTTATATTGCCTAATCTTGCACAGAAGCCAGGGATACCACAAAGTATCGACAATGACAAACGTGCTAGGCTGTGTCTTAAATATGTCTAAAGACACTAAGACTTTCCAAATACAAATGGAAAGTTTTCTGGGGCATACTTGCCTTTCGTCTGAAGAGCAGCCAATTCAGCCACCACATTGATTCTTTTCTCCCTCTCCACGAAGCACTGTGATTCAGAATCTCTCCTCTACCTACACACATACGTAGATTTATTTTTGGCCATGTAAAACATAAATACTCTGAAGAGATAAGAGACGCTAAGGGTTGGCCCTGTGAGTAGTAGTAGTAGTAGGAAGAGGAGGAGGTAGAGTAGTTATTTTGCATATTCTTTTATTTTTGCCCTTCCTCCAGTATACAGCACGGCTTCAACGAACTACTAAGTGGAAGGGGAGAATATAAGAAACAAATAAGCATTCTCTCACGTACAAGTCCATTACACCAAATCTATATGACAACACAGTCATAACTAAACTAGTGATCTAGTGTCGTGGGAACGGCATAACCTTGAATGTAATTCTTTCACTAAAATTCTATTTCTATGTATGTGTGTATGTATGTATGTGTGTGAATGTATGTATGTATTAATAACCATAATCCAACACACACACACACACACACACACACACACACACACACACACGATAGCAAAATTTTATTAGATTGACTTTAACGGCATGTCAACTAGTCTATGGTTATTTTATGCCTAGAGGTTAGAGAATCTCATTTATTGTACGTCTATATATACATTTCTTGTGTAGTCATTTCTTTTTTTAACACAATTGCTTAGTTTCAAGTATTCCTATCGAATACTAATAATTATATGGTTCCAAGTGATCATATATCTATTTAATAAGCGTTTGTACAATTATTAGGGTTTCGAGTAACCAATAATAATAATAATAATAATCCTTAGTAAACAATTATAGCTAATAAGAATCCGTCACTCCTTGAATAGAAACATCCACATCATCATGGATAGCTGTTAACTATGAAATGCTAATTAGAATCCTTCACTTCTTCCTAAATAGAAGCATCCACATCATCATGGACAGCTGTTAACTATGAAATGTAAATTAGATTCCTTCACTTCTTCCTAAATAGAAGCATCAATATCATCATGGACAGCTGTTAACTATAAGATGTAAATTAGAATTCTTCACTCCTTCCTAAATAGAAGCATCAATATCATCATGGATAGCTGTTAACTATGAAATGTAAATTAGAATCCCTCACATCTTCCTAAATAGAAGCATCCATAACATCACGAATAACTGTTAACTATGAAATGCTATACATCACTTCTTTCTAAATAGAAGCATCAATATCATCATGGATAGTTGTTAACTAGGAAATGCTAAATAGAATCCTTCACTCCTTCTTAAATAAAAGCATAAATATAATCATGGCCCGCTGTTAGATGGAACCTAATAAGTTGACGGATCGTCTAGTATATACTACGAGTGACATCGAGGATTGCTATGCTGGCTAAGCAGGCAAACCTGCATTACCTCATTAATTTTTTTTTAGCATCACGTCACTGGTTATAAATAATCAGTATTGTAAGGAGGAATTATTTTCTTATCTTTAGGAGTCTGGTTTTATCACAACTGGTGAGAAACTGATAAAATCACAAGCGTTTATTAATGTCTATGGTCATTCTGCTGATCGAATAATCAAGAAGAGGCCATGACGATAATATGCAGATATGAGATGATCAGCAACTCGAGAAAAGACATTATTTCTCAAAGTGTGAGCCGCGGCCTCCAGAAGAGCCGTAAAATATTCGAAATTATTTTAAAATTACAGCCTATCATAATTCTAATTTAATGGTCTGATTTAAGCGCCATTTAACTGACACATCGCACAAATCACTGTCAATCTAGTGATGAACTTAATCGTTTAGATGGCGCTGAGTTGGGAGAGACAAAGGGTTCTTTTTCTCTTTCTTTCTTTTTTTTTGAATACATATTCGAGATTGTTCTAGAACTATGCCGAACATTCTCAGGACGTAGTAGAAGTAGTAGCAGTACCCAGTAGTCTCTCTGCAGTCTCAATAAAAACTGAATCGAGTGAATGGTTATGTGGGACGTCTAGTGGAGTATAATGGTTAGCATTGTTTGCTGTGAGTTCGTTTCTTACTGGGTGCTCCATCTTGTGCAAAACCAAGCTTAGTGAATTACGACTGAACAATAGTGTAACCAGGCTATTTTTGTTAAATTATTTAAATAAAAATAATAAGTTTATTCAATACGAACAAGTTCAAAAGTTAATTAAAATTAAGTATTTTTAAGTCGCAGTCCTCGTTTTCGTATAAATGGATTTTTTTTTCATTTATTGAACAACAATAAATATTAATTAAAGTGTTTATACAACAGTAGAAACCGAAAGATGAAATCTCTTTGAAATTTGGCTTCACTTCGACAAAACTGAAGATTGATTTTAACGGCATGTCAACCCTGTCTAGGGTTATTTTATGCCTAGAGGTTAGGGAATCATATTTATATTTAAATTTCTATGTAGTTATTTCTTGAGCGTTTTTTGTTCATCAAATATTCCTAGCTAATACAAATAATTTGCAAGCAGTTGTATGGTTTCAAGTATTCCTATCTAATACTAAAAATTTATTCACAATTATATAGTGCAAATATTTTTAATAATCATTTGTTTGCACACAGTTATATGATTTCAGTTATTCCTATCTAATACAAATAATTAGCAAACAGATCTATCCTGACAAGTACTATCACCCCGAGTCAGAGTGGACATAGGAGTAATAGCAATGAAAAGATACTCCATACTCCTCAGAGATCCAGAAGTGGAGCCTCACCATAAGATTTAGTTTTAGTGTCATACCCAGGACACCTCCCTTTCTTTCGACGGAGACTTACCCCTCCGCTCTGTAGGGCGTACAACTAGAGTATTATAAACCTCACCGACAGGACGAAAAACAGTAAAAAGAAATCTGTCTTGTGTAATATGAAAAGGTTTTGGCACAAGAGTGCATTTTCCATCTTGATGGTTGTTGTATAGGATACCAACTTGACCTGTTCACCTATCATTTAGTAACGTGACAAGTAGATAAGTAGGTAATGGAGGGCAAAGTTTTTTTCTTTTTACAAGTCAAGCCGATTTTTGAAGGAGTTTAATAGAAGTATCCGCTAAAACACAACTTTATAGAAACCAATCATTACAGCATAGTTTATAGAAAAAACTCGTGATTAATATTTTTTTAACTAGAAAGTCGAAAGGTTTCAAAACCTTTTTTTAAACATACGACAATAAGAATATATAGCATAAATTTTCACCACCATCACTACTACTAGCAATGATGATGATGATGAAAAACTCTTTAAGGAAAATTTAGTCGACTAGTATACGGCTTAATGGTAAGAAACTTCAGAGTTACTATCGGGATCTACTAGCAGAAATGTTATGACTTGAAACTGACTAGTATTTAAGAATCGTTATAGTAATTCTTTGTCAGCCCTCTTTCTTAGGTGGTAAACAGTTAGTGGGACGAGAACGAAAGTCTGTTGTTATTGAAGATGATCATGATGAAATTATTATTATTATTATTACTATTATTTTAGTCTTTGTGAGTTGTTTATTATTATTAGTAGTAGTATTAATATTAATAGTAGTAATAACAATAACTTTTTCATCTCTTAAATTTTTAGTTGCCTTTTATTTAAATTCACTCGGCATGTCATTCTACAACAACGAGAAACAACATAAAACAGAAATAAAGCATAGACTCAAACTCATACCCCGCCTTGTTTCGATGAATCTTGGTTAAATGTACCAGCTGCTCTACCAACTGAGCTAGCCAGAGCCATTAATTTACAGAAAATCAAAAATTTATTCTATTTTATTCTTTTTTAACACTTAGTTTAAATAACGTTCAGGGAAAGGAGTAGTGCCCTCTCCTACACCTCGGTGTAGTAGCTATTGAAAAGGGAGCCTTCTGGTTGCCCTCGATTACGGTCGCCAACTTTACTTTAAATAACGTTATTTAATAATTCTTTCTGGTTTACGATCTGTGCTGTTCAAAATAACGACCTGAGCAAGATGCAATAAAAAAACAGTAACACATTTTTAAAAGATGAAAGGATATCTCAGTCAAAACTTATAATAACTTGGTGACTATTTCACCAGAAGAAAATTTGTTTAAAAAAAGAGAGAAAAAAAACAAAAACAAAAAAAACATTTTTAAGCGCACGTCAAATGCATGGAAAATGTAGCGGAAATTCCAACTATAGTTCAGTGGTGACTCTTGGCTCCCAGACTACATCGCTAGCCTCTCTCCCTCCACAATATACAACGAATACACACACAGGTCTTGGTATTAGGTCTACTGCTAGTTTAAAACAACAACTTAATTCCTTGATCATAGAACCTTGGCAATGCAGACGTGAGAAGGTACAATGATCACCCACTCAATGGCGTCTGCTGCCTGATCTGGTTGCAGTGTAATACGTGTCTTATCCAGACTACATAAGACTATAAAATAAACAAAAACTACAACTTAGTGATAATTGTATTATTTTAAGTATTCATAATAGATTGTGGGTGTATGTATATATATATATAAGAAAAAGATCTTTTGGTTCTGATACCTTCCTGCTACCCTTTACCACCGACTCCAGAGAGGGAGTACTCTACTGCTTTAGTTGATAAAACTATGAATATTTAAGAAAACTAAATAAATCAGAGGTTTAAAGTTGATATTGGACTATAAAAAGAAGAGTGTTCTAGGTTTATTGTCTTTTACCAGGCTGAGCTTAGTTAGGCAGAGGACCAGAAAAGCCTGAGGCTCCCGGTAAGAACTGAACTCTCTAGCTAACCATTACACTAGACGAGACGTCCATACTGTAGCTTTAAGCTGACTGGTATACAATACAATGATTCATTGTCAATGCACTTCCACTTAGTAGTAAACCGTCTATGAAAGGAGAATATAGGTCGATGTAATCTGGGTGAAGAAAAAAACACAAAAACGAATCACTCAAAGGCGAAGAATATTTGCATTGATGAAATTTTTTAAATACAATTTATCTAAGTCAAACAAGAAGGATTTGTGGACACTCTTTAAAAAAAAATAACCTGATTTAATAGGGAAGTAAAAAGGTTGTTTTGTTAAACGTTTTTTATTTTTCAACAATAATGTACAATCTAGCCTGTCATAAAGGAATGAAAGATATTTTCAAGAACAGTTATGTAGATAATATTGTAGGAATGTACAAAAACACGCACCTGCTTAAGCATTTTTTTTCTTACTCTCACCAAATCAGGCTAATTATCAGATTTTAATAAAATTTAAAGGGAAAAATTATTTTTTTTTAAAAGACATTTTTTCTTAAAATTTTGAAGACGTTTTTATTTTTGTTTTGTTGCTTAGTTTGACTCCTTTAATAAAAGTGCAGGTAAATGGTTTTTACGTGTTTTAAAGTTAATTTTATGGGGAATTAGACTTTGTTTTTACGTGTTTTATAACAGTTAGTCTATTTTGTTCATACGGGTGCCTTATTTTTAAAATTAAAAAAAAAAAAAAAAAAAAAAAACCTGTAAAATAAGGTACAATATTTCTCTTCGAATTATTTTTTCACCTTATTCGTTTTCGTAGCTTAATATTTTAAAGATGTGGTTAATAAAAGAAAAAAATTCAGGTGAAACTTTTTTTAGAGGTTTAAAATTGACAATCGTAGATTAAACTTTTCCACTCACTACAGGTGACTGGGATTTTGTTAATTAACGGAAAAATACTGAATAAATAAATAAAACTGACAGATTAGATAAAAAAAAATATTTTATCGAAAAAAAAACAAAAAACAAAAAAAACGAAAACAAACATTTTTAGTCTGTTTTTTTTGAGAGAGGAGGTTAGTGTGGTTTTTCATCAGACAATATTTTTTCTATGGAGGCCCGCAAGAAAACCAAAATAAGAAGCGTCACATAAGAGATAAACCTTTCCCAAGACTTTTAACATAAAAACACGGATTATTACGCTTTGGATCATGCATACTTTAGATCATGCATACTTTGGATCATGCATACTAGGCGCACGACCAGTCAATAATAAATCATAACATTATCGATGAAAAATATTTTTGTGCCTGCCTATAAGAATTCATTGGAGATATTTACCAAAAGATTAGTTGATTTGTTGGCTTTAGGGCATGTCAACTTTTTTTGGGTTATTTAATTCTAAATTCAGTACTTTTCTTTTTTCAAGCAGTTACCTGGTTTAAAGTAATCAATAATTCAAATCATTCATAAACAATTATACATTAAAATACCAATTCTTATGACTTATAATTTATACTGACTAATATGGTTTCAAATAACGATTTCCTATTTAATAATCATTTGTTTGTATTTACCCAACCCCTCCACTATGAGCAGGATGTGACACAGGGTCAATTTTCAAGCCAAGTACAATTGATTTAAATTCAGAGTTTTCTTCCTCCTCTTAGGCCGGTTGCTTTACCAAGATTAAAGAACCCAGTCTTACTATTTACCCATAACAGCAGGGGATGGGGAGAAGAGATAGGTTCATGCCTTCCCCAAGGGCATTAATTCAAAATGAAGCACTAGCAGGTTCGTCCAGGATTTCAATTCCATATCTTATGACCGTTATGCTAAGAGCGCCTCCAAAATAATGTTTTTTTTTTGGCATACAGTTATATGGTTTCAAGTATTTCTATCTCATACTAATAATTTTCAAACTGATCTACTTGATCCATAGATGGAACCCTAACAGGTACTACCACTCCGGGTCGGAGTGGACCTGGGAGTAATGGTAATAAAGGGGTAGTCCACACTCAGATCTTTAACCTCACTACCAGATGCATTTTAGTTTCATATTCAGGACACCCCCATTTTCTGGTGGCGGCTCCAATGCTTCAGCATTTGATACAGTTGTATTCTAAGCCCTGCCAACAGGTCTTTTGTCAGAAGAGATGATCCCAAGTAGAATGTAGCAACGTATGCACATATGTCACACAAGAATGTTTTAAATTATCAGTTTTGCGTTTCGAGCAACTAGTACGTGAAATAATTCTATTTTAATAAATAGATGTTTAGAATAAAATTTAAATCAAATTGTTAAAATAGTTATGCTTTGATTTTGAAATAATTTCATGTAGATATTTTATTTATTAAAATGACATCATGTTTTAAAACACTGACAACAGCATATTCTTAAGTAGCATCATCACATACGTAACTACTTTGGGACCATCGCTTTAGACAAGTACGTTCATCTGATAATGTCCATTATTCATCATCATCATCATCATCATGTCGTGCTGCCAGCACGGTTATCCCTGACCCTCTCTCACCACTCCTCCCCATCGCTTCTGGTAGGTCCTCAGGGCTACATCCCATATCCTCACAGAGCTGCTGTATGTAGGTTCGAGCTGGTCGTCCTGCTTTTGCTCGGCCATATGAGGGGGTCCATAGGAGAACATCACTTATGAGCTTGTCCCTGTTTCTCCAGCAGAGTCCTGCATGTCTGGTTTGTCTAACTTTGATAGTTTTCGAGATGGGAGTTAGTGGCCGTACAATTGGTGCTTTGTGGGGTGCTGCCTCCAGGACTTGTTCAATATTAAGGGCTTAAAATATCAAAAAATTGGATTAGCAAAAATCCCAGATTTGAAGTGAATTGATTGATTTGAATTGCATATCAACCCATCTCAGGTTATTTTATATTTAGAGGTTAGAGAATTGCATTCATATTTACATTTTTTGTGTAGCTTTTCCTTAATTCTTTTTTCCCACCCTGCCCTATTGAATATGAATAATATCTAAATAGATCTATTTGACCCACAGATGAGACTCTAACAAACACGACCACTTTGGGTCAGAGTGGGCCTGGGAGTAATGGCAATAAAGAGGCATTCCACACTCCCAAGATCTCCAGAATTGGAGCCTCACCATCAGATGTAGTTAGTGTTTATGAAGTGGAGTAAAAAACGAATCAATGTGTTAGCTAAAATGTTTTAGTAATTTATTAAGCTTTTTGCATCGATGTGGCACAAGGCCATAAGAACGGGGCACCCAATGAAACTCGAACTCATTCGTGTAGGTTTTGCTAGTCTAGCTTGCTAACCATTACACCAGACAAGGTGCCCAGCTAAAAAGTTTTAACACTTGGAATAATTGCAGTTCTATAAATTTCCACTTGGAATTAACATAAGTTTTAGAAAAAAATATCCGATTATATATATCTCTGAAATGAATGGTAGGGTAAGATGGCTTAAGTAGGCCAATAAACTTTTTTTTCCCAAGGGTCTAGATCACTGTCAGTTCCCCTCAGTTTGCAAATAGAGCCAAGGTCCCCAGTCCTCGAGGGTCTATCAGTGCAGCCCTTCATCTAATTTTGAAAATTTTCTCTTTGCCTTTTGATGTTGACTGTGAAGAAGAAGTACCATTACAACTGCAGATGGAATTCATTGATCTTCAGTGACCAAAAGATTTCAAGTTCAAATCCCTTATTTGTCTCATCCTTATTTTCTGTAAGAACTATATTCTTCCATCTGGATGAATCCCAAAAACCTTAACACTTACACCCAGCAAGTAGTGAGCATGTTTGGCACTATATACTGCTGTGAACAGTTGTTCTATAAGATGTGCCCGTGGTGTCATGGTTATCGTCGTAGGAAATGGACACGGCGACACGAGTTCAAATCCTGGACAAGACTGATTGCATTTCACATAGCACTAATACCCTTGGGAAAGGTATGAATCCAATTTTTCTCCCTCCAACTATGGGTAAATAGGAGGGGAGACTGGGTTCTTCAGCCTTAGTTAGGCAACTAGTCTAGGAGAAGGAAAACTGTGAATTCAAACCTGTTAAACTCCGCTCAAAAATTGACCTTGTGTCATATTCTGCCCGAGCGGAGGGGTTGGTAAATACATGGTCCATTCAATAAGTTTCCAGACTTTTTTGTACAGGCATTTAAAATTGTTGTAGACTCTTGAAAATTTAGTATCTTATTGCTATACATCTTATGAGATGAATGACCAATTTTCATGATTTCACGTTCAAATGAACAGCTACAGTAGCAATTGGAATACACCCTACTAAAGCCTGATTATCACAGCTGGTGAATTTCAAAAATGCATTCTGGACATCAGGACACTTTAGAAGAACGATATGCAATAAAATTCTGTTTTCAACTTGGAAAAAATGCTGCCACAGAAACGTATGGAATGCTTCAGACTGCTTTTAGAGCCTCTTGCATAAATGGAGCATCAATTTTTGAGTGGCATAAGAGATTCAAGGAAGGCAGGGAGTCTGTGAGGGATGATGAGAGGTGTGGGAGGAGTAAGGAAGTCAATACACCAGAGTTGATTGGCCAAAAGGTTAGGCTTAGGGTTACTATGTTGAGGTTTTAAGGGAGTTCAGAAAGAGATTCCGTCGGAAGAGGCCAGCACTCTTCAAATCGGGTCAGTGGCATTTCCAGCAGGACAATGCACCAGTCCACAACTCCATCCTTGTCACAGACTATTTGACCAAGATGGGCATCAAGACAGTTCCTCACCCTCCCTACAGTCCAGACCTTGCTCTCTGTGACTTTTGCTTATTCCCTAAGCTCAGAGGCTGTTGTTATGAGACAACTGACGAGATGAAAGAGGCTGTGATGAAGGTCATTGACATGCTCACACAAGAGGACTTCCATGGGGCCTTCCAGAAGTTGTTGGAATGGTACAACAAGTGCATTGCAGCCGGAGGAGATTACTTCGAAGGGGACTAGAGTTTCATGTCTGTACTATCAATAAAAGTGCCCATAGGAAAAAAGTCTGGAAACTTATTTAATGATCCTCGTATGTATAAAATGAACCATGCCAAGACTATGCTGCTTTCACAACAGTCAAATTATCACTCATTTGATGTGTTCCTTCTGTCAACCTTATCTATACCAGAGAAGGGACTAGTTCTCTGAAAGCCAACAGACATATGACAGTTAATCTTAATCTTTGTGATCATCCATATTTACCAACCCCGCCGCTCGAGCAGGATATGACACAAGGTCAATTTTTAAGTGGAGTTTAACAGGTTTGAATTCCGAGTTTTCCTTCTCCTAGACTAGTTGCCTCACCAAGGCTGAAGAATCCAGTCTCCCCTCCTATTTACCCATAGCTGGAGGGAAAATAATTGGATTCATACCTTTCTCAACGGTATTAGTGCTATGTGAAATGCAATCAGTCTCGTCCAGGATTTGAACTCATGTCACTGTATCCATTTCCTATGACGATAACCATTACACCACGAGCACTCCCAATCTTTAGTGATTATCCCATACAATCTGATTTCTTTTCAGTGTACATAGTAAGCATAGAGATATTGTTGCCATAGACTGTGTACCTGGCCAAAGTAGTAATATCAAGTAGTATCATAACATTTAGGTTTTGTCTTCAACTTTTAGAGAAAAGGTTCTCCAACAATGATGTATGGTATAGTTCAGAGGATTCCAAGTGATTTGGGGGCATGTCTCACTTTGGTATTTCTAAAATTTTAATGCCCCCCCCCCGTAATATTTAATTCTTATTCATTAACTTGGTCTCTACTAAACAAGCCTCGTCAAAATATTGCATGCCCTACCAAAATATTACCACCCCCCAGGTTGGGAATTACTGATATAGCTGAAGATAACCTTGCTAAATAGATCTTGGCAACATGAAAAATATATTCTTTTCCCTTCCACCACAAAGTCTGTTGGTGAGGCTTAGAATATGACACTGACATCCTCTGTAGGGGGATAAAAGCCTCCCTAAAAAGGGGGTATCTTGACTATGACACTTAATTGCACTTTATGGCAAAGCTCCAGTTTTGGAGGTCTGGGGAATGTAAATTTGCCCTTCAATGCCATTACTCCCAGGTCCACTCTGACCCAGAGTGAAAGTACCTGCTAGGGTTCTATCAAGGGTCAAATAGATCTGTTTAAAAATTATTAGTATTGGATAGGAATACATGAAACTATATAACTGTGTGCAAACAAATGATTATTAGAATTATTTGTTAGATAGGATTACTTGAAAATATTTAACCATATCTAAATAATTTGTATTAAGAATAGTTACCTGAAGATACAATTGTTCACTAAGGATTATTATTATCATTAGTTACTTGAAATCATATAATTGCTTGCAAATTATTGGTGTGAGATAAGAATACTTGAAACCATATAACTGTGTGCAAACAAATGATAATTATTAAATAGAATTATTAATGTTAGATAAGAATACTTGAAACCGTTTAAGCATATGCAAATTATTTGTATTAAGTATAGTTAATTGAACCTATAATTATTTACAAAGGATCATTATTAGTTACAATTGCTTTCAAATTATTTAATATTACCGGATATTGGCATGATAGAGTGTTTGCCAACTGTCTGGGAGACCTGGGTTCAATCCCAGGTCGTGTCATACCAAAGACTTTAAAAATGATACTTGATACCTCCTTGCTTAACACTCAGCACTATAAGGTACAGATGAAGGGTAAAGTGGAGCAACCCAGGGAAAGGAGTAGTACCCTCCCCTACACCTTGGTGTAGTAGCTATCAAAAAGGGAGCCTTTTGGTCACCCTTGACTACAGTCGCCAACTTCACATACTTTTCTTACTTTAAACCACTTAATTGTGTATAGATTATTAGTATTTAAATAGGACTACTTGAAACCCTACAACTGTGTGCAAATTATTTGTATTAAATAGGAATACGTGATATCATATAACTGTGTGCAAACAAATAATTATAGACAAATAAAAAAAAAAGTACAACTAAAAGAAAAATTGCAATGGAACACTGAAAATATATTTATAATTACAATCAAACAATTACAAATGAATTAAATTTCAGCATTAAATAACCCATGTAGAGTTGATATGCTATTAAATATATAGACCAAACTGAAACTTCCACTACAGATTTTGGAGATGTATACTACAAATTGATTCTGAAGGAAAAATTAGATTTGAAGCCAATAAAAGCAGACAGCCTCCAGAAAACAATGGTCAACTCTGTTGAATGCATTAGATCAATGCTTCTTAAACTATATGATGTGGTATACACACAGAATATTTTTCCAATATGCAACAGATCAGAACAATATTTGTATCATATTATTATTTAATTTCTGATAAAGTTCCTAGTATTTCTCTTGGTTGAATTGTATCACAGAATGTGGACCGAATGATATTAAACAACGCAGAAAGATTTGATACATTTTCATTTTTAAGTTACAAGTTTTATACATCATAATAATATGAAACTGGAAACTGGCTATGAACCAGAAGTCAACGACTGGTACACATACCATCATTTTGATTAGTGTTGCCTCGCAACCAGTATCACAATGTCCAGGCTGAACTCATTTTTTTTCCAAAGACAAGAACATAGACAAGGAAGATGCTACAATCCACAGGTGTTGAGCTCTGATGCAAAGATGGTTTAACATGAAGTCACCCACAGGAAGCATGACTCTTGAGAGACAGGTGCAAAAATTGCTCATGTTCCCTGAGCATTCCCTTTCAGGAGTGCCTCAAGCACCAGTTAATCAGCAATAATTATGTATAAAACATTATAAAAAGAAGGAATAGATAAAGTATTATAAAAATTATACATATTTATGATTTATTAAAATTTGATGCAAGAAAGATGAAAGATTGTAAGAAAAGAGATTCTAGGTTGGAACCTAGACAAGTCACCGTCATAATGAAGATAAAGTTGGCGACTGTAGTTGAAGACGACCAGAAGGCTCCCTTTTCAATAGTTACTACACTGAGGTGTAGGGGAGGGTGCTACTCCTTTCCCTGGATTGCAACACTTTACCCTTGATCCGTACGTAATATTGCTGAGTGTTAAGCAAGGAGATATCACGTACCATTTTTAGAGTCTTTGGTATGACAGCGAACACTCTACCCACTTGGCCAATGAAGATAAGAAAGTTAATTTGTTTAGTTTAGCAATAAGTCATTTAGTCTCCTGAGAAAAGTAGCACATTGAACTAAATGTCCTTCAAAGAAGGGAGAAAATGAATTTTTTACCAGTGGAAGAAGAGGCATTGAAAGGGTTCTCTAACTCAGCATACAGCTGTGTGCAGAGAAAGGATGAAGGGAGAATATCCTTGAATTTATATAGTGTGCCTTATCAGGAGCAATCAAAGAAGGGGAGATAACTTCTGTTAAGAAATTTTAACAGAATCCTTTATACCATTATTTCAAAGAAAGATTGGAGAAAATTCTCTTTGAAGAAACGGTATAAGAGAAATGTACAATTGCACATGAAAAAGTAATCAAGTGAGCCCTGGAAAATTAACAAAGGCACATGAAAAACACCTGTAGATAACCTACGTTCCTCGTGGGGAGGATTATTGTCAATATAGGCACATATAGCTGCAGGCCATCTATCCCTCACTTCTAGTAATTTTATGAAAAGTATGTATGCATAAGCAATAAAGAGTTCAGTAAATTTCAAAGACACTTAAAGACTTCTATAACATAGTACAAAAGATAATGCTGAGAACTTTTGCATCAACATACTATATTATATCTTAAGAGTTCTATTCAAGCATGTTGATGTTTGCCATTGGCAGTCTTTTTCTTGCAGATATTCAATGAACAACATACATGTAAAATTATTGCTGGATTATCATTAGTTCACTGTAAAACAAGAAAGTTTTTTCCTTTAACCATATAACGATTATTATGTATAAAACATAATAAAGGGAAAGAATAGATAAAGTATTATAAAAATCAAAACTATAATCCAATAGAATTTGATATAAGAAAGGTAAAAGGTTGTAAAAAATCAGATACAAAGTAAGTTGGTTGAGATACAAACAAGTCACAGTCAATCATTATGAAAATAAGAAAATTCATTTGCCTAGTCATAATGCAATGAGTCACTTTGCAAACTATTCTCGTTTCATGCTTGTACCAACAGCATCATTATCATAGCATTCCATTCCAGTGAACCTTTGCCAAGAATTCTACAGCATTTTTTTGCAGATTAAATGTGATGTGTAAACAATGTTTATGCTGAAGTCAATTTAATGTTTATGGGTCTCCAATTATATAAAATGCAAAAATGAATCTTCATATCATTTTCTATAAATGCATCCAACTTAGTTACAATATTTATGTATATTGAGTCAATGTATGAATTAAAGTTCACAAGGATTTTAAACAGGTAAACATTTCATACTTATTAATTGTGAATTTTCACCAAAGAGCTAAGTAAGCGTCAAAGACACTCCTAAGATTTTCTTAATATTGTGCAATAGATGTTGCAAGGTACTTTGGCATCAACCTAATACATCATGCCCGTGGTGTAGTCGTTATCGTCGTAGGAAATGAACACGGCGACACGAGTTCAAATCCTGGACGAGACTGATTGCATTTCACATAGCACTAATACCCTTGGGAAAGGTATGAATCCAATTATTCTCCCTCCAGCTATGGGTAAATAGTAGGACCGACTAGGTTCTTCAGCCTTGGTTAGGCAACTAGTCTAGGAGAAGGAAAACTCTGAATTCAAACCTGTTAAACTCCGCTTAAAAATTGACCTTGTGTCATATCCTGCCCGAGCGGAGGGGTTGGTAAATAGTACCTAATACATCACAAATTTTTCTAGCTGTGTATTCATTCTTGAATTTAAAAAATCTTGCAGTATTATAAAAACAGGAATAAAGATATTTCTTTCTTTTTTGGTAAACAAAATCCAGCTAACATGATCTTTTCAAGGTTTATCATATTTACCACTCCCTCCGCTCGGGCAGGATATGACACAAGGTCAATTTTTAAGTGGAGTTTAACAAGTTTGAATTCAGAGTTTTCCTTCTCCTAGACTAGTTGACTAGTCGCCTAACCAAGGCTGAAGAACCTAGTCTGCCCTACTATTTACCCATAGCTGGAAGGAGAATAATTGGATTCATACCTTTCCCAAGGATATTAGTGCTATGTGAAATGCAATCAGTCTTGTCGAGGATTTGAACTTGTGTCGCCGTGTCCATTTCCTACGACGAAAGCTATTACACCACGGTTCATTACCATTCAAATTGAAGCTTTTGAATACTTAGATAAGCGTAAAAAACAAAACAAAACAAAACAAAAAACTTGTTATCAGAATTTAAATCTTTCTTTTTAATTTCTAAAAAATTTTTTGACCAATTGATTTTGAATTAATAAAGTTCATGAAGAGAAGACTGGTCAAAATTCCATATATTAAAAAAAAAAATTGATTCTTTGATCTTTTTAATGATTGACTATTTTAATCACATGTCAACTCAAATCGGGTTATTTAATGCTAAGAGCTTAGGAAATTGAATTCATTATACATTTATCCAGTTTTGGTGTAGCTTCTTAATTTCTTTGTACATCACTTTATGATATAAAATATTCTTATTGAATACAAATAATTCTTAAACAAATCTATTTGACCCATAAATGGGACACTAGCAGGTACAACAACTTTATGTCAGAGTGGACCTGGGAGTAATGGTAATGAAGGGGTACTCTACACTCTCCAGAGCTCACCACTAGATAAAGTTTAGGGCACTCCTTTTGTGTCTGTGTATGTAGAGGGGGGGTCTTACCCCTTTACAGGGGCTTACACTCACCATATTCTAAGCTCTACCAACAGAGCAATCAATTTTTTAAAGTAATTTCAAGTTATTTTTAAAAAATTGATTCTTCAATGTTTTTGAGTAATATTCAAAAAATTGATTCTTTAATCTTTTTGAGTAATATTCAAAAAATTGATTCTTTAATCTTTTTGAGTAATATTCAAAAAATTGATTCTTTAATCTTTTTGAGTAATATTCAAAAATTGATTCTTTAATCTTTTTGAGTAATATTCAAAAAATTGATTCTTTAATCTTTTTAAGTAATAATAATAATGATTATAAGTAATGGAGAAATCATATTTTTTAAAGTTTAAAATTGTTGCACTTTCTATGGTGGTAAGTACTTAAAAAAATAGTGTGAGCTTTCTGTTTGTACTTGTACTATGGGAGGCTACTCTTGATAAATTTGCAAAATATTTAAGTGTTCTCAAAGCCAAAACTTGTTTTCGGTCTGATTTTTATAACAAAAACACAGGATACATTTTCGTTGGTTTGTTTGTTTTGTCAAATTTAATCAGTTTAAACTGTTTTTATAGCAGCCGCTGATTTCACCAAAATAAAACAAAAGGTCATGCGGTCAATTCACGCTGACAACACCGGTTCCCGTTAGAACACCGAAGTTAAGTAGTGATGGGTCTGTTAAATATTTTGATGGGGGACTATTTCAGCAACAGGATGTACTATCAGCAACGTGAAGCCTGTGTGTCATATCGAAACTAAGCTTAGTTAATAATAAAACGAAAGATGACTCTTCCATTTTTCTTTTCTGATAGTATAATGTCAATACGTATGGTATGCTGTACTTCTGGTCGTAAAGAGAGTCTCCTCCTGTACAAGGATTCTCTAACAAACGTTAAATAAAGAAGAAAAATTTTGTAAATATATCAAAGAATAGTAATAATAAAATCCTTTCCTTCCTTGCCCTTGGATGAGAATCTCCTTAGCAACGGATATTAAGGAAGGAAAAGTTATTATTTCTTTTATGCAATCACTATGAATACAAAATATTTTTTTTGTAAAAATCCCAATGTATATTCATTATCGTATCAAATAATTGAATAAATTTATTCATTCATTCATTAAATACAGGATGATATGAATTTTATCTTACGTACAATCCCAGCACAAAACACGTGCTTTTTCGAGTCTTGCCTAGCGTGGAAACATTTGAAAGAACCGAACAAAAGAAGAATAAATACTCACCTGCATAGAATCGGCATTGATTATTTCTCCAGAAAATATCCGTCCTAATTCCAGAGCTAATTTAGACTTGCCTGTACCAGTGGCCCCAGCAACCACAACAATCGGGAGACGGCGTATACAGGAGGTCGCCATGTTTGTTTAAAAATATATTGAAGAGTAAAATGTGCCATCATCAAGAGTTAACGTTCTTGTCCTCGCCTTTTACCACGTCATTATCTAGTACGTATAAGGTGGTTTAAAGATTAATGAGCTGACCTCCAGATAGTGAGGTGGGTGTCAAGGGGTCAGTAATTTGTTACAGCCTGGCCCGTTGGCCTGAGACACACTTCGGGCGGCCGTGTTCCCCCGTACAGGTCGGGTGTATCTTGGCTTCGATGGCAGTTGATTGAGACCGGGAAGCCTTCATCCACGTCCTGCATACTAAGACTGACACTCCTTGACCCTCAAGTGGCCTTCCCTCAGGCTCTAACCCAGGGGCTAAGTTTATCACCTGGCACCTAAGGCACCTCTTTTTAGGTGAATGCTGACGGGGCTCAAGGTATTTTTAGAACCGCCAGACGTGTGTGGGCTACAGCCCTACGCCTGGTACCCACAAGAAAAAAGGACATGTGCCATACTCGTGCATATGTGTGGCATGTGACAAATATTGGTGTGGGTGTCAAAAAATGCAGCAAAAGAAAAATGCATGTAGAGCTGAACTATTTTGGGCACCACTCCATAGGAATCGTGCTACTTGCAAGGTACCCCACATTAAACCAGCTTTGTGTCACTTTTCACTTTCTGTAGGTAGTGCTCCAGAAATATCTATTGATTTGAAAGAATTTGACTGAATTTCTTGGGTGAAAAACGAAAAACAAAACAAAGTAATCTAGGTATTTATTTATAGATTTAAGTGAATGACGAACAAACAGCAAAAATCAATGTAAATATATTAAAGTATTTGTTGTTGAATTTTCCTCAGTTTTGTCAGAAAGAGTGGGTTTTTTCCCATAGTTTTAGTGTAAAGAGAACTTTTAAAAAGCAGTTTCTTATGAAATGCTATTTGAAATGTTTTAATACCACTGGTACGTGGCATACTTAGATTATCAGCAACAGTTTAGCAATAAATTGGTCAGGGCTAAAGAGAAATTTATGAAGATCATGAGTAAATAAACAAAATTACAAGCAGTCAGGTATTAATCTATTTACTGCCAGGTACAACTATATGTATTTACCAAACCCCTCCAACATAAACAAGATAAGACACATGCATAATTTTAGTTGAGTAACGCTGGTTTGAATTTAGAATTTTTTATTTTCTTACTCTGGTTCCCTTACCAAGGTTAAAAAACCCAGTCTTCTCAATTATTGATTCATAGTTGGGGTGAGGAGAGAAGAGATGGATTCATACCTTTCCCAAGGGCATTAGCAAGAAGTGAATTGCAAACAGCTTTGTCCAAGATGCTTAGTTCGTTTCTTTGAGCAATAACAATCATACCAAGTGCACCTTTGATTGACGAAATAATTGCTGTGAATTTAATCTGATGGGTGTAAAAGTTTCACTGTGGATTTTGTACATGAGTCAAATTTCTGAGTAAAAATACCAGAATTTACAGCCCAGTCTGCTATAGAATACACTGACTGCATCTCAACAGAGGAGTAAGACCCCCCCACCTCATCGAGTGTCCTAGATATGACATTAAACCATCTAATGGTGAGGCTCCAATAATGCTGAAGCTTTGGGGAATGCAGAGTATCTCTTCAATGAGCTCTGGCCTGGAGTGGTAGCACCTGATAGGGTCCTATGTTTGGGTCAAATAGAACTGTTTTACATTTAAACTGTGTGCAAACAAATGACTTATGCTAAATTGAATTGCTTGAATTAGAACTGTTTTTACATTTAACTGTGTTTAAACAAATGATTGATGTTTAATTGAATTGTTAGTGATATATAGCAATACTTGGAACTATTTAACTTTATTGACTTATGTTTACAAATCATATATATCTAATATATGTATAAACCAGATCCAGCATTAAATAACCTGAAGTTAAAGCAGGAGTTGAAAATATCCAATTTGTTTCTCCGAGGGTCCGTTGGTTTAGAAGGAAAGATGAATGATAAAAAAAGGATTTCCCCAACATCAATGGTCCATAAATTGGGTGAGGTCTCCTCATG
This sequence comes from Sepioteuthis lessoniana, assembly GCA_963585895.1. Lineage (NCBI taxonomy): Eukaryota > Metazoa > Mollusca > Cephalopoda > Myopsida > Loliginidae > Sepioteuthis > Sepioteuthis lessoniana. The sequence continues at coordinate 6,657,664 of OY757929.1, read as the reverse complement.
GTGCTTAGCGGACTGCTCGAAATATGTGAGAGAGAGTCAGTGAAGAAGAGTGAATGTGGTCTCTAATGTTGACTGGTCCTTCCTGTTGCTAGGAAGCGAATAGAAAGAAAGACAGGACAGGTCTGTTCTGCTCAAAAGGCCTGCGTGGAAGAGAGTGAAAGAATGTTACCTTGCCTTTTTATAGTTGCCCAGAGAAGTGACCCTGGCAGAATGGCATGAAATGTTCTCATTGGTTGAAAATATGAGTTCGGGACCAAAACAGTCAAAATATTCCTGCACCAGACAATAACTTGAAATTCTTTCTGTTACAAGATGTTCCAAAACGAATTTCAAGACAATTCTTGTAATTTAACTTAAAGATAAACAAAAATACATAAAAAGGGAAAATATGTTGTAGGGTTAATGAATACATCTAACCTACAAACATTTAAAAGAAGTGGCAACAGCTAGGAAAACAGACAAAATGGTTAAAAGAGCCAATTTTTATTTGGCCAAATAAATAAGGAAAATGTTTGAGGAAAGGCCAGTCTAGTTATATTGAAAGATAGACTCAACTGTCAAATAGTTCTTAACAAGAGTGAGTCTGCATGTGGTAGCTGCAAGGTGACTAATTGTTACCAGTTGGCTGATCCTTGCTCTGGAAGCAGCCTAGGAGTGGGTCTGGTTGGTAGTCTGCTTGGTAAGGCAGGCTGGACAGTGTTGACTGGTGAGCTGCTAGTTGGTTGTTGTTGGTCTGGGCAGCATCTTAAGGTCCAGTAGTAGTCTGCTCCTATGTTGCATACTAATGTAGCTTGCTTGCCCTGAAAAGGGCAGTAGTAGCCGTGGTGGCACTAAGAAAAATGCCTTTGAAAGAGCCATTGTAGTAACAGCTGATTGTAGGCTGCAATGGTGTAGAAAAGCTAGAATAGAACCACTCTTAAATTCTTTTTTTACCTGGGCCAAGCAGTGCCTTCTGGAGTTTGAGTTTTGGCTGCTTATTTATACTGAGGCAGTACAAAGTTTTGATAGACTGTTGTACACTACACGTATACATATGCAAACTACACAATACAAATACACAAGCGAAAACAGGCGAACTCTCTCTTGTTCAGGTACGAACCGTTTATTAACTTCATCCAACATCCCAAAACGTTTGGCACATCTTGTGGTCCAATCTCAATTTTTCAAAACCATGGTTGGACCCCAACTTCTCCCCATCATGGTTGGTCCCCAACTTCAACTGTCTGCCATTGAGGCAGACAACCCAACTGTCTGCCTACATCGTCGAAAGTCAACTCCCAACTGACTCGAAATTTTCAAATTCTCAGGACTATCACTTCCAGGCATGACGTCATTTACACTCCAGCCCTATTTCCTATCTGGGGTTTATTCTGACAATTGTGATTGTCATGTCCTTTGTGCATGAGCATAAACTGTACCCAATGGCTATGCACCTGAACTAAGAGCCGAATAGTTCAAAGCCCAACCAAACTGAATGATAAAATATAATTAATGTAAAGTGATTAATATAAAAAAATCATTCCTTAATTATATAACAAAACTTCTGGTTTCGCGAAAAACAGAAAATAAGAATATAAGGAGTAACTTTAGGCTATGACAGATATATGTGTATGAAATTATGTTTGCAATATAAAAAGACAGTTTATCACCTACTTAGTAATTGTCTTTTGATATTATTTGTAATAGATATGTCTGTAGTTAATAAAACTTCAGTATTATGCTGTATATTACTGGCATAGCAAGACTGGTATGTCTTCTCCCTAAAGCATGTTGAATTGAAAAGAGCAAGACTTGTACTTTTTCTTTAAGTACCTGGTTGAGTCACCACTGAGCCATAAGAAAGTTAACCTGCAGGTAAGAGCAAGTAGTCCCATGTTTTTAAGTGGAATAAAAAAAATTGCCTTCCTGTTGAGTTGCAGTCATTGAAAATGCAGGATATTGAATTCTTGAGGATATTTAAATAAGTTTAACTGACATTTGTATTTCATATCCTTTCCAGTAAAACATAATTACTTTCCAAACTCTAATATTTTATGTTGGGATTCTATGTAGCTTTATCATAGTGAGTGGTAACTTTGTTTATCTTAACAGAGAGTATTGCGTGATTCATTTCATCCAAAGAAGTTGGATCATGCGACATTATTCAGCCAATTGGCTGAAAGTGAGCAATTGGTTTTGGTAGATGGCCATTTATGCAAACATTTAAACTTGGCTTCTTACTCTCAGAGCTGTTCACAAATTTTGGTCATTTAGCTCTGGAAACTGTCTATTTAAAATTTTTTTTATTTGTGCAGGTTAAATATAATAACTAAATATCTAGAAATTAGTGGAATAATGCATGTATTGATCCATAGCCTTTATGTGAGGCAGGATGCGACACAGGTAGAGTTTGAATTGAGGCAGGATGTGACACAGGTAGAGTTTGAATTGAGGCAGGATGTGACACAGGTAGAGTTTGAATTGAGGCAGGATGTGACACAGGTAGAGTTTGAATTGAGGCAGGATGTGACACAGGTAGAGTTTGAATTGAGGCAGGATGTGACACAGGTAGAGTTTGAATTGAGGCAGGATGTGACACAGGTAGAGTTTGAATTGAGTTTGAATTGAGGCAGGATGTGACACAGGTAGAGTTTGAATTGAGGCAGGATGTGACACAGGTAGAGTTTGAATTGAGGCAGGATGTGACACAGGTAGAGTTTGAATTGAGTTTGAATTGAGGCAGGATGTGACACAGGTAGAGTTTGAATTGAGTTTGAATTGAGGCAGGATGTGACACAGGTAGAGTTTGAATTGAGTTTGAATTGAGGCAGGATGTGACACAGGTAGAGTTTGAATTGAGGCAGGATGTGACACAGGTAGAGTTTGAATTGAGTTTTTCCTTCTTTCTTTCTTTCTTTCTTTCTTTCTTTGTTTAATGGCATATCAACTCTTTTTAGGTTATTTAATGCCAAAGCCATTCTCCTAGAAGAACAGTAGTGATACTATTTAACCCATAGCTGGGAGGATTAGGGGGTTCATACCTTTCCCAAGAGTATTTGCCCGAAAGTGAACGTGATAACGCGACTGAGGTGCGAACTCGCGTACTACGATTCCACAGTCCATCGCTTTAACCATTACACCACGATGACACCCCCGAGTTTTTCCTTGTCCTAGACCAGTTGCTATATCGTAGCTAAAGAGCCCAGTCTGTCCCACTATTTGCTCATAGCTGAGAGAAAAAGAGAAGAATTCATGTGTTTCCCTAAGGCATGAGTGTAAAGTGAAATGAAGACTGTTGCATCAAGTCCATTTTCTACAGCAATAACCACTATGACATCCCGATCTTCATTCGCAATGTATGTCCTTCTACTTAATAAAGTTGATGATGTCTGTGTATCTGATGCCTTATGAACATCTTAACAACTGGACTTCAATTTGGTTTATCAAAATGTGTGTCTTGTTTATCACTATTTACAATTGTTCAAAGTATATTTTTCTATTTCTACATTCTTTTGCCTTTTCTTCTCCTTCACGTGTCGCTAAAAGAGGGAAGTACAGTTTATTGAACCAATTTAATTGAAATTTTGTTACTGTCTGTTTTTCTACAAGTCCTTTATACGTTTACGATTTAACCACAACAATCTGATCACTACTTAAATGAGTGACCATTTAGTAACATCAGGCACTGTTAGAAATCTGAGGCTTGTGTACAAAACTTAGTAAATAAAAAGAAAAAGAAAGATGTTCAGTAACACTGAGCATTTTCAGTACTTAGATGGTTGATTACTTAGTAACATCAGGTTCAGTAAGCAACCTGAAGCTTGTGTGACTGACCAAACAAAGGTTAGTAAATTAAAAGAAAGTTAAGCAATGATGACCCTGTTCAGTATTTAGATGGATGACAATTTAGTAACAATAGGTACTACAAGAAAACTGAGGCTAATATGCCAGACAAAGCAAAGCAAAGTAAATAACAAAATTATAAATCTCATGATATAAGTCTCATGATTAATAACAATTGAAATATAGGTTGATACCAGAACAAGAGTTTATAGATCAACCATTGGTGATATCACACCAAAGAGAATTACTATAACTACTACTACTCCAGAGTGGGAAAATGCTTCCCAACTTATATATATATATATATATATACAATTAACTTGGTAAACTATTGGTCCCCATATTTTCTAATTATCAACACCTAACATTAACAACAAAACAACCAAAAAGTTTATAGGACAAAATAAGTTAAGGGGATAGAATAAAAATTTATCTAAAATCATTTAGTTTGGTTTGGTTTGGTTTGTTTGGTTTTATGGCATATCAACCTTTTGTTGGTTATTTAACGCCAAATCCATTTTTATGTAAATAATCTGTTCTATTAAAAACAGTTCAGTTTAGCATAAGTACACAGTTTGTCAAAAACATTTCCATTTCTAACTATTCAAGCAGTTATATGTAATAATTTGGTTAAGTGTAAATACAGTTTTAATGTCGAAAAACAGTTCTTTCAAATAATTCAGTTAAGCATAAGCGTGCAGTTTAAGTGTAAGTACGGTTTAATTGTCAAAAACGTTTCTATTTCAAGCTATTCAGTTTACTCAATTCATTTTAGCATAAGTATGCTGTTAGTTCTATTTAACCCATAGATAGGGCCCTATCAGGTGCTACCACTCCGGGCCAAAGTGGACCTGGGAGCGATGGCAATGAAGGGGTACTCCGCATTCCCCAAAGCTCCAGCACTGCTGGAATCTCACCATCAGATTGTTTAGTGTCATATCCAGGACACTCGTTGGGGTGGGGGTGGGGTCTTACCCCTCTGCAGAGGTGCAGTCAGTGTATTCTACAGCCCCAGCTGACTGGGCAATAAAATCATTTAGGGTCAGAAACTCCTAATTTTTTGTAATTTATTATGAAAATTTTTTTAATCAAAATTTAAGTCTCTTATTTACATTTTTCAGACTATTGTCCTCATCTTTATCACAAAGTTTTGGCCATTGTATACACCGGACTTCTTCAGGTGGTTGGAATGTCAAACTTAGCCCTTTATTTTGCTCACCAGGGTAGACTGTTCTAATTCCATGAGCCACGTTTAATGGATGTCAGTTATCTCCTGTTAATTTTCCCTCTAAAAGTTCCCCACCAGGTTTGAACTCACACTCTTTTGGGTATGTCACTGGATCTAACCAATACCTTTATCTACTGTGCCATGTGTCCTTGAGGACATCTGTGTATGAATTTCTGGGTATTATAAACCTAATGTCTTCAGCAACTATTTTTACCAGTGTTCATATTGCAATTTTGCTGTTATCATTGAATGATTTTTTTTTTTATACCAGAGCTCATATTAAAACTTTGTTGTTATTATTCCTTTTTTCTAGCACTCCTTATACTGGTTCCCATATTGTATTAATTTCTATGCTTAGTTGGCCGAGGAGATTTTTGTGGCCGAGCATATGTGCTGATTCCTTAAGTTTATGAATTTTCCAATGGTGTTCCTTGTCTATGATCTCAACCTCCATATGTGGTCAGCAATGCCTGATTTTTCCACTTCTCCTCATGTTACAGCCTTCTGGAGTTCTTGAAGCCTCACCTTAAAAAGGCTGGAGCATACAACTGCCGAAGTGTTGTGATAAACATGTCGACAAAGAGGAGGACAATAGTCTAAAAAATGTAGATGATGTACATAATACCTCATCTCAGAAATATAGACAGATATTTGAATTTCTGTTGATTGGTCAAATATTATATAATTAAGAAATGTTTTTTTTATTTCAATCATTTTTCATTAATTATAGTTTATCATTCATTTTGGTTTGGCTTTGAACTATTCAAGTTAAGAGTTCAGGTGCATAGCATTGGGTACAGTTTATGCTCACGCACAAAGGATATGACAATCACTATTGTCATAATAAATCCCCGACAGGAAATGGGGCTGGAGTGTGGATGACATCATGCCAAGAAGAAATGGGCCGAGAATTTGAGGATTTTAAAAATCACGGCAGTTGAAAGTTGACATTGGACCATGCAGGCAGAGAATTGAGCTTTCTGCCATTGAGTTGAGAGTTGTATTTGGCCCGTTAAAGATGAAGTTGGGTTTTTCAGATCTCTACTGACAGAGGTCTTAAAATATTACAAGATGTGCCAAATGTTGGTGGGGTCAGATAGTATGGTCAGCATAGTAAGATTGTGTCTCTCTTCTCGTGTCGAAGAACTGAAGTCGGAGGTTAATAAAACCGTTTGTACCTGATCAATGAAGTCCCACTTGTGTATTTGTATTGTGTGGTTTGCATATGGATATGTGTCATATACAACACAAAGACTGGTTGTATCATGCCTAAAAATTTATTTTAAGCAAAATTTAGGCAATATTTTTTGATAGTGTAAAGATTAAACAAGTTTTCAAATACAGATTATGGTGAAGTTAACTATAGTTGTTTAAACCTTGAATCTGCTACATTTTACATTTGTGGGGTACTGTTTGGTGGATATTTTGCTCCCACAATTTATGTTGGCACATTATTGAAAAGCAAATGATGTAAACGATGTAGACAAAAGAACATTCAAAAGAAAGCAATACAAACAAAAATAAATTTATATAATAACATGTACATAAAATGAAACATTACAAATATTCTAATATAGCTTGTTAAATATTCCTCTCTGTGTGTGTGTGTGTGTGTAACAAACACGAATATTATGGTGAAAGACTAAATATTAAAAGTGTCCTGTAGACTATAAATGTATTTTAGGGAAGATGTGTTTTCTTCCATGTCGGTCGTTTGTCTCTTTCGGGATTTGAGGAAATGTCTGAGGCTGTGCACGAGACTGGAACGAGTCCAGCTGAAAAGGCAGAACAGGAAAGAAAAAGGTCACAGAGTATATAAGCACCCATGTTGTGTGCATTGAGCTGTGTGTCTCTAGCTGGCAAAGCCAAGCTGTCTCTGGAAGTCAAAATGTAAGAGAGAGAGAGAGAGAGAGTGCTGTCTCTGGAAGTCAAAATGTGTGAGAGAGAGGGAGAGAGAGAGTGCTGTCTCTGGAAGTCAAAATGTAAGAGAATGAGTTATTGTAAGTCGTGAGTATATATAGTTAATCCTTGTGTAGCAGCCACAGATCTATTTCCTTTCACGAATCAATGCCCCTGCTAAGAGAGTTGGTCACTCACTGACCAATCAACTGGCAGAGCGCATTAATTCCTTCTTCCTCTCAAGAACTATTTTTCTAGTCCCTTTTCGTAGAATGGACAAAGTCAGAGAGAGCCCTGAGCCAGCAGCAGAAACACATCTTTTTCACATGACTGCCACTGATTCTACCTGGAACCTTTCGCTCGCTGCTAGCTTCGCACATGCTTCCTACAAACCAAGGACCAGGATACTGACCAGCGACACAAAAGAGACACTTTCTCACTCTCACTCCTTTACGGCTGCTACTATAATAAACTTTTCTTTGTTGTGTTGTTAAAAAGAAGTTTCGTTATTCATTTGTGTTGCCTAAAATATATAGTGTTAGAGAAATTAACCATTTCCCGAAACACTAAACTTGTCATGTGATCGGCTCCAAATGTGCGGGATAAAATCAAATGTGCTGATGTAGTTGTGAGCACAAATCACATGATTTTCCTGACCAATAGCTTTTTGAAACTAATTAGTTTACTGACGTCCACCATCTTTGTTTCAGTGTCCTATTTTCTAGAATTTTCTTGTATCACGGCAATTTTAAAAATATAGGAGTATAAATCCTATATGTTAAAAGAATCCTCACCTTTAAGTACAGTTGAATTATTTTTGAATAAAACTTCAAGTTATTACTTTTTCATTTATTACAGATATTTCCAGGGGTGCTAAAAAGTTCTTGGCTTAACAATGAACAAAAACCTATTTAAAAAAAAAAAATCATTAAATTTTTTATTTTTATAAGGAAAAATGAAGACAATTGAAGCAGTATCCTAAATGTATTGAAGTGGAAGAGGAACAAATAGAACAATGTGTTACTTGGTTCTAGCTTAATCTCTTCTTGGTTTGGCTGGGAGCTTTTCAGTATACTGTAGTGTTCATAAATACTTTCTTTTTATATCAGAACTTTTTTCAAATTTTATCTTACTTTATGGGCTGTCATGGGTCTTCCCCAGATTTCTTTGTCAATAAATTGCATGTTATTATGATGGTTAATGTGAAAGATAGATGGGTTTCCTGTTGTCTTCAGTTTAAATTCAGAATTGTCCCCTTAGACAGGTTGTCCACTACTAAAACAGGAAAGCCCAATCTGCCCAGCTATTTGACTCATAACTAGAAAGAGAAATTGAAAATAGTACAAATTGCTAACACTTAATATATGATAAAAAGTAAACTTGCTTTAATAAATCAAATTACTTTGAAGTAAAATATGAAATGAAATGTATCATGTTCTTCTGGGATTTGGGTGATCTTACACTAGTAAACTGAACATTATCATACCTATTTTGAGTGATTCCTATTGTTTTCTTCATGATCTGAATTCAGAGTTGTCCTTTTCCTAGATTAGTTACCAACAAAGGCTATTTACCTATAGCTATTGAAAGAGTGGGAAGAGATTCTTTTCTCAAGTGTATTAATGAGGGGTGAGTGCAAGCTGAGGCTTAGCAAACAACACCACCAACTGCCAATAATCAAATGAAACTTACTCCCCACCATATCCATACATAAATATTTTTACAACACTGATCAACAGATGAACTGTGTAACGAATTCTTAGCACATCAGCTGGTCCAGCTAACTGCTCTACATTATTTCATTGAAAGAAGTTATAGAAAAAAAAAAACCAAGAAAGTGTCATACAGAAAACATATGGCTAGTTATATAAAACCATATGTTAGTTTAAAATGTAAACAGCATTTTAAAGAAATTAACTTGATAGTAGTTGTCCAAAAACAAACTCATTCAAAGCCTTCCTCTTATCATACATGGTTGGGTATTTAAATATTAAAACTGGCAGTAAATTCTAAAAGTGGATTTAAGAATTAATTTTGTTTTGTATTTACTCACTTCAAGCCTGCCTGCCTTTTTTCTAACTGTTACTATTCTCAATGCCTATCATATGTTATTCATAGAATTTATATTATTGTAAAAAGAGAACATACTCTATCATAGGGATTTAATAGTTATCTCCCTTGAAAAATTACAATGATTGGGATGAGAGTGTATTCATTAAACTGGAAATTGCTTCATTCTCTTAGAACATTTTAATGTACTTGCCCAACCAATAACTTGCTATGTTGTACTGTTTTTTTGCTGTTATGGTAACATACTAAATCAAATTATTTTATATTTCATGAATATTTATTTTTTGTCTGGAATGTTTAATGTAATACTCTCACTCTCTCTTTTGCCCAGTCGGCTGGGGGGGGGCTGTAGAATACACTGACTGGTAAGACCCCCCCCCATAACGAGTGTCCTGGATATGACACTAAACAATCTGATGGTGAGATTCCAGCAGTGCTGGAGCTTTGGGGAATGCGGAGTACCCCTTCATTGCCATCGCTCCCAGGTCCACTCTGGCCCGGAGTGGTAGCACCTGATAGGGCCCTATCTATGGGTTAAATAGAACTAACAGCATACTTATGCTAAAATGAATTGAGTAAACTGAATAGCTTGAAATAGAAACGTTTTTGACAATTAAACCGTACTTACACTTAAACTGCATGCTTATGCTTAACTGAATTATTTCAAATAGAACTGTTTTTCGACATTAAAACTATTTACACTTAACCGAATTGTTACATACAACTGCTTGAATAGTTAGAAATGGAAATGTTTTTGACAAACTGTGTACTTATGCTAAACTGAACTGTTTTTAATAGAACAGATTATTTACATAAAAATGGATTTGGCGTTAAATAACCTACAAAGGTTGATATGCCATAAAACCCAACAAACCAAACCATCACTCTCTCTTAAAAAAAAAGTGTCATTAACCTTCAAATAATTATTCAAACAATTAAATTCCTCATTCCTCTTGTCCTGCATCTGATGGTGAGGCTCCACTTATGGAGATCTTGGGAGAGTGGAGTACACCTTCATTACCATTACTCCCAGGTCCACTCTGACCCAGAGTAGTGGTACCTGTTAGGGTCCCATCTAAAGATGAAATAAATGTTAGAAAATGTGATGAAAGAGAAGATGAGGCAAAATGTACTACCCAGTACTGAAATTGAACTTAAAACCCCCAGTTTATGACCTATGCTTTGTAAAGATGTGTCACCATCTTTGTTGGAAAGCCAGAGCAGTTTCTTTAAACAGGATTTTTTCCGCTGTCTGGAGAACCTTTTAAGAAACAACTACACAAAAAATGTACATATAAACATAATGAATGCAATTCTTTAACCTCTATGCATGAAGTAACCCTAGACTTTTTAAAAATGAATCAATCCAATCTTTATTTTCCTTGCCTTCTTCAGATGTAATATGCAAAAAATTAGAAAAACATTTTTTTTTCTAATGTCTTTCTTTAAAACAAAAACAGTATCAAATAGATTTTTTTCTTTTTACACAAGAGAATATACAGTGAGTGAGAGGAATTCCTGTGACACGATGGCTAATGTGACATAGTAAGAGGTTTCAAATTCCAGTTCCACTATTATGCTCACTTTTAGACAAATAACCTTAAGAAAAGTATGAACTACCCCCCCCCCCCCAGCTGTAGGTTAAGTAGTGCCACTACTGTACTTCAACAAAGATGGCTTTGGCATTAAATAACCCATGAATGTTGATGGGCTATTAAACAAAGAAACCCAAAAAAGAATATACAGGTCAAAATGTTGAGGAAATAGCAAAAACAAGTAGTTAAACTGTCCCGAGAATTCGATGAATGGATGATATAAGTCAAAGTAAATAAGAAGAGAAAGACAGAAGTTTGTTTTAAAGAAAAGATGTTAGGATCTATAATAATTTCATTTCTATTTTTTTTGCTGTGATATAAATCGAGCTAATAGTTTAGTAGAACGGTATCCAAGGGAGATAATCCAAGTTTTATTTCCATTAGTAACCATAGTTTTATCCTAAAAAGAAATTATTTAAGAGATTAATGTTCACATTCAATTTTGTCGATTTTATCATGTAAACCTGTCTAGAGGTTAGGGTATCACATTCATTGTACCTGAACATTTTTGTGTAGCTGTTTCTTGAGTTTTTTTGTGAGAAAAAAAAAAAAAAAGAAAAAAAAAAAAAAAGAAAAATAATTCAAAGAAACAACACAAATAATGTAAATATGATACAATGAATGCTATCCCCTATTCCTCATGCATAAAGTAATACTAGACGGGTTGACATGCTGTCTAAATCAATCACCTTTCTCCACCACATGTACCTATGATACTATTACTCAACTAGTATGTATATACATGTACGAGGATTATTAAATAAGTTTCCAGGCTTTTTTTCGTATGGACACTTTTATTGATAGTACACACATGAAACCCTAGTCCCCTTCGAAGTAATCTCCTCCAGCTGCAATGCACTTGTTGTACCGTTCCAACAACTTCTGGAAGGCCCCATGGAAGTCCTCTTGTGTGAGCATGTCAATGACCTTCATCCCAGCCTCTTTCATCTCGTCAGTTGTCTCATAATGACAGCTTCTGAGCTTAGGGAATAACCAAAAGTCACAGGGAGAAAGGTCTGGACTGTAGGGAGGCTGAGGAACTGTCTCGATACCCATCTTGGTCAAATAGTCTGTGACAAGGATGGAGTTGTGGACTGGTGCATTGTCCTGCTGGAAATGCCACTGACTCAATTTGAAGAGTGCTGGCCTCTTCCGACGGAATCTCTTTCTGAACTCCCTTAAAACCTCAACATAGTAACCTTAATCCTAACCCTTTGGCCAATCAACTCTGGTGTATTGACTTCCTTACTTCTCCCACACCTCTCATCATCCCTCACAGACTCCCTGCCTTACTTGAATCTCTTATGCCACTCAAAAACTCATGCTCCATTCATGCAAGAGGCTCTAAAAGCAGTCTGAAACATTCCATACGTTTCTGTGGCATTTTTTCCAAGTTTAAAACAGAATTTTATTGCATATCATTCTTTTAAAGTGTCCTCACGTCCAGATCGCATTTTTGAAATTCACCAGCTGTGACAATCAGGCTTTAGTAGGGTGTATTCCAATTGCTGCTGTAGCTGTTTATTTGAACCTGAAATCATAAAAATTGGTCAGTCATCTCATAAGTTGTATAGCAATAAGATACTGAATATTCAAGAGTCTACAACAATTTTAAATGCCTATACAAAAAATCTGGAAACTTATTGAATGCACCATGTAGCTACACTTGTTTTTGTTCTTTTTTAACAATAGCTGCAGTAGACAGATATATGCATCAAAATAATAAACTATAAAGCTGATCCCATAGACCTCAAGTCCAGGAATCAACCTGAGAGAAACCTTAAAATATATTTGAACTACATTACAGCAGTGAACGATTGTAGACACTCTGAGAAAATATTTTTCATGATTGAATAATGATGCTATAGATTTATATGAATAGAAGACTTGTTGGAAAAAAGAAAAAAAAGCTAACAAAAAAAATATCCATTAATATACAAACAGGAGCATTGTATTCCAGAGGCACAAGGTACACTAAATACCTAGGTGATTCCAAATTAGACCCAGGGGTGTTCACTAACACCCATCTTGCTAAGACTATAGTCATATTATAGACTATAGTCAATTATAAATAATATGAATAAGAGGTTTAACAGTCTAAACAATTTTTGTTATTCTGAGGACTTATCAAAATTATATATATATATATATATATATATATATATATATATATATAAAAAAGAATATTTTTAATTTTTTAAAAGTTACTTATAATTAATGAAATTTTAATTATAAATCCATTTTTCAAGAAGGAGTTCCGTTACTCAGCCAGAAATATTAGATTTAGGGTGTATAGTGAAATAGCCTGAAATATTGGGTTTATTATGTATTGCAGAATAGAACTTTGTTGGAAATATTGTATATTATATTTGCACAGTATAATGTTAGCAATGTAGGCTAGCTGCCAGTTCAGTTCTTACTAGGTGCTCCATAATTCTGGTCTTGTGCCAAACTAAGCTAAGTTTATTAAGTGTGTACAAGTTGCTTCTTAATTCTTAAGCATTTATTTCTAATTAGGATTTACCAGATAGTTATACAGGGTGACTCCCCCCCAAAAAAACAGAACCCATAAACTTTTTTATTACTTCTACAAAAATGAAGCAAAATAATTCTAATTCTTTTCCTTGGTAGACAAGGACATGTTGGTGAATACTATAGTCCCAATTTTTCATGCACAGAATCTACTTCATATCTTGAAAAAAAGAAAAGGCTAGAATTAGATTTATGAATTTCAGTCAAAAATATATGGGTCTGTTTTTTTTTTTGGTCACCCTGTATAACTACTGATCTAACAACTGAAATAATTAGACAAATACCTGGTTATTTTCTGTAATAAAGCTGAAGCAAGAAAAAAATTAGCAGTTTATCAATTATTTAATATTTATTTGTTTTAAATAAGTATGTATAATTTGATGTTTGAAAAAAACAATTTGGAAATGAAGTTAAGGGATATGTGAATTCCAATAAACATATGGTGAAAAGAAAAAAAAAATGGAAAAAAGAAGAAAGGAGAAATAACATTTTAAAAGCTAAAATTAAAAAAATGACAAGGAAAAAAATGGAAAAAGATTGAAAAGATGAATGAAAAAAAAAATGAAAAAAAAGGTCAAGAAAAAATAACAAACCAAAGAAAAAGATAGAATGAAAAAAAAAAAAGAAAAAAATTAAAAAAGAAAAGAAAAATGAAAAGAAAAATACAAAAAAGAAAAACTGAAAAAAGAAAAATGAAGATAAAAAGTAAAAATAAAATGAAAAGAAAAAGATAAAAAAAGGAAAAGAAAAAAAGAAAACATTAAAATTTAGAAAAAAGTTACCATAAATAAAAAAAAAAAAATTGTGAAAAGAAATAACAATTTGATAAGCACATGATATTTTCAATCCATGTAATCCATATAAAATCCATATAATTAATGACCAGATAATTTTTTAATATAAATTCTTTATTTTAAAATTGGTGAATGAATTGCATTACTCAAGAAAAATAACCAAATGTAAAATAAAATTTATAAATAGATTCATGAGATTTAAAATATATATTTTCTTTTAACTCTTTTTATACACAATTCTACAAAATGGATTTTTTTAATAATTGCTTTTTTTTTTTTTTACAAAGGAAGTGTTTTTTAATTTTTTTCCCCCTGAAATAATCAAATTTCAGTTTCAGCATCTTCAACAAGTTCATAATCCAGAAGATGAGCAAACATTGAACTGTCTCTTTCCATTGTAAACCGTGCAATGACTTTGGTGATGCCTGCCGTATTTGGCATAAGGATGCTTCCTTCCCATGAAAAACCAATTCTTCTTTTCAGATGATTCCAAATCTCACCATTGACAACAAACACTTCAACTGCACGAGGAACTTCCAATCGAAACATGTATCTACGTCCCGTAAGTAAATCTCCAGAGAGAGGCTCGTATAACGTACATTTCTGCCAGCGGTGAAAAGTATTGGGAAACACATTGACGGCAGGATTTGGTTCTTGGCAGACAACAAGATAACGGTAAATACACTCTAGTGTCTGAGTATCATCTTTGTCACCAGCTCCATAGAGTGAGAAAATGTAGAATCCTTCGTGGGGACAACGGATCATGTAGGTAGCTCCCTTGTCAGTCCGAGAACGAAGGAAGACATATCTATCGATGTCTGTGATCGAACCGTCGTTCATATCAAAATATTGAAAAGAATGCGTGATTTTTACTTCTTGGCTCATTTTGAAAATAATTTCCAGAGTATCGTTATTACTGACAATTAATGGATCAGGGTGAGATTCCATGGTGATGTTAAGGGCTTCTAAAGCAGGTGTGGCCCCAAAGAATGGAACAGGTGGGTATGGTGGTGCTGGTGGCCCAAGCAGTCTCTTGCAGTTGATAAGAAAAGAGCAAGCGCTCTCTAAACATTCAGAATGCCAGAAGTCACCAATATAGACAGAAAAATAGTAGATACCAGTTCGTGGCAGGCTGACCGTAAATATGGCCTCATTCTTGATAAGGCGTAATAATGTTCTTCCTTCCATGTCTTTTTTATCCTGGCTCTTGTCAAACGGTTCTAACATGGAACCAAACCCAAGAATTTTAGGTATTATCAACCGTATTTCAATGACACCAGATTCTGTGGAAATGGTTGCACCGTAATTGGAATAAAATCGTAATCCATAATTGAAAAATGGAGATTTCACAACAGGTAGGTTAATAAATTCTGAAAAGGGAAGTGGGATGTCTAAAAGTTGCCATGCTGGCTCATCTGGGTAATGTTGATAGATGTAGTCTTCTGGGTCAGTCAGAAAATAAAATTCATCATAAGTGTGAAAAACCTAAAAAAATAAATAAAATGAAATAAAATTAAAAAAAAAAAAAAAAAAAAAAAAATTAAAATTATCATTTACAAAGATATAAATATTTCTTAAAAATACTTACAGTATAAACAGTGATGAGCCTGTTCAGTACTTAAATTGATTTGGTCTGGTATATTTGTTTAACTGCATATCAACTCCTAATGGGTTATGTAATGCCGAAATTTGATTCATTTGTAAAGGTTTGATTTAGTTTATTTGTTTAAGGGCATATCAACTCCTAATGGGTTATTTAATGTGTAATCAATAACTATAAGTTCAATGTTCTATTAATTCTTTTTTTAATTGCGCTATTTTTAAATTTTATTTGTCTATAATCATTTGCTTGCACTCATATGATTATAAAGTATTTCTATGTAACCTGGCAAAAACCATCCTGTAAAGCTCAGTATTGGAAGACGAAGAAGCAAAGAGAAAAGGTGGTAAGATAATATCTGGGAATGGACAAGCCTATCTTTCACCAAGTCGCAACTCACGATTGAGACAGATAGCAGGTGATTGTCAGTCATCAGTGGTGCTTCAACAACCATCCAATCTAGGGTTACAAGACTAATGATGATGATTCCTATCCAATACAAATAATTTGCACACAGTTGTATAATTTCAAGTATTCCTATCAAATATTAATAATTATATGGTTTCAAGTAATTATTTCTTTTTGATAGTTGTCATTTGTTTGAACACAGTTATATAGTTTCAAGTATTCCTATCAAATAATAATAATTTAGACACAATTATATGATTGATTGATTTTAACAGCATGCCAACCTGTCTGGGGTTATTTTATGCTGAGAGGTTAGGGAATCGTACACATTGTACATTTGTATTTACATTTTTTGTATTGTTGTTTCTTAAGAGTTTTTTTGCACATAGTTATATGATATCAAGTATTCTAATACAAAAAAATCTAAAACAAATAAATTTGAGCCACAGAGAGGACCCTAACAGGTACTTTCGCTCCAGGTTAGAGTGGATCTGGGAGTAATGGCAATGATGGGATATGCCACACTCTCCAGAATTGGAACCTCACCACTGCACGCATTTTAATGTTACACCCAGGATATTGTAATTAAGTGAGTGACCATTTAGAAATATTTCCAAGTTGGCTGGGGCTGTAGAATATACTGACTGCATTACTGCAGAGGGGTAAGAACCCCCCCTCCAGTGTCCTGGATATGACACTAAATCTGATGGGGAGGTTCCAGTAATGCTGGGGCTTTGGGGAATACGGAGCACCCCTTTATTGCCATTGCTCCCAGGTCCACTCTGGCCCAGTGTGGTAGCACCTGATAGGGCCCTATCTATGGGTTAAATAGAACTAACGGCATACTTATGCTAAACTGAACTGTTTGATTAAACTGAATAGCTTAAAATAGAAATGTTTTTAACAATTAAACCGTACTTACATTTAAACTGCGTGCTTATGCTAAACTGAATTATTTGAAATAGAACAGTTTTTTGACATTGAAACTGTATTTACACTAAACTGATTAATTTAACATAGAACTGTTTGACATTTAACTGTGTGTAAACAAAATCAGTACTTATACTAAACTGAATTAGCTGAATCAGAACTGTTTGAATAAACTGAAATAGAACTGATTATTTACATAAAAATGGATTTGGTGCTAAATAACCAACAAAGGTTGATATGCCATAAAATCCAACCAACCAACCATTTGTAAACAATAGGTATTGTAAGTAAATTATGAGCAAAAACTTAACCAATGTTAAGTAAATAACAAGTTAAGCATCAATAAACTCTACAGTTTTTAGATGGGTAACCATTTAGTAACAGCAAGTATTGTAAGCAACTTGTGGCCTGTGAGCAAGACTTAATCATTTTGAAGTTTAATCATTAGTTTTATGGCAAGATGATTAGACTATACTATTGATGCTTTTATCTGTTTCATAATTTTTGATAAATTTTGAAAAAAAAAAAAAAAAAAAAAAAAAAAAAAAAAATGGATATAAATCAAAATAAACTCTGACAAATCAAATAGTTATTTTGATTTTTATGTAAATATGACGATAAATTGTATATTTGCATCAATATCAAAATAACTGAGAGATTTGTTTTTAATGGTATGTCAACCTGTATAGGGGCATTTTATGCCCAGAGGTTAGGAAATCATGTTTATTGTATGTTAATATGTACATCTTTTTTTGTAGTTATTTCTTAAGAGCTTTTTGCACACAGTTCTATTAAATATGAATAATTCTTAAACAGATCTATTTGATTTAGAGATGAGACCCCCAACAGGTACTACTACTCCAGGTAAGAGTGGACCTGGGAGTAATGGCAATGAAGAGGTACTCCACAGAGCTTCAGAACTGGAGCATCACCAGATATGGTTTAGTGACATATCCAGTGTAGCAGAAAGAAACGTTTCTTTCTGCTATACCAGGACATTGCTGGTTTTATTTTTGGTGGGGGGGGGTGTTGTTACCCCTCTCCTGGGATTACATGGATTTTAAGCCAGCTGAAAAGGCTCAAATTAACTACTAGATGTTTTGGAATTTATTTTGATTTATATACAAATGTTAAATTCACAATTTATCTAGAATCATAAAATAAGCAGATAAAAAACCAAACTATCAACAGTAAATCCTAATTTTCCTGCCATCATATTATTATAATGTATTTCTATATTCATCCCTATACATGATATAATTAAACAAGATAATGTCTATATCCAAATCGACCAATTAATCTAACATCACATATCCTTATAGATAAAGAAATTACTAAGTGTCACCCAGGTTTAGGTATGACAATCAACAGCTCTCAATGAATTGAAAAAAAAAAAATACACTCTTTACAAAATGAAGCCATACACAAGATGGCTACTCACTTGAGGTAGGTCATCTTTATGTCCTGAAATATGTCTTGCAGCCCAAGTACAATTTATAAATCTCCAAGAACCATCAACAGCAACAGCAGTCCAAGAATTTCGAAATGCATTTCCTTCTATACACATACCCGGTTTATAACCAGCTCCTTTTGAGTAACCAATAATGATCTCACAGTGAAGCCCTGCAAAACTAGACACAAAAAAGAAATTTTAAGATACTTAGAGGGGGGGGGGAAGGAAAAAAAAAAAAAAAAGGAAAGCAAATGTAAAATAATTAGGGTAATAATTAATTATATTAATCATTCTATCCGGGGAAATATTATTTGATTTGTTGAAATTGTAAATTGGTCAGAAATTTTTGTGTGTAAGTGTACTTGACACTGAGGTCGGTGTGTGCAATACTTGCATGCCCATACAGAATGAAACGACACGTCAAAATAGAATTCTAGACCAGATATAGGAAAGATAAACAAATCATGTGATGTCATCTGGGCAAGAAATAATGAAAGTTAAAGACGGGTTATCATGATGGGATGATGTAAGGGTTCGGTTAAGATGACATCATACCAAAGGCATTGGCTGATGAGATGATTAATTTAAAATAAGATAAATGAAATAGATAATTTGAAAAATTTAGTTAGGAGTCAGAAGCAGTTGAACTTAGAGGTGAATCAATCGGAAGTCGGAGGTGGGGGCATGTGTTGTTTGTCAGTTGCAATCTCATTTTGTGCGTAGAACTTTCTACCTGTCTCTCTCCTTCATTTGCGTTTACTGCTATAAAATATTAGGTCCAAATAAAACACCTTCATATCTGAAACAACTGATTCGCCTTGTATTTGAAGAAGTGTAACATCCATGAATGTTCAAGAAGGGGCCATGGTGTTACACAAATAGCCTAACCAAACTTATTTTGAAACTAAATGCTTTAATGTACATCTGTTATTATTTCTAAGTAATCTTGTCACATTATAAAAATACGAGCTAAAGTATCAGTCTATGCATAGCCTGTCCAAGCCTCTATAGAAATGGATTTTAAACATCAAAAACCAAATGGGAATACTTTAAACCTTTAACCGTCTCAGTACTACTGTATGGTTCCACCACTTGGACTTTAATGAAACGATTGGAGAAAAAGCTACATGGAAACTACATAAGGATATTACAAGCTGTTTTCAACAGATCCTGTAAACACCATCCTTTAAAACAGCAGCTGTACAGCCACTTACCACCCATCTCACAAACCATCGAAATAAGGCAAGGAAGACGTGTTGGGCACTTCTGGAGAAGTAAGGACAAATTTATAAGTGTCCTTCACGTATGGGCTCTTACACACTGACATCCCAGTGTTTGCTGACCAGCAAAAACTTACATTTATCAGCTCAATGTAGACATTAGAAGCTGTCTAGAGGACTTATCAAGTTCAATAGCTGATAGGGATGAATGGCGAGAGAGAGAGAGAGAGAGAGGGGGATCAAAGGAATCCATGATGTCAGCATGCACTGATAATGATCATGAATACTTTTATTGTACAGAACATCCCTAAAGTCTGGACATTTGGGCAAAATGCATATTTTTAATGTTTCCACAACATTTTATTTAATTGGAATATTAATCAATAACATCCTCAGTGTTATTTCCACCATTTGTGATGTAAAGTTTGATGCAATTTTTGAGATTCAAATTGAACTTGATGCATTAACTCCATGTCAAATTTTCTATCCATCTTCCTTGCTGTTGAAAAGTTAATTGGAGCTCTTCAGGTATGAAGTGCATTAAAAACATCTGTTATCTTTCAATATGACCAATCCTTCACATCCATTGAAAAGTACCAGTTGAGTTTTTTCTTTCAACAAAATCATATTTAATCTTTGAGTGTAAAGAAATTCTAGTTGTTTATTGTTAGTGATATTTCCTGTGTGTCCAGATTTAGGGACACCCTATATATTCCATCTTATCTTTATTTACTGTTCAAAAGGATATAACACTTTGTAGTTTATACTTAGGGGTCATGTGTGTGGGAAAAATTATGAAATAATTCAAATGAAAATAGATCACTTACCTACATAACTTTTTAAAAACCTGATGATAACTCTCTTTACCACTTTTTACTCCTTTCAGTAAAGAGAGTGAAGCAGTTGGGTGCAGAATTTGTTTTACAGAATTTTTGCATAAATTTTTTGCAATAAGCCAACGAAATAAAACTCTGGAAATAAATAAAAAATATGATTTTAAAATAAAATTAAAAACAAAAAAAAAAGTAAAAAATAATATATATATAAACAACAAAACTTTGCTTTCATGGCTTTTATCATAATATCTGAAAGATCTTGAATTAGTAAACTGTTTAGGGTTATTTTATGCCTTGAGGTTAAGGAATTGTATTCATATATTCACATTTACATTTTTTGTGTAGTTGTTACTGAAGAGGTTTTTTTGCACTTTGGTTGTCAAATTAAGGTTAGAGCACAGTCTATCCTACTATTTACTCATAGCTGAAGAGAAAAGAGTTGGATTCATATCATTCCCAAGAGTATTAGTACTATGTGAAATGCAAACAGCCTTGACTAGGGTTTGAACGTATATTGTTGTGTTCATTTCTTATGACGATAACCATTACACCACAAACTCCACCAGTTTTTATATGTTGTAATTTTTCGTGGCACATGTATATCTGCTGACTTAAAAAAAATGTATATTCATAATTAAAGTCACAGGAACTAAAGTATATATGAGGATGGGCTGAAACGTCCATATCATATGACTTTTTTGACCAATGAAATCTAAGTATTGCAACACCAAGGAAATAAGTGTGTGGACTGCAAAGGGGACTATGTTGATAAATAAATCTTATTTGGTCACATTCCATGAAAGTATTTTGATCAGCCAATGAACTTTTCAGTCAACCCTGATAAAATTTTGCAACATTGAAATAAAGCAAGAAATACAAAAACATAAAAAATAATATACATAATTAACCCATTGTATTTTGTATTTAGTGGAATTTGATGGTGTACGTTAATCTTCTAAATTTCTTTGTGGGATAAAGCTGTGGACGGTGAAAAGCAATATGGTCACTGAAGCCAATGTAATTTGGGTTGTTCCCTGGTTTTATGTCTAGAAAAGCTGGCAATAAAATCTGACAGAAAAGTTTAAAAAATCAGAACATGTTTCACCAGAAGTTTCTAAACTGTCATTAAGACCCTACTTGACAAGGACCAATGTTAGCATTAGTAGATCCATGATATACTAACACTGAACACAATGGAAGCAAATACAAGATAAATGCATTTGTACATGCAAAAACATTTGAACATTTACACACACACACACACATATATATATATATATATATATACATATACACACACACACACACACACACACAAATGGCTTTAAGAAAGAATGCACAAATGTGTTCCAACATCTAGAAATATACACATATTGTTCCATGAACAAGCAGCATGTAGAAGGGGTACAAAAGGGAAAAAGATTACTTGATAAGGGAAAGTAAAATCGTCATGTACTTTTAGCAATCCTAGACAGAGTTTAAGATCCATCTTTCCTGTTTAAAGAACAGATGCAAAAGAGGTTGAGAATGGCTTTCTGTGACTGTCATGTAACACCTGATGAGACACTGAATAGACACACTCATTCTCTAAGGGAGATAATTATTTATTGTCTCCTTACAACAGCTTTTAGATAAAATGTCCTTCATGTGATATATTAACTTGCATTAATCAAAATTAAATGGAGATGATAATCCTTTCTAGAACTCTTTAAAACAATCTTCTTTCTCTTCTGTAAATTATAATGATGTACTTTGACTTAAATTATCCATTCTAGAAAGAAATCTTGATGAAATATATAATTCAGTTTTTGTCTATTACCACAACAAAGCAAAAATGGTATCGTGAGATTTCTGGGAATGCAAAGTGCTGATTTGTGTCTATGTACAGATTTGAGTTCTTATGTTGTTATCGCTTCTTACAAACAGGCATGGGTTATTGTGTTTATATAAAGGACTCGACCAAAGTGTCAAGAACAGTTTGTCAATGACCCTTTGAAAAGAACCAGAATAAGAGTGATACTTTGTTGGAGCAGACAGAATGGAGATTTGTGAGGGACAAAGAAGTAAGGAAAACAAGTTGTCTGCTTTTGACGGTGAGAGGAAATGAAAAACAAGCTCTAATTTGGAAGTGATGTTTTGACAACAGTTAGGAAGTTGTGACATGCGTCAAGAGAAAAAACAAGTCTCTTGGCATTTCTCATTATAATTACAATAACACAGTAAAAATGGCATAGCGAGATTTCTGTTAGGGCATTTTAATTCTATTGCACTAACTTAAACAATAAACAAATGAATAATCCAATTAGCAATTTAATAATAATGTGCGTGTGTGTGTGTGTGTGGGGGGTCAACATTTGTACTAATGATAATTTCTCCAAGTGAGATAATGACTGAATGCTAATTATAAAGTACTTCTGTATATTTTTTTTATTAGTGATTATATGAATTCTATAAATGGAATGTGACTTGACATCAAGCATAATGGCCACCAAAAGTGGCCTTTAAGTAAGAAAAAAAAATGTTACCAAAACAGCTAAATACTTCAAATGTTCACTACCTGACTTTTTCAAGTTCTGTTGAACAATATCTTGTTAACTCTCGCACAAGGTCAGTAAAATTACTGTATTCTCGATTGGCAATCTGTGTGGGAAAAAAATATGAAAATGAATTAATATAGAAATTTGTTTATTTTTTTAAAATAAGCAGACATTTTTAAAATGGTTGTAACATTTGTTTATAATAGGGCTTATCAAAGCTATCCAAATAGACACAAAGGTGGGGTTGGGAGTGTTATAAGATTTTGTCTATTTATGGGCTTATCAAATTCATCAATATAGACATCTGGGGTGAAATAAAATTCTGTTTATAAATGGGCTATTTCAAAGCCATCCATATAGACAGCTGTTTGGGGAGGGGTAAGTAAAATTTTGGCAGGATGAATAAAAGCATAGGAGTGTGAATTTACTAATTTGCATTTATAAATTCCTTTATAAAAGGTGAACAAAAATTGCTGGATCACGTAGATTTGTTACCAGATATAATACACCTAGCAGAATGCTTGATTGGGTCTATAGTGATATATGTCTTTCACATATGACCATATAAGGTCATTTAAATGAATGAACAATCTTGAAGTAGAAAGTACTAATTTAGACACATTTCTTAAACAACAATTTATTGAAATGAATTTTGATTTTGAAGTGAAGTCTATATACACTTTTAAAAGAATTGGACATTATTGGATGAACAAAAAAGCTGTTGCAAAATATCTCAATTTTTGTGCAACTGTTTAGATCATTTTCAAGCTTTCCAAGTTTGTTTATGTGTTTATAGATTACACATCCTTTTCTCCTGTAAATTGTATTAAAACGCTTGAAAATTAGTTATATTTTGTTTTTGTAATTTAATATTCAATTAATTCATTTGGGGGGAGAATAGAAATTAAATTTGGTTACAAGGAGTAAATCAAGTAAAAAGTTTGAGAAGCTCTGGTCTAAATAAATGATAAATACCCCAGTTGTATAATTGTTACATTTGTGTATAAATTTCATACACTATAGGTACCAAATATTATTTAACAGAGGAAATAGATTATATATTTTTTGTCATTAAAGTATAATCCAAACAAGATTCAAATGAAAATCATCAATGATGTTGAGAAGAGTCATTGACATTTTAATCTTTTTTTAAATTTAATATTCAATTAATTTATTTTAAGGTGAATAGAAATTATATTTGGTTACGGGGGTGGGGGAGTGCATCAAGTAAAAAGTTTGAAAGCCCTGATTTATAATAAAGATGTGAAAGGAAATATTAATTAGCAAAAAAAAATTAGATCAACTTTTAAGACTGATTAGAAAATAAAGTATAACTGCTTCATAAAACAGGAAAAATAAATTAAAGAAAAAAAAAAAAAAAAAGAAAAAAAAAAGTAATTTATTTCTAACTACATTCCCTTGACTTGCAGAATTTTCCTGATTCCTTTTAATTAGTGTATTTAAATTTGATGACTGTTTTTGGGGCACTTCTGGAAGTTGATTTAGTTATTCTTGAAGGAAATAGAATCAGCAGCCCAAGTTCAAATCCTAGATGAGGCTGTTGCACTAAATTCTCTTGGGAAAGGTATGAATCTATCTTTTGTCAATTTTTAAACAAAGTGCAACTGGTTTGAATTTCCTTCTCCAAGATTGGTTGTTATACAGAACTTACTCTGCTCAACTCGTAGCTGTAGGGAGAATAGTTGGATTCATACCTTTCCCAAGTGGATTAGCGTGATGTGAAATGCAGTCAACCTTGTCCAGGATTTGAACTTGGTCATTCTTACAGTGATAAACATCATGCCATTAGTACATCCCAGCATTGCCCTATGGAGTTGACATGCCTTTTCCAAAGACAGCATCACAGTGAAACACAAAGATGATTTGAGATTGGGTTGTAGAAGTTTATTTCCTCAAAAGATGACCATTAGGCTACACATATCAAAGAAAAAGAAATTAGAGTTAAAGTTAAAATATTTGATTGATGCAAATTTTTAACTGAAATAACTCTTAAAATATGCATATTTATCAATGAAAAAAAGAAAAAAGATAACAAAGGAAAAAAGAAAAAGAAAAAAAGTAAAAAAAAGAAAAAAGTAAAAAGAAAAAAAAGGAAAAAAGGAAAAAAAGGAAAAAAGAAAAAGAAAAAAGGAAAGAAAAAGAAAAAAAGTAAAAAAGAAAAAAGGGAAAAAGAAAAAGAAAAAAGGAAAAAGAAAAAAGAAAAAAAGAAAACATTTATCATTAAATATGGCATAAGTTAAAAAAGTTTTTACTGACCTCAATTGCTCGTTCATCAAGTTGCTTAAACACGGTTGGTGAGCGATAAATTTGAACTTTTTTCACTTCTGGTGGAAGTATTGGTGGCTTTAATGAATGATCAAATAAAGCACTAGTATCCATTTCTCGGTCCTAGAAAATAAAAAATTCCTCAATCAAATCTTACATTTAAAAATCTGCCATAACTATTTATACTGATTAGTTAAATTTTTTGTATCATGGGGTAATTTTGTTATGCGCTCTTTCTTCATGTAACCAGTACACTTCCTACTCTGAAAATAAATTCTATCCGCCAAAGTTACCTGACTCAGCACAAAAGAATTATGAAGAAATTCTTCATAAGCGGAAGTTAAAAGCAATATTTTAGTAAGATGAGGCACATTTTGGCAGTTTTGAATGATTTTACTGAGGTCATGAAGGTGACAAACCACACTGGACTATGGGATGCCGAGCTCACCTGATTACTCTCCAAGATTTGAGTATAAGGCTTGAAGCACAGCAACTGAATGCATAGTTTTAGGGTAATCTGAACCTTCTCTGATTTTAGAGGTTCTTGCAACCCAAGCAAAATTTCTTCAGCCATCTGGTTACTGTCCTGTGATCAATTGTTTTTCACCTTTCGCACAACAAATTATTTTTGGTTGCTTTTAGGGTGTTATGGCCAAGTTTGAACTCATAAAGCCTAAGTTACCAAATTAGATAATATTGCATGTTTCCCTTTATTTGCCTTGGGAAAAAAAATAAAAAAATAAAAAAAGGAAGAAGAATGCAAAAAGCAGAAGATACCCCACAGAAACTATCACAGATACAGATTACACAGATAACCTAGTGTTTTACCAAATATACAAGCCCAAACAGACTCCCTACAGCTTAGCCAGGAGCAAGTAGCAGGATGCATTGGTCTCTATGTGAACCCAAATAAAACAGAATACATGTGTTTTAAACTAAAAGGTGATATTTCCATTTGAAGTGGTAGGCTTCTAAAATTAGTTGACAAGTTCATATACCTTGGCAGCAATATCCCATCTACTGAAAGTAATGTCAACATAGGTCTAACAAAGGTGAGGAGTGCGATTGACAAGTTATCAATCCTATGGAAGTCCAATAAAATAAAAGGGGATTTCTTTCAAGCTGTAGCTGTTTCCATACAGCTGTATGGATGCACCACATGGTTGCTAACAAAATGCATAGAGAAAAAGTTAAATAGGAATGCTGCGTGCTGTTTTGAACAAATCCTGGAAACAACACCTCCACAAAAGAGTAGCTGTATGGTCACTGGCCTCCCATCTCACAAACCATTCAAGTAAGATGAACAAGACATGCGAAGAACTGCTGGAGAAGTGAGGATGAACTCATAAGTGACGTTTTCTTATGGGTGTGCCAGTGTTGGCCAACCAGCAAAGACTTACACCAGATCTGTGCAAACACAAGAAGAAGACTGACCAGGAGTGATGGATGATAGAGATGGATGGGGAGAAAGAGTCAGGGAAATCTGTGCTGCCAGTATGACTTGATAATGTATATACACTTGTGTGGCTTTCAAATCACACATGGAGTGAAGCAATGCACAACATGTCAGCACACCAACTACCACAACACTGCCAACCACACTGGGTACAATACACCAGAGTTGAGGCTTGAAGGGAGTTCAGGAAGAGATTCCGTCGAAAGAGGCCAGCACTCTTCAAATCGGGTCAGTGGCATTTCCACCAGGACCATGTACCAGTCCACAACTCCATCTTTGACACAGACTATTTGACCAAGATGGGCATCAAGACAGTTCCTCACCCTCCCTATAGTCCAGACCTTGCTCCCTGTGACTTTTGGTTATTCCCTAAGCTCAGAGGCTGTCGTTATGAGACAATTGAAAGAGGCTGTAATGAAGGTCATTGACACGCTCACACAAGAGGACTTCCATGGGGCCTTCCAGAAGTTGTTGGAACGGTACAAGTGCATTGCAGCCAGAGGAGATTACTTCAAAGGGGACAAGAGTTTCATGTGTGTACTATCAATAAAAGTGCCCATACAAAAAAAGTCTGGAAACTTATTTAATGATCCTCGTATATGCTATGCTAATATGCATACATATATAGACACATTCATACCTACTTGCACAAGGATTAATGTACTTAAATACGTGCACCCAGGAGTAGAAGAGTTTATAGTCACACTACAAGTAATGTTAATGCTGAAACAGTAGAAAAATTAATAAAAATCAATTAATGAAAGACTTATGAAGATTATAGAATGTCAAGGAGCAGAGATTAACACATAAAATAATAATCTATTCACAGTTATATGAGATATTGCGTTCATCAAATATGTTCTTGTAGCCTCACATTTGAATTTATATAATATACACTGATTCTTGTACATGGGTCATATTGTTATATAGTCATATAATAAATATGCTGAGATACACATATACATGTTCATGCAGGATATATCCATATATATGCTGGATACATACCGACGCAATAATAAACGACGAATGAAGACTTCTTTAGAATAAATATGTACCTCTCACTTTATTGTAAGGGTTCGAAAAGGGTTACTCAGGGTTTTACTGTGAGAGGGAGCTGGAGACCGAACAGAACTGCAATATATTGACCCCCACTCTTATGGCTGTCAGCGTTGTGTCTTTCTCGTTCTCCAGGGCTGCTCAACCGGAGGCCCAGGGGCTCAGCTTTCTGCTGAGTACTGGCTTTCTCTACCATATCTTGTCACCAACTCAATCGGGGGCCCCGAGGGCCCCTTCGGCCTGGTGTGGCTTTCCCTACCACATCTCGTCTCTAATTCCAACTGATCTCTAACTGTTTTGACAGAGTTATATAATAGTTCAATGCCCACTCAATCGCCCACTCAATCTTTGGAATGGCATGTTTGATCGTCATCATGCGGAAATAACTGTCATGCAGTGCAGAGTTCCCTCTCTTCCGGTGCATCAGTCTATGAGTGTACCATGGGATTTTTTTACCTTGTCCCATTTCGTTAGCCAAGCACGCCTACGCGATTTCCTCTCATAACTGCCATTGAAATGTGTCACTTCCTTCCGGTGCATCACCTTGGAATGGCAAGTTTGGCCGGGTCGAAGGTCAAAATACAACAATATAAGAGAGAAAAATTGTGTTCGTCCAATGGGTTCCTGTAGTCTATGTCTTGAATTTACAACTAAAATTCATGTCGTATTTATTTTGTTTACATAATAAAATATGACCCCCCCCCGACCAAAGATTATCATTAACCCTTTGAACCTGAGCGGCCAGTATTTGTAGTTATGTAGAAACCCATGAATCTGGACAGCTGAAATTTTGGTCATGGATTTCTTATTTATACATCGCTATTGCAAATAAAACGTTCCAATTTTATATTTCATATATAATTTAATTATCTTTTAAATATATTTTCAATTGTCTATAGAATGTTGTAACAAGTTATTGAACAGCCTGTAAAGTGGTTAGATAAAAAAAAGCAAAAAAAAAACACAATATTTTACTTTTTCAGCAATTTTTCAAGCTAGGAGCCCAGAGTGTAGAGGTTTATTGTCATAGGAAGCTGAGGGTTCTAAAAATCATTTTTAATAAGGATGGTATTATAAAGTGAAACTCATATGATATATTGCTCATATAAATATATCCTAAACATTTTACTACAATTGTTTAGTTAAATCAATATTATTATAAAAAAAAAATTGACTTCTATAATAAAATTTGATAGACCAACTTTTTTATGGTGATAATAAAAGTAAGTAAAGTTGGTGACCTTAGACGAGGGTGACCCGAAGGCTCCCTTTTCAATAGCTACTACACCGAGGTATAGAGGAGGGCATTACTCCATTCCCTGGATTGCTCCACTTTACCCTTGATCCTTACCTTATATTGCTGAGTTAAGCAAGGTGGCATCAAGTTCCATTTTTTGAGTTTTTGGTATGACTTAACATTGGATTGAACCCTGGTCTTCCGTACCATTGGTGAACATTCTACCCATTAGGCCAATTGTGTAATTTATAGGGGAGAGGTATATAGAAGTAGTCTCTCACCCTTTTTTCGAATTAACTGATCTATTTAGATGACATATCAATTCACAATATAATTCCTCTACTTAAAAAAGAAAAATATACATCTATATCCTTGCCCTCGAGGTCATAATTACGTGGAGGCATATTTCTGGTCCGCTTGGGAAAACGTGGCCCTGGAGGTGATCGTGTCCTCTGTAAAGAGTACGGATGTAACTTACAAGACACATTCAAGTTAATTGGCTGCGCAATTACCATGACTAGTTAATTTGGCATCACTTGTGTGTTGGCTTAGTTGTAGAGTTTTGGATCTGCAATCTGTGGTCGCTGGTTCGATCTACAGTGGTGGAGATCATGGTATACACTGCTGATAAGACCTAATAAGGTCGAAACAGCTGTCCAGTGTTTCCGTATGTTGTGTGTAAGTGTTTGCCAGATTTTCTGGTCATGGTAATTCAATTCAAATATCAACTGGCCTAGGGTTACTTTATGCCGAGAAGTTAGGGAATTGCATTCATTACACATTTATATTTACATTTATGTGTAACTGTTTCTTAAGAGATTGTGTACAGTTATATAATATCAAGTATTCCTATCTAATATTAATAATTTACACACAGATGTATGGTTGTAAGTATTCCTATTCAATACAAATAATTATATGGTTTCAAATAATTATTTTTCTTTAATAATAGTCATTTGTTTTCATAGTTATACGGTTTCAAGTAACTAATAAAATCCTTAGTAAACAATTATAGCTTCAAGTAACTATTCTTAATACAAATAATTTACAGTTCTATGATATCAATTATTCTTATTTAATATAGATAATTTGCAAACAGACTTATTTCACATAGAGATTGAACTCTAATAGATAGTACTACTCCTAGTTAAGGTGGACCTGGGAGTAAGGGGAATGAAGGGATACTTCACTCCCCAGAGCTCCAAAACTGGAGCCTCACCACAGGATGTAGCTTAGTATCATACCCAGGACAACTATTTTTTTTGAGTCAGGGGGCTCTTACCTTCTCTGCAGGGGATACAGTCAGCATGTTCTAAATCCCGCAGACAGGGTGACTTCTTTTCTGTTAATAGTCATATCATGCTAGAAAAAAGAGTCCCATTCACAGATATTTTTCACCCCCCTCACCACAACCCCCCACCCCCAAGATATAAACAAACTCACTTTTTCAGCAATCAACAACATCATCTCTTGACTCTGTCTTTCAAGCATTTTCGACGTCCGCATTTTCTCATCACCAGCAATTTTGTCAGTAACAACTTTAAGACGATCTTCCCTCAACCGTCGGAAATGTTCCTCAATTCTTTGCCGCTCATTAACCAGATCTTGGGAAATATTGCTTCCTGGTTGGTGCAGAGAGAGTTTATCGATGCTGGCCAACAGCTCGGCAGCAGCACGCTCTTTTTCAATATGGACACTCTCGTCAAGTTTACGCATTTCTTTTTCTCGTTCCTCAGATAGAAATCGCTGAAGCCGTTCTTCTTCCTCTTTATGTCGTTGTTCCAAATGGACTTGAGCTTCAAACACACCACTTTTTTCAAAGTCCTGAAAAAAAAAAAAAAAAAAAAAAAGAATTAAATAAATAAAAGCAACAAAGAAAAATAAATGATATTCCGTTGTTAGTTTTCCTTTTTCTTAAATAAAAAAAGTAAGTTTTCTTTGTTTTGTCTGAATTTCTGAGAAAAAGAATTACCATTACTACAGATGGGATTTTAAGTAATGTAAACTGACCACAAATTTATTTGGGCAATGCCAAAACTCTTAAAAAGACAATGAAAACCAACTGACATAAATTAGTATTTTTATGTGTTCCACTTTTTATTGCATCAATCATCATCAAGTCACACTGACAACATGGATTTATCTCTCTCTCTCCATCCATCCCTATTGTCTATTACTTCTGGTAGGTCCTCCAAACTACACCCAGTATGCAAACAGAGCTGATGTAAATAAGTTCTTGCTGGTCAGCCAACACTGGTGCACCCATGTGTAAGGGTTCATAGAAGAACATTGCTTATAAGTTCGTCCCTGCTACTCCACCAGTGTCCCACTTGTCTTGTTTATCTTACTTGGATATTTTATGAGTTGGGAGGTAAGTGGCCGTAGAGCTGCTGTTTTGCGGGGTGATGCTTCCAGGATTTCTTCAAAACAGCATGTAGCATTCTTGTGAATTTCCCACCTAGCTTTTTCTCCACGTGTTTAGTTAGCAACTATGTTGTGCATCAATATAGTTGTTTTAACACAACAACAGCTTGAAGGAAATCCCATTTTTTTT
This sequence comes from Sepioteuthis lessoniana, assembly GCA_963585895.1. NCBI lineage: Eukaryota > Metazoa > Mollusca > Cephalopoda > Myopsida > Loliginidae > Sepioteuthis > Sepioteuthis lessoniana. The sequence goes on along the minus strand of OY757929.1, from coordinate 6,626,151 downwards.
ATCGGATAGATCAGACTTCCATATGATCAATAACCAGTCAATAGCAGTCCACACCTTCACTAAGTGTATGTTGACATTATTTTCAGTCGATGAGATATTGCTGCCAAGGTATATGAACTTGACTACTGATTTTTGAGGCCCACCACTTAGAGTGGAAATGGCTCCTTTTCATTTAAAACACATGAACTATGTTTTATTTGCATTCCCATGGAGGCCAATGCTTCCAGCTGCTTGCCCTAGGCTATGTGGTAGCGATTCTGTTTGGGAAGGTCTATTTTCAAGAAGTGCTAGATCATGTATGTAATCTGCATCTGTAATAGTTTCTGCAGGATATCATCTGCTAAATAATCGTATTCTTTTTCCAGAACTTCATATTATATTTTTATATTTGTTTTTATGACATAATAACTGAACATTGCTTCTATTCATCTTGAGACTTATTTTGATACTTTCCCTATTCAAGATCACTTGGGGGGGGGGTAGTCTTTGTGGACTAATGGCTAAAGTGCTGGACTGCAAACTCAAAGTAAGTGAGTTCAAACTCTTACATTCACTTTTGGACTAATACCCTCGGAAAAGGTATGAACCCCCTTATCCTCCCACCTATGGGTTAAATAGTACCACTACTATTCTTCTACAAGGTGACTTTGGCATTAAATAACCCAGGAAAGTTGATGTGCTATTAAACAATAAAAACTAAACCAAATCAGATCACTTAGCATTACTTCTAACTTGTTCAGTGATTCTAATATTCTGGGGGGAGGCACTCCCCCCCCCCCAGAATATTTGAGGTTATACCTAAGCATTACATTAAAAGAGATGAGTCAGTGGGAAAATATAAACACCTTCAGCACAAGCCACAGGGAGTGGGTAAACTTTTGCAAATTACCTCCAACACACATTCTCGCACATTATCGGCTTTGTATCATGTTTAACAATAAAATCAACAAAATGGTATTCAGTAGTCTGAACAAGCCTTGTATTGATAACGACTCCTCAAAATTACAAATGGAACAGCAAAAACAAAAACAAAGAATGAATTCAATAGTTTGAATAACTCATCATTACAGGAAGAATAAACATTTTTTCTAAATTTAGTACCTGGTTAGGTTTTATAGAAATTTACTAAGCTTAGTCTATGGGGCACCAAGTGAGAATTGAACCCACTAACAATGGTCTACAACCCTAGCTCATTAACTATTACACCATCCAAGATAACCTTAAAAATTTTTTTTAAATCCTAGATTTGTAATAGTGTTATGAATAAACTCCATCTAGTGAGAATTGAACCAACTAACAATGGTCAGCTATTCTAGCTCATTAACCATTACACTATGCTAGGTGACCTGTTCAGTTTAGTATGGTTCTTGGTATGTATCAAGATCCAACTGCTGGTTTTTAATCAGTCAAAACCAAACAGACTTTTAACTTGATGCAACTAAAGTGATTACTTTTTTCCAGAGCAGCTTTGACAGATGAATCTGCAGATCAAATATATCTATGATAATTCTGATAAAAAAAAAGAAAAAAAAAAGAGATAATCAATATTGCTATTAAACATTGATACATTAAAAGTAGAAAAAGGAACCAGTTATCATACAAGTATCTTGAGAAATAAAGGACAAACTTTAATAAGGCTGTAAAAAAAGTGAAAAATTTTATTAATCATTTTTTTATCAAGAAAAATAAAACAAAAAAAACATATCTGAAACATTTAAAAATATCAGAAGGTGCAAAAGTAATTTAAAAATATATTTGTCTGTGTCTGAATAATAATAGTTAAGTGAAGATAGTCGCTAGAGTTTTGTGGATTAAAGCAGACATCAGCCCTAGATAAGTAGTCGTTTATTATTTTGAGCATTCTTGTCTCATTGTGTAAGTGGTTATTATGCTCAGGGCGTTGTTTTAGGAGGTTTAAAACTTTAGTTTTGTTTGCGTAACAAAAAAAAAAAAAAAAAGAAAGAAAAAGGGATCAGTCATGACAAACATAATTAAGGATGTGTCTTAGACTTGTCATTACCTTTTTATGTGTAGACAATTGAAATGTGACAAATATGAAAAATTTTGCAGTATCTTATAAATTTCTCCTATAAATGTAAGCAGCCATTTTCATTTGTATTTAAAAAAAATTAATTGAAACATTTCCTTAAAGCTGTATTCACTGTCTATCAATGTAGTAAACACTGATTTTTTTTTTTCTTTGTTTATATGATTGTATAAAAATGAAATTAACTTTATTATTCCAGAATGTTTTAGGACCAATGGTATGAACATAGTTGTTTTCTTAACAATGATACCATACTATTCATATTTTGAATCTTCTCTCTCTCAGTAAGTCTTTTTCCCCCCTTAATCACTAACCCTTAAAAGTGTATAGGTTGGTCGGTTAGTTTTTATGGCATATCAACCATTGTAGTTTATTTGATGCCAAATCCATTTTTATATACATATAAACAGTTCTATTTCAAACAATAGAGTCTAACAAAAGTACACAGTTTAGTTCTATTAGACCCATAGATAGGACCTTATCAGGTGCTACCACTCCTGGCCAGAGTAGACCTGGGAGCAAGGGCAATAAAGGGGTACTCCGCATTCCCCAAAGTTTCAGGATTACTGGAGCCTCACCATCAGATTGTTTAGTATCATATCCAGAACACTCATTGGGGGGGGGGAGGGGTCTTACCCTTTTATATAGATGCAGTCGGTGTATTCTGTAGCCCCAACCGACTGGGTCATTAAAAGTGTATAGCACAAAACATGTACATTATCATTCCCGAGTAGAAGTCTGGAGGTTTTAATCATCATCATCATCATGTCACGTTGCTAGCCTGCATTTCACAAACTCTCTCACCATTTATCCCTATGATCCATCGCTTCCAGATAACATCCTGAGTCCATACAGAGCTGTTATAGGTAATTTCTTGTTGGTCAGCTAACACTGGCATGTCTGTGTGAAAGGGTCTATAGGAGAATGTTACTTATGAGTGTGTTCTTGCTTCTCCAGCAGCGTCTCATATTTTGTTTGTCTTATTTGGATGGTTTTAGAAATGGGAGTTAGGTGGCTGTACAGCTGCTACTTCATAGGACGTTGCTTCCAGGATTTGTTCAATATAGCTCGTAGCATTCTTGTGCAGTTACTGTCTAGATGTACCACATGGATACTAACAGTGTATGGAGGTTTTAATACAGGGTGGAACGATAAAATTGTCATCCTAAAGAAAACAACAGTACAGTTTTATTTTAAAACTTTTATTGAAAAAAAATCAATTCAGGTAACTTGATTATGTAGAGCTGAAATCTATTCAGTGTAGCCACCTTCAGCCTTAAACACGGCCTCGATACGGATCCAGAACTGGGAGCGTGCCTTTTCCACAAGTGCTGGCGGAAGCTCGGCAGATGGCAGTGATCAGGCTGGCTTTGGTGTTATGGGAGGTCATGTTGGTGATGTTCTTGACGTATGACCAAACGAAGTAGTCCAGCGGGTTTAGGTCAGGGGAGGAGGGAGGCCAGTGAGAGAAGGGTACAAAGTGGTAGCACTCCTTCTGAAGCCAAGCCTGGGTCTCTTTGAACTTGTGGGCCAGTGCTGAGTCCTGCTGCCACACCCAGGGTCTGCCACCGGCCACCTGATTGCACCAGGGGATCACCACACTCTTCAGCACATCCAGGTACACTTTGGTGTTGACTTTCAAGCCGACTTCGAAGATGTGAGGTGGCATGATGTGGCCCTCACTTGAAACCACACTAAAGACCATAACCGTAGCCGGAAACTTTGTTTTCATCACCCTGGGCATGTCCCTGTTATCCGTGGCAATCTAGATTTGCATTTTGAGGGTGCTGGCAATGGTCCTGTCGTCATAACTTGGATTGGTAGAGAGCATGAGTTGTACAGCGGCGCATCTCTGATCTCGCTTGTTGAACATTGTGTCACTTTCAGACATGATAGAAGGCTCCTATTGCTCTTGGGATTTGTACACAACTGGCCAACTAGTAGATGGTCTGCAACAAAAAAAGAAAACCAGTTTTCATTAAATGGAAATGGAATCATGTCGTCTTTTCTAGGGCGTCAATTTTATCGTTCCACCTTGTAGATAGGGTTAAAGATGATTTAGATTTAAACAAGTGATGAGAAAGTTTGCATTTTGAGTTTTAGCAGTTGCATTTCTGGAGTACTACAAAGTGGACATGTATTTTGGGAGGTTTAATGTTTTAGAAGCTCTTTTTTAGGGGATTCAGTATTTTCTTTAAAAAGGTGCAGGGTGTTTCTTCCTTTTTCTGAAAGACAGTTTGGAAACTCACTGAGATGGCCATTCTGAATTATAAGACAATTAATAAACGTAGGAACTAGACTGTAAATGTATGTTTGTTCATTGCTTTGATCACACGGGATCAAGTGACAACCTTTTCTTAAACAACCTTAGAAAATGACCATTGCTGTTAAACCAACAATATCATGAGACTGACTTACGGTTAAACCATACTGAAACAAACAGCAGGTACAGTAATCAATCTGAGGTTTATGTGTCAGACTAAAAGCTTAGTAAATAACTACATAATGAGGATGGTTTCCTCATCATGGTGAAATGGCTCAGCAAACTAGGCCTGCGAATCAATTAGGCCATTACCTCAGTCCTCACTAGGAGCCTCTATACTTGCAGCCTTGTGCTAAAAGTAAGATATGTTTAGTTTTTAGAGTAGTGTGCATAGTGTAATGGTTAGCAAACTAGGCTAGTGGACTATTGTTAGAGAGTTTGATTCTGACTGGGTGTTTCATACTTCTGTCCTTGTGCTAAACTAAGTACAAGCTTAATAGATTACAATAATATGAGAATGTTGATTTTTGGTGAATTTGTCTTACAATATGAATGTTTTAATACAATTATCAGTTTTCTTGAATACCTCATTATGGATAGTTATTAACAAGCTAGTTTCACAGACCATAGTGAGTTTGATTCTCAGTAAGTTCTCCACATTTGTAGCCTTGTGTTTCCAACCAGTGCCAGTTTCCAAGTAAAAACTAGGATTTCAGATACTGATTTTCAAGGCAGGCTCTCCTCCTCACTTGAGAAACTGATACAATCTTTCTACTTCCAACTGCACCCATTTGACCCTGTTCAGTTCTAAGTGGAGTTTAGTAAAGATCAATTTATATTTTAACCAACTATTTAAATTTACAAAAGAAAAAAATTCATTATCATACATCCCCACCCTACCTCACTCCACCCTACTGTATAGATTGAATAAAGGATTCAACTCAACTATGACAGTCATCAAAAGAAGGTCAAAGGGTAAAAATCACAATATTTAAACCATTGGAAGTGAACCAGAATAAGAGTGACACTTGGTTGGAGACAGAAAGAGTGAACCTTTGTGAGAGACAGTGAGAGTGAGAAAGAAAACAAGTTCTGTCTGTCTTTGAAAAGAAATGAAAAACAAGTTCTACTTTGGAAATACAGTTTTGACAACAGTCAGAAAGTTATGACTTGTGACAAGAGAAGAAACGAGTCTCTCGGCATTTCTTGTTACACAGAGATTGGAGAAAAGGGAAATACTGGGAGGACTTTATGTAATACATGTAGAATGGAGTATTTTATTTCAAGCAGCAGGTTTAACATAGATACAGGCTGAACCTCACCAATCTAGCAATTCTGAGACCAAACAGGTGCCAGAATAGTGTATTCTCAGAATTAGTTAGGGTTTAAAAAAAAAGAATTAAAGCACTTATACTGTACTATATCCATCTTTACCAACCCCTCCGCTCGGGCAAGATATGACACAAGGTCAATTTTTAAGCGGAGTTTAACAGGTTTGAAATCAGAGTTTTTTCCTTCTCCTAGACTAGTTGCCTCACCAAGGCTGAAGAACCTAGTCTGCCCTACTATTTACCCATAGCTGGAGGGAGAATAATTGGATTCATACCTTTCCTAAGGGTATTAGTGCTTTGTGAGATGCAATCAGTCTCGTCCAGGATTTGAACTCGTATCGCCGTGTCCATTTCCTACAACGATAACCATTACACCATGGGCACCTGTACTATATCTATTTAGCCAATCCCTTACCCACGGTTAAGATGAAATATATAAATGGAGTAAAACTGATCTGAATTCAGAGTTTTCCATTTCTTAGTTTGGCTGCCAAACCGAGGCTAAAGATCTCAGTCTGCCCGACTATTTCCCCATAGCTGTGGAGAGAAACAGATGGATCCATGCCTTTCCCAAGAGCATTAGCACAAACGGAAATGGGAACAACCATATCCAGGATTTGAACTGGGTTGATGATTCTGTATCCTATGCCGATAACCATTATGCTAAATGTTTGTAATACCAATATAGATAGATATACTGTATTATCAATAGAGATAGATTGTATTACTGATATAAGATAGATATACTCTATTATCTATATAGCTATATTGTATTACCGATATATATTATACTGTATTATCAATATAGATATACTAGATTATCAGTTTAGATAGATATACTACATTACTGATATAGATATATTTATATACAGTATTGCCTCAAAATAAGTACAACCATACATATTTTTTTAAATAAAAGAATTCATTTTCTTCTGAACCAAAGATACCAGGAATTTATCATTTCTTATTGAGCGTCATACAATCAAAATGGATATTATTAGTTATTGTAAAGTAGGAAAAAACTACAGCACTAAAACTGTTAAAAAAGAAAAGTTTGATTTGAATATTTACTTACTATATAGAATTTTGCAGAGAAGTGTATTTATTTTTGGATTGCTAAATATTGGAGGGGGGTCCTCGTAGTGTAATGGTTAAAATGATGGACTTCGGAATCGTAGTAAGCGAGTTCGAATTCCAGTTGCCCTATTATATTCACTTTTGGACAAATACCTTGGGAAAAGTATGAACACCCTTATCCTCTCAGCTATGGGTTAAATAGTACCACTACTGTTCTTCTAGAAGGATGGCTTTGGCATTAAATAACCTACAAAGGTTGATATGCCATTAAACAAAGAAACCAAACCAAGCTAAATATTCATTTCTTGGTCACAGTTTTTCAATGCTTTGGAGTTTGGTATAAAATAAAATCTAATATATTATTAATGCATAGACACTAACAAAGGACATGGAAAAAAAGAGAACTACACAAGAATGCTACATGCTATCTTCAACAAATCCTGAAAGCAACACCCCAAAACATATCAGCTTTACGGCCACTTACCTCCCATCTCATAAACCATCTAAGTAAGATGAACAATAAATGCTTGGCACTGCTGGAGAAGCAAGTACAAACACATAAGTGATGCTCTTCTATGGACCCCTACACATAAATGTGCCAGTGTTGGCCAACCAGCAAGAACTTACTGAAGTTGGTATCAATCCTTGTATATTAGTTCCTTCCTTATAAGATCATTTTGCCTGGTTTCTTTCACACGCCCTTCCAAGTGCCAAAATTAACTCCTAGCATGCCATTTTTTCAGAAGCATAATTTGCATGCACACAATATTGTTTCTGCTGTACTCTCGCTAAGAACGAGATTAAAATGTGATCACTCTTTTTAAAATCTTGTGTTGATGGCAGCCATGTTTTCCTGTCAAAATGACCCGGCATGCTAGACACGTTTATATATGTTTTGCCTGAGGGATAAGTTATCTCTTTCATCACACTTACGTTAGATCTGTGAGGACACTGGATATAGTTTGGAGGACATGCCAGAAGTGATGGTTGATAGGAAGCAAAAGAGAGAGAGAGAGAGAGAGTCAAGGAAATCTGTGCTGTCAGTACAACTTGATGATGATATTAGTTTTGTTCGGATAATGAAACACTAGAAATAATAAAATTCTATCTTGGGTTTAGAAGAAAATTAACATTTTATAAAAGTTGGTAGGGGGTGTATTTATTTGTAAACAATACTGTAAAATATGAATATCAATTTAGACTTATTGGGCTCAAACGTGAATATTGTTTCATTTTACAGACTCTAAAATATAAGGTTTGATCCCTTTGTTTTTAATTGTTATATAATTAAGGAATGATTTTTTTTATATTAATCATTTTTCTTTAATTATATTTTATCATTCACTTTGGTTGGGCTTTGAACTATTCAGGTTAAGAGTTCAGGTGCATAGTCATTGGTACAGTTTTGCGCTCGTGCGCAAAGGATATGACAATCACCATTGTCATAATAAACCCCCAGACAGGAAATGGGGCTGGAGTGTGGATGACGTCATGCCCGGAAGAGATGGTCCTGAGAATTTGAGGATTTTAAAAAAGAGTCAGTTGGGAGTTGAAATTGGACTGTGGAAGACGATAGTTGAGTTCCTGCCATTGAGTTGAGAGTTGGATTTGGGCCGTTAGAGATGTAGTTGGGTTTTTTGGATCTCAACAGACAGAGATCTTAAACATTACAAGATGTGCTGCTCATTTAGGATGGTTAGCATAGTAAGAATTGTGTCTCTCCTTGTTTTAATGAACCAAAGTCAGAAATTAATAAACCGTTCGTACCTGAACAACAGAGTCCGCCTGTTTTTGCTTGTATTGTATTTGTATCTGCATTTGTATATGTACTGTTATTATTAATATCAATAAAAATTATACAACATAATCACAAATCAACCTTTGTGGGTTATTTAATGTCAAAGCATTAAGAAGAACAGTAGTTGTACTATTTAACTCACAGCTGGAGGGATAAGGGGTGGGGAAGTTCACATCTTTCCCCAAGGGTATTTGCACAAAAGTGAACTTAATAGCATGATTGGAGATTGAATTTGTTTATTTTGAGGTTGCAACTGAACACTTTAGTCCTTTCACCACTGAGACTTGCCTCACCCTCCTCACAAAATGAGAATGTTTTAGCATTCAATTGTTTTGAGCTGATTGTTTTAGAAACTCTCATGATAACTGTTACACCACAGGGGCCTTCAAATTTTGAGAGAAAGAAAAAAAAAAAAAAATTTTCCTCTTAGTGATGGGATAAAGATTTTGACAATTTATTTTGTATAAAAGTTTCTTTTTTTTTTTTTTTTTTTTTTAAAATTTTATTTGTTTCACTCAAGTGTTCATTTCCTGTCATTATATTTTTGCTTATATCTGAATGATAACCAAACGTATGAATCTATGAATCGTGGATAAAATTTTATTTTCTATTTCATATTAATCATTTTCTTGAGAAGCAAAAGTGTATATTGCCTTAAAAAAATCACATTTGCATTTCTTTAATACAAACCATTTTCTGTTTTATATTACAAAAATAGATTAATAAAAAAATTTGAAAAGAAGAAAAAAAAGAAGATAATCCACCTATGGGAAAGGCATGAATCCGACTAGTCTTGTTTCAGCTATGGGTAAATAGTAGGGAAAAATGGGCTCTTTAACCTTGGTATATCAGCCAGTCTAGGAGAAAAAAAAAACTGAATTCAAACCAGTTGTAGACCTGGAAAGGGATGGGCTCTGCCAGTCTATTCTCACCAAAGACATACTACATGAGTAGCACTTCCACAAACGAACCAGGTTATGAAATATGTCGGTATGTTTATTGTACACCTGAAGAAGATCATAGAATGGGTTAACTGAAATATTTTGATAAGAACAAGTGCAACTAAAAAAAAAAAAAAAAAAAAAAAAAGTTTAATAAGTAGAACAAATCCTATGATAATTTCCAAGTTGGTTTTATAAAGTTGTTGGTTGGTTGGGTTTTATGGCATATCAACCTTTGTAGGTTATTTAATGCCAAATCCATTTTATGCAAATAGTCAGTTCTATTTTGAACAATTCAGTTTAGGATTAATATAGTTTAATTGTCAAAAACATTTCTATTTCAAACTATTCGGCTTCGTCAAACAGTTCTAATTCAGCTGATTAAGTTTTGTATATGTACAGATTTTGTTTACACAGTTAAATGTCAAAACAGTTCTATATTAAACAATTCAGTTTAGTGTAAGTAGAGTTTCAATGTCAAAAACAGTTCAATTTCAAACAATTCAGTTTAGCATAAGCACGCAGTTTAAATGTAAGTACAGTTCATGAAAATAGTTCTATTTCAAACAATTCAGTTTAGGATAAGTACGCAGTTTAAATGTAAGTACAGTTTAATTGTGAAAAACATTTCTATTTCAATCTATTCACATTAGTCAAACAATTTAGTTTAGCATAAGTATGCCGTTCGTTCTATTTAACCCATAGATAGGACCCTTATCAGGTGCTACCACCCCGAGCCAGACTGGACCCGAGAGTGATGGCAATAAAAGGATACTCCGCATTCCCCAAAGCTCCAGCATGACTGGAACCTCACCATCAGATTGTTTAGTGTCATATTCAGGAAACTCGTGGGGCGGGGAGTCTTACCCCTCTGCAGAGAAGCAGTCGGTGTATTCTACAGCCCCAGCCAACTGGGCAAGGTTTTATAAAGGATAATCACATATGAAAACACCTCAGAATGATATGATTACAGAAAATAAAAAGTGAAAATATTTATCGTTTTTGAAATCAAAATGTTACAATAACTTTACAGCTGCAAAAAAAAAAAAAAAAAAAAAAAAATGAATTTGAAAAGTTAATAAACAATGGATTAAACAATATTTGTTTTCATCGCAAATACTTACTTCAAAACTAATGAGCACAGGTTTGGGATGAGGAAATGTCCGACTACTTTGATTGTACATAGTTGAATGATCAAAGGAAGTTGGTGTGACTGATGTAAAAGAATTGTGAGTGCCATTCACAGAATGGAGAGAATGTCCTGTAACACTGGAGACTGGGCTGGGATTTTTACCCGAAATTGATGATCCTGGAGATCCAGATTTTTGGGATTTGCCTTGAATCTGAAAATAAACAAAATAAAATTTAAAAAAAAATAAAATAAACAAAATAAAATACTTGGTTTCAAAAATAAGTAAGTTGGCGACCATAGTCGAGGGTGACCCGAAGGCTCCCTTTTCGATAGCTACTACACCAAGGTGTAGGGGAGGGCGCTACTCCTTTCCCTAGATTGCTCCACTTTACCCTTGATCTGTACCTTATAATGCTGAGTGCTAAGCAAGGAGGCATCAAGTACCATTTTTAAAGTCTTTGGTATGACTCAACCTGGGATTGAACGCAGGTCTCCCGGGCCATTGGCGAACACTCTAACCGCTAGGCCAATGTCCGGTGATCTTAGGCCAATGTCCGGTGATTTAAAAAATAACAAAACTAATCAAAATCAAATTATTCTATGAGCTAAGAAATCATTGCAGTATCATATTATGCCATTTTATATATATATCTACCAGCTCATTGGCCAAGTGGGAAGAGAGTTTGCCAATGGTCCGGGAGACCTGGGTTAAATCCCAGGTCACGTCATACCAAAGACTTTAAAAATGGTACTTGATACCTCCTTGCTTAACACTCAGCAATATAAGGTACGTATTGAGGGTAAAGTGGGGCAATCCAGGGAAAGGTGTAGTAGCTATTGAAAAGGGAGCCTTCTGGTCGCCCTCGATTACGGTTGCCAACTTTACAACTTACTTTATATATATCTCAAATTTATAAATTTCTTGTGTTTTTTTTTACTATATATATATATATATATATATATATATATATATATATATATATATATATATATATATTTCACATACACACAATTATGATTAAAATTTAAAGCTAAATGCATTTTTAATCTGTAAAATATTTACAGTGCTCAGTGCATGAAAATGCAAAGCAATATCACAATATATTTTAAATAAGATAAAAAAAACAATCAATGTTGTCAATCCTCTGGAGTGCTAGTATTCCACATGTCTTGATTTTGTTAGATTTTAACATGTATCAAAAACTTATAATTGAGTTTTTATTCTGTTTTATTATCTGAGTTTATATTCTAAATATAAATTATATATATATCTTGGGAAAGATATGGACCCCTTTATCCTCTCAGCTATGGGTTAAATAGTATCCCTGCTGTTCTTTTACAAGCATGGTTTTGGCATTAAATAACCCATGAAGGTTGATATGCCATTAGATAAAAAAAACAAATAATTATCTTTCTTTAAAAGCAGTTGTACGAATAGCAATAAAATAGTGCACAAAAAAAAAAGAAGAAAAATAAAAAAGAAGTTATTTAAAACAAAGAATAAAATTACCCAGTTCACAACTTCTTGATCAGCAAGCAAATGGTGGTAATATTTTTAATAACACACACGCGCGCGCATATATATATATATATATATATATATATATATATATGAAGAGGAATATTAAAAAACAAAGTAATCAATTCACATCAATGTTTGATTTTCTTATGATTTAACCATATTCAGTAATTTATGTATGATATGTCTGTATGTTTTCTACTTCCTTTCATCTTTTTCTTCTTTTTTCCATCACTCCATTCCTTTTTCGTTACTCTCTTTTCTTCCTTTTTCTCTCTCTCTCTCTCTCTCTGTTCTTTTCTTTTTTTTTTCTTCTCAGTTTTTGATGCTTTTCTTTTCTTTTCTCCTCTTTCTTTCTGTCTCTTTTTAATCCGTTGTATCTCTTGATGCTTCATTTATTTTGCATCATTACCTTACATAGTCACATGATATTTTTGAAATATGAATGCTGACTTATTGATCAAACAGTTTGCACACCCTCCCTTTCTATGTATATATAATCTCCTCCGTTTCATTTTGTATTTTGTTAAGCATCCATTGATGATCTTACAAACACTTTATAACACCTTTTCTTAGTCCTGATGATGGTTTTCTGAAACTGAAACGTTATAACATTGATTTTCTTTCATATTAAATTCTTCACCTCGGATTACTTCGTTTTTCAATATTTCTCTCCACATTGCTGGATTATTTTCCATTATTTACTTACACACACACACACACACACATTGGCAGCATTTCTTCACTAATACATATTTGATTGAATATAATAGACATTTTTTGTCTACATATTTTTTGTTAATCCTTTCGAATTGCCGTATTGATCTTATGATATTCAGCTGGAATTGGTTGATAAATCTTCCATAATTAGTTATTTCCCAAGTACTTTCTGCCCGACTTTGGGCCATCATCAGGGGAGGATGTATTATGAAAGTGATGTAATTTTTGTATGTACATTACTACTTTGTAAGAAGAGCGTCTGTACTGTTGTATTTTGTAGTGTTTACTTTTTGAATCTGTTTTATAAATAACATCAGTAGCTAAAGACATTTAAGTACATTAGCACTGGTTTCAAAATTAATTCTGTTCAGTTTGGGTTGTATGTTCCTAATATGTAGTGCCTCGAGAATCTGTAGGTTTTACTTGTTATTTTGATGTTCTAATATTGTTGTGTTTTTGGTAGGAATTTTCTGTAATTCTGTTGTTAGGCATGAATGTTTTTTTAAATGCTATGCTATGGAACTTGTATCAGAAAGGTGTATTGTAAGTCTTCTTGATATATATAAATAACACACACACACACACACTAGTTATAGGGGTGTCATAATAAGCATAATAGAAATCTATTTTAATGTATCTGCATTTTTGTTTTGTTAATGTTATTAATTTTGTATGTTTTATTCTAAATATTGAGGACTGTTTTAAACACCATCGAAATAATGATATGTGGTATAATCGAAAAATATTGAGATGGAAACTTTAATTTTTCTTAATTTCAAATTCAAAGGAAGATGTACGCATCCAAGCAATTTGGATAATACAGATATGATATCTTGACAGCACTCAAAAAAAGAGAGAAAAAAAAAAAAGAAAAAAGCCAGTTTTGATATTTTTTGAATTAAATATTTTTGGCAAAACACATAATTGAACCAGAACTGCATTCTTCCGACTTACCCAATACATCCATACCCCACTTAGCATTCACATCAGGTGGTTGATATTAAGTTGATTACCTGGTCCCAAGGGGGATTCTCTCTAGGCTAAGTTTATTGCTTGGTGCCTGAAGCACCCCAAAAGGAGAATGCCAAGCATTCTTTGTGACAGGAATCCTCCCTCACTCCACAATAAAATGACTTCATGTCAAATCTGACTCGGTCGAAAGTTAGATAAATTTAAATATTTCCCCTCCTTACTGATCAAACCCACTTGCTTCCCAAGAGGGAGTCCCCATGGCATAATACCTTATGCGCTGGACTGCAATAATGTAGTAAGTGAGTCCAAACTCCAGCTGTACTATTATGTTCACTTTTAGACTAATGCTCCTTGGGAAAGGTATGAACCCCTGATTCCCAACAATGGGTCAAATAGTCCCACTACTGTCCTTCTACAAAGATAGCTTTGGCATTAAATAACCCATGAAGCTTGATATGCCATTAAACAAAGAAACCAAACCAAATCTTGTTTCTTAAACTAAAAATTCATCCCAACAGCCTGATTTGAGAATGTGGAGGACAATTTACAGTGTCACAGCTTTACATGATATCAGAAGGAATTTAAGAGGTGCTTTGACCAATGGAAAACTCAGTGGAGTAAGTGTATTGAATGCCAAGAGGAACATTTTGAAGAAGATTAATGTTTTATTCTGTATTAGTAAATACAACTTTAGTTTCAATATTTTTCTTTTAACACACCTAGTAATTACATAGTTGAAGTCAGATGTTTATATATGCCTTAAGTAAGCAGATGTTTATATATGCCTTAAGTAAACGGATGTAATCTTCTGACATGCTGGGAACATAATAAAAGAAATAAAAACTTAAATAAATCATTATCTCTACTGTTATTTTCACATTTCAGTTTTAAAATAATGATTTTAATTGACTTAAGTCAGGGAATCTTTACCAAGATCAATTGGAAGTAATTGTGAAAAATTGAGTTTAAATATTTTCATACGGTACGTCTAAACATCTAACTTCAATCTTACGTGGCTGGGGCTGCAGAATACACCGACTGCATCACGGCAGAGAGGTAAGACTGCCCCAATGAGTTTCCTAGATATGACTGCAAACAATCTGATGGTGAGGCTTCGGTAATGCTGGAACTTTGAGGAATGTGGAGTATCCCTTTATTGCCATGGCTCCCAGAGTGGTAGCATTTGATCGGGTTCTATCTATGGGTCAAATAGAACTTAACTGTGTACTTATGTAAAACTGAATTGTTTGAAATAGAACTGTTTATTTGTATAAAAATGGATTTGGCATTAAATAACGTACAATGGTTGATATGCCATAAAACCAAACCAAACCAAACGAAACCAATTCTCTGTGTGTGTGTATTTGTGTGTGTGTGTGTAAGATGAAAAATAAAATATAAGACAAACATGAATATCTATTAGTAATTATTTTTTAATCTTTAATCATTGTCAACTAGTTTTGACCTTAGGTCATCATGTGAAGAAAAGTTTTTGAAGACTTAAAAAAAGTTGCTATGCTACAAAATAAATGATGAACGCTTAACTAATAACGTTGTATATCCATTCACTAAATGAGGGTTTGGTTTCTTTGTTTAATGGCATATCAAACTTTGTGGGTTATTTAAGGCTAAAGCCACCTTTGTAGATGGACAGCAGTGTTACTATAGTTGGAGGAACAAGGGTGTTCATACCTTTCTCAAGGGTATCAGTTTGAAAGTGAATGTAATAGTATGACTGGAGTTGGGACTCACTCACTTTGAGGCAGCAGTCCAATACTTTAACTATTATACTACAAGGACTTCTCTTTTGCTAAATAAAAATGATGTTTTATCATTTGATCTGACTTTTCAAGGATTTCTGTGTACCATGACCACCTGATGTTCTGATCCACATGTGGAAGGCAATCCTGGATGTGCAGCCAGAGGATTATTTCAGATTAGTAGTAACTGTTTAAGTCAAATATTTAACTTAGTTAAACACTTGCTTATTTAGATGTTTATGTAACAACTTTTCAGTTCATTCTATTTTAAAGTGATGTTCTAATGATGGTTTAGTCTGATGTTAAAGAAATGCTGTTTTATAGGGACTAGTCCATAAATTTGATTTTGTATGTCTGTAGTAGTTTAGTCTAAAACAAAATTGCCATTCCGACTTTCCAATGTATGAGGATCATTAAATAAGTTTCCAGACTTTTTTTGTATAGGCACTTTTATTGATAGTACACACATGAAACTAGTCCGCTTTGAAGTAATCTCTTCCGGCTGCAATGCACTTGCTGTACCGTTCCAACAACTTCTAGAAGGGCCCTTGGAAGTCCTCTTGTGTGAGCGAGTCAATGACCTTTGTCACAGCCTCTTTCATCTCCTCAATTGTCTCATAACGACAGCCTCTGGGCTTAGGGAATAAGCAAAAGTCACTGAGAGCAAGGTCTCGACTATAGGGAGGGTGAGGAACTATCTTGATGCCCATCTTGGTCAAATAGTCTGTGACAAGGATGGAGTTGTGGACTGGTGCATTGTACTGGTAGAAATGCCACTGACTCGATTTGAAGAGTGCTGGCCTCTTCCGACGGAATCTCTTTCTGAACTCCCTTAAAACCTCAACATAGTAACCTTAATCCTAACCCTTTGGCCAATCAACTCTGGTGTATTGACTTCCTTACTCCTCCCATACCTCTCATCATCCCTCACAGACTCTCTGCCTTCCTTGAATCTCTTATGCCACTCAAAAACTGATGCTAGATTCATGCAAGATGGTCAAAAAGCAGTTTGAAGTATTCCATATATTTCTGTGGTCTTTTTTCCAAGTTTAAAACAGAATTTTATTGCATATCATTCTTCTAAAGTGTCCTCACATCCAGATTGCATTTTTGAAATTCACCAGCTGTGATAATCAGGCTTTAGTAGAGTGTATTCCAATTGCTACTGTAGCTGTTCATTTGAACCTGAAATCATAAAAATTGGTCAGTCATCTCATAAGACGTATAGCAATAACATACTGAATATTCAAGAGTCTAAGACAATTTTAAATGCCTGTACAAAAAAAGTCTGGAAACTTAAGATTGCATCACATATTGCCTTTATATGTGTCTATGTATGAATGTGTATATATATATATCTTATCAAGTTGTGCTGGTAGTGCAGAGTTCCTGGAGAAAGAGTAATGGCTGTTTTTTTTTTCTGATCTATAGATGTCACACTTATAAATGAGGTTGGTTAATTATAATCTGTGCTTTTGTCACAGATGTGACTTGGTATTTTTCCAAGGAAGGAGACACTCCAATAGGTTATAAAAAATGTTTATACTTAGTGAAGTTTAAAAGCCTTAGTGAAATTTAAACTCTGCTTTTTTATCTTCTTCAGAGTTTTGGTTTTAATGTTCCATACTTTTTTGTGCAGCTCCTTTTTCCCCCTTCCAGTTTTAACGGTCAACAATATTAATAACTTATTGCTATTAGACTTTTTCTAGATAAATATTTTTATCGTTATATGTTGGCTTTGGATTTACATTCAATGATTTATTTGCTTTTTTTAGTTACAATACCAAGAGGTGTTTGAGGGGGGAATCTCATTCTTTTTTGAGGGAATATATTACATATTAACGAGACTTCAAAATTTAGCCCCCCCTAATTGCATTCTTGTCAGCAGTGACATTTTAAGAGCTGTTTTATTTTCTTAGTAGTGGGGATTTTTAATTTCGACCCAGTCCGAGAGTTTTCTTATTCTGTTTAAAACACTTGAAAGGTAATAAAAGTGTAGCTAACATGTCGACAGGGGTAGAAAATTAACTTTTTCAAATGTTGCACGGAGAATAATGGATATTATTCAGGAAGGTCTCATTAAAAACTAACAAATTCTGACATAAATTTTTTTTTCTCATTTGTAAATGTTATATCACTGGATCATAGGTATGAAGGAACAGTTCAAAGTTCATTTTATTTTTGATAAGTATTTTCAAGTAGCCTTAGTAATCAAGATCAATGAGATAAAATTGTTAGTCCAGGTTGTTTAGTCACACACACACACACACACACGTAAAAGTAAAATTGGCGACGATAGTTGAGGGCAACCCGAAGGGTCCCTTTTCAATAGCTACTACAGTGAGGAGTAAGGGAAGGTGCTACTCCATTCCTTGGTTTTCTCCACTTTACTCTTGATCCATACCTTATAATGCTGAGTATTAAGCAAGGTGACATGAAGTACCATTTTTTTTTAATCTTTGGTATGAGTCAATCTGGGATTGAACCCCAGTCTCCCGGATTATTGGCTAGGCCAATGGCCTGGTAATAATATATATATATGAGAGAAGAAAACCAAATTATCCAAAAGTGATGAATTTATTACAATGGAAAGTCAACGCTGAAATATTTTGGTTTTATGACTTTTTATCAAAATAAATTCATCATATTTGAATTATTTTATTTTTCTATTTTCTTCATACTGTCAGATTTATTTCCATATATATATATATATATATATATATATATATGAACAAATTATTGATGGTTAAAAACTTATTGATGGCCAAGAAGACATAAAGGTTTAGGGAAACTGTCGGCATGTTTATTGTTAAAAAAGGGGGAAACGACCGGTTTCGGACTGGCACTTCTCAAGTTGTTACTACCAGTAAATTAAAATGGAAATGTAATGGAGAAAAAGTAGAGGAGAGGGAAAAAAAAAAGAGAGGGGAAGTAGGAGAGATGAGCAGATGGTAAGAGACCGATCACATTCAAACCCAACAAACAGGAAGGTTGAAGGGATCGAATCTAAAGGGTCTCCAACACTTTAAGATGATACAACGAATGTGACCGACTCAGAATACTGAATCGGTCGACATTAAAGTCTGGCACGCATTCCCTGCTATTAATCATGCGGTCTGCTATAGAAGATCCCGATGTGTTTACAATCTGGCCTCTTTATATATATATGTTTTTCATTTTCTGAAATTTAACCAGTGATAAGATTTTTTATGTGGTGATGTGAGTGCAGTGTATGTGAATGTTTTTTTTTTTTTTTAAATTCTTTTTAATTGCTTACTTGCGTGTTAGTCCTAAATTCCTTTGAGGATAAAACATTTAGAAAAAATACGAATAAAAAAATAAAAACTTTGATATAAAAGGAAAAATGTTAGTTGATTCTTAATTAAAATTTTAAAAAATCTGGGGTTTTTCTTTTATTTAAGTTTACTTAACTGTTAACCAAATTTTCTTTGCTTCAGGTTTTGCCGAGATCTGATTCATTTTTGAAAAATTCTCAAACAGTTAAATTTTTTCGCCCAATTTTACACCCCACCCAAAAAAAACTTGGTTCACAAAGTTCAAATGTAAATAAATATACACTTTTACTATGTATGTTAAAATTTTGTAAAAAAAAAATGTTGATTTTTACATCAAAGTTGTTTTTTCAAAAGAGACTGTAAATAATGTACCACTGGACATTAAAGTGGACCTGAGGGTAATAGCAATGAAGGGGTACTCCACATTCCTCAAATCTCCAAGACTGGACCCTTGCTATCAGATGGTTTATTAGGACACTCATAGGTTTGTGTTTGTGGTGGGGTCTTACCCCTCTTCAGAGAAGCAGTTGGTGCATTCTACAACCCCAGCACACTAGTCTGAGTATCAGTGGTGAATAATAATAATACAAATAGGAGGAGGAGGAGGAGGAGGAGGAGGAGGAGGAGGATCTTGCTAGAGAGCTGAGAAAAAACTGTGGAACATGAAAGTGATGGCGATACCAATTGTAGTCGGCACCTTTGAAGATTTGGGGAATGGGATATCAGAGGAAGAATTGAGACCTTTCAGACTACAATACTTTTTAGCTTAGCTAGACTACTCAGAAGACTCCTAGAGACCTGATGAAACTTGCTGACATTTGGATTTCAGTGAAAAACCTCCAAGTTAAACAATATAGTAATATATTTATAATACTGTTAATTTCTTATTTCAGAAAGTTGGACAGGATCTCCAGTCTTATATAGTGAGACATGCATTCTTTTCTTTTATCATTTTAATTTTATCTTTTGCTTTATTCCTCTCAAATCAAATTGTCCATTTTTCTTTAACAGTTTGTAAAAAAAAAAAAAAAAATCCAATGAAAATTGATTGGATAAAACTTCAGTTACCATGTCAAAAAGTTGAAATACCTGATATGGGTCAAATAGAATTACCAGGTGGAACGATAAAATTGTCGCCCTAAAAAAGACAACATGATTCCATTTCTGTTTAATGAAAACTGGTTTTCTTTTTTTGTTGCAGACCATCTACTAGTTGGCCAGTTGTGTACAAATCCCAAGAGCGATAGGAGCTTTCTATCATGTCTGAAAGTGATACAATGTTCAACGAGCAAGATTGGAGACGCACCGCTATACAACTCATGCACTCTACTGATCCAAGTTATGATAACAGGACCATTACCAGCACCCTCAAAATGCAAATCCGGACGGTTCAATGAATAACAGGGACGTGCTCAGGGTGATGAAAACAAAGTTTCTGGCTACGGTTATGGCCTTTGGTGTGGTTTCAAGTGAGGGTCACATCATGCCACCTCACATCTTCGAAGTCAGCTTGAAAGTCAACACCAAAGTGTACCTGGATGTGCTGAAAAGTGGTGCAATCAGGTGGCTGATGGCAGATTCTGGGTGTGGCAGCAAGACACAGTGCCGGCCCACAAGTCCAAAGAGACCCAGGCTTGGCTTCAGAAGGAGTGCTACCATTTTGTACCCTTCTCTCACTGGCCTCCCTCCTCCCCCAACCTGAACCCGTTGGACTACTTCGTTTGGTCATACATCGAGAATATCACCAACATGACCTCCCACAACACCAAAGCCAGCCTGATCGCCACCATCTGCTGAGTATTCGGTGAGCTCCTGCCAGCGCTTGTGGAAAAGGCATGTTCCTGGTTCCGGATCCGTATTGAGGCTGTGATTGAGGCTGAAGGCGGCTACATTGAATAGATATCAGATCTACTACATAATCAAGTTACCTGAATTGATTTTTTTCAATAAAAGTTTTAAAATAAAGCTTTAGTGTTGTTTTCTTTAGGACAACAATTTTATCGTTCTACCCTGTAGTGTCCTAGGTTTGACACTCAAACTGCACCTGATGGGGAGGCTTCAGTCTTGAAGCTTTGAGGAAGGTGGAGTATCCCTTCACTGGCCAGGAGTCCTAGTACATGTTAGTGTCCCATCTATGGGTCAAATAAAAATATTTAATCATTTTCTATACTTGAAACCATTTAACTGTGTGCAAATGTTGAATAGGGCAGGATGTGACACAAGGTCAATTTTTAAATGAAGTAAAGATAATTTGAATTCATATTTTTCTTTTAGATTGGTTGCCAATCAATGCTAAAGAACCCAGTTTGCACCAAAGAGTTTTATATGTCAAGTTGAGGGATCTGGTAGACTAATGTCTACACATAGGATAAAGACTACAATACTAGTACTTGTAGTGAGCCTAACTCAATAGTAAGTAAAGTTGGCATCCTTAATCGAGGGTGTCCTGAAGACTCCCTTTTCAATAGCTATAACACCAAGGTGTAGGGGAGGGCACTACTCCATTCCCAGGATTGCTCTACTTTACCCTTGATCCTCACCTTATAGTGCTGAGTGCTAAGCAAGGTGGCATCAAGTACCATTTTTTTGAGTCATTGGTATGACTCGACCTGGGATTGAATATTGGAGGAGTCTTATCATTATTATATGCCATCAGATATAGTAATTACAATAGACAATTTACAGAAGAATATTTGCTAGATAAATAGATTTAATGTTTAATTTGTAAAATGACTTTTGTGTCCATTTTCAGTTTGACAGATTGTAGTCAGGGATATGCTGAGAGTTTGTTTTTTTTAAAGCCTTTTAATTCAATGTCAATACTCGATTCAATTTGATATAGGAAGTACATTAAGAGATAAAAAGATTTAACATTTGGCAAAACTTTGAATCCTTTTTAAAACAAAAATCAACAGATAGAGATCGTTGTGCAATCATGCAACTAAAAATAAAATAAACCAAAAAACAAAAATAAGTTATCCAAAGATGTTTGAATAAATTCAAGGTATTTGAGAGGTATTAAATTGAATCGAGTGAAGGCACTTGTCATGTAAAAGTAATCGTTGTAAGAAGTGAACTGAAATCCTGAATGAGGCGATTTGCATTTTACATGGTGTTAATTATCCTTGTGAAAGGTATGACTAACTATTCTCCCCCCAGCTATGGGTTATTTAATATTTAAATTTGATTAATTTGGAAATGTTTGATTATAATTCAACATATGCATAGGAAAGGTATGAACTGGTATCAACAGGTTATCGAACATATGGAAATTCTGATAAAACAAAACAGGAATTCTTCCAAGCTGTAACTGTGTCAGTACTACTGTATAGTTGCACAACTTGGGCTCCAATACAACACTGTGAGAAAAAGCTTGATGGGAACTATAAAAGAATGCTGTTTGCTATTTTGAACAAATCCTGGAAGCAACATTCTAGTTGTATGGCCATTTACCCCCATCTTACAAACCGTTCAAGTAGGACAAGTAAGAATTGCTGCAGAAATAAGAACAAACTCATAAGCAACATTATCCTATGGACTCTTACGTATGAATACACCTGTATTGGCCAACTTAGATTGATCAGGTGCTTTTAGTGTAATGGTTATTGTCCTTGGAAATGTACATGAAAAACTGAGCCCTTGACAAGGCTGTTTGCATTTCACATGAGTATTAATACTCTTGGGGAAATATATGAATCCAATTATTCTTCCTCCAGTTATGAGTAAATAATAGGGCAGACTAAGGTCTTTAACTTTGGCATGATGACTTGGCTAGGAGAAGGAAAACTCTTTATTGAAACCTGTAAAACTCCACTTAAAAATTGACGTTATATCACGTCCTGCTTCTGTGGAGAAGTTAAAAAATACATACATTCATCCACACTGTACGGACACTGGATGCCATCAAGAGGACTTGCAAAGAGTGAGGACCAATAAGGACAGATTGTGAAAAAAAAAAAAAAAAAAAAAAAAAAAAAAAAATCAAGAGAATCTGTGCTATCGGCATGCCTTGATGATAATGAGGGGGTGGACTATGGAAGCTGTTTTTTTAACATAAATCTTCAAATTCAAGTTAGGACAATTTTTTAAGGAGGTTTCATTTATTAAAACATGAAAAAACATGAAAATGAAATTTTTTGGTCTAAACTGAGACTGCACATAATTCATGTGTGGGACCCCTGATTTTTCAGGAAAAAAAAACAAAACAAAACAAAAAAAACAAAAACTTGAATTTCTTCAAATTTATACCATATATAAACCATTAAAAGTAGCAACAAATTTACTATTAATACATAACTAGAAAGTAAAAATCAATGGTTTGATAATTTTGAAAAAAGGATGGAGGTTACCAAGTGAAAAGTCTCAAAATCAGGGGTTAAATGATGACAATAACCAGCTCATAGGCCTAGTGGGTAGAGTGTTCACCAATGGTCCGGGAGACCTGGGTTCAATCCCCGGTCACGTCATACCAAAGACTTTAAAAATGGTACTTGATACCTCCTTGCTTAACACTCAGCAATATAAGGTATATATCAAGGGTAAAGTAGAGCAATCTAGGGAAAGGAGTAGCACCCTCCCCTACACATCGGTGTAGTAGCTATTGAGAAAGGAGCCTTCTGGTCGCCCTTGGCTACGGTCGCCAACTTTACTTACTTTACTAAAATATCAAGCCAAATCCATAGAATATAAATGTACAAATCTTTTTAAAATCCCGTAAAGTCCGTCAATAATAGTTACGTTTTTATGAACAAAGTGAAATATATAAACAAAACTGAAAAGAGACAGACTTGTAGTATACACCTTCCCTGAACTTCAGAACTGGATCCTCACCACTAGATACAGTTTACCCTCATAGCAAGAATACCTCATTATGGGTGGAGCGTTATCCCTCTGCAGAGGACACAACTGGCATATCTTAAGTCCTACCAACAAGTCAATGGGGCAGTTATATTTCAGCTGTCTAGAACTTTGTGAAAACAACAAAGACGATTCTTGTGATTGATAATCTTATGGATGGGAGAGAGTGGTTTTCATTCACTGGGAACATCATACTTTAATCATCTAAAATCTCATGAGTAGTAACTATACAATGCTAATTAGAATCCTTCACTCCTTACTAAATAGAAGCATCAATATCATGGACAGTTATCAATTATGCAATGCTAATTAGAATCCTTTACTCCTTACTAAATAGAAGCATCAATATCATCATCGACAGTTATCAATTTTTTTTTTTTACAGGCATTTAAAATTGTTGTAGACTCTTGAAAATTTAGTATGTTATTGCTATACATCTTATGAGATGACTGACCAATTTTTATGATTTCATGTTCAAATGAACAGCTACAGCAGCAATTGGAATACCCCCTGATTGTCACAGATTTAAATTGCTAATATTTTGTCACCAAAGTTGATTTCCAGAATGAATATCGAGTACATGACACAATTTTATTGTTAGAAGCAAAAAAATCAAAGTCAAATTGTATGAATTCTTTTCATTTAATTTGATACAACCATGTGTTACTAAAACTCAAAGTCTGGTTTTAGAAAAATGTTTTTAACCCTTTTATGTGCATATCAAAAATCTAATAAATATTAAATTATTTCCAACATATGGTTATTTAAAAATCACCAATGGATTCCTGATGAAGTCCTTGATCATGAACCTACACCCAATGTATGGTTGATCATACTTTTAACAAATTTGTAATAAAAACAGCCAATTTAGTCAACTGTGTAAATAGGATCTATCTATCTATATAGCAAAGAAATGAATACCCAAGTTTATTAGTCAAGGGTTTGCCTGTAGTATGCCACACCTTCAGATTGCAAAACATGTTTTCAACCACAAGTGACCTGTAAATCCCAAATCCCTCACCTTTTAACCCACATAACAGTGAAGATATAAGCAATGTCAAAACAAAGTAGAAAACTACAGTGGCCCCTGTTTCTAAAACCCTTAAAGGATATTCTATTGAAAGAATTCCTGGGAGAAAAGGACAAATCTTTAACAGCAGATTGTGAAACAAACAACAATTTTAAAGGCTAAACTGATGTCATGACACAAAAGAAAGAAAAGAAAAAAATGTGGGAGTTTCCTGAAAGACTTCAGCTGAAAAATAACAAACAAATAGAAGATTAAGTGCATTTGCCCTCAGGTTGGGAGAAAAGATGAGAAAAAAAAAAGAAAAAAGGGGGATGGTTCACGTAACTGACAATAATTATCAGGTAGATGATGATGTCAGTTTAAGGGGAATTAACACCTCTAATAAGAAGGACTATACTTTGTAATGTATGTCAATAACAGTGTAAAAAAACGACTATGCTAGAGGGAATTGTAAACACTGTGAGAAAAAAAAAAAAAAAAAAAGAGTAAAAGAACAAAAAAGAAAATCCTTAGTTCTGTGCTTATTATGTGTGAAATCTAAACCCTTTTTTTTTCATGCCTCTTTATATTATACTGAAATATATATTGTATCCTAATTTTTTAGCCAATAGCAAAAATTAGCACAAAATTTTTGTTTGTTTAACAGTCTTAAAATCTATACATCAATAAACCAGCAATACTTGCTCATATTAATTTTTGTGTTGTAAGAGGCTCATTGAAAATAAGAGTTGCTTTTATTAAAGTTTTAGTTGATTATTCCTTGAATGCTGAACTTTGATTATATTTGTAAATGTTTGATTATAATTATTTTTAACGTTCCACTGCATTTTTATAACACTTTATTTGCCTATGACCATTTGTTGATATAGTTATATATCAAGTATTCCTATCTAACATAAATAATTTGCACACAGTTGTAGGGTTTCAAGTATTCCTATTTAATATTAATAATTTATACACCATTATATGGTTTGCTTTCTTTGTTTAATGGCATATCAACTTTCATGGGTTATTTAGTGCCAAAGACATCCTTGTAGAAGAATAGCAATGATACAATTTAATCCATAGTGGACAGGATAAAGGGGATCTTACCTTTAAAAAGGGTATTAATTTGAAAGTGTATTTAATAATGTGACTGCAGTTTGAACTCACTGCCAACACTGCCAGGTTCATGTGTAGGGGGGGGCGTCTATAAGAGAATGTCTCTTCTGAGTTTGTTCTTATTTTTCCAGTAGTGCTCAATATGTCTTGTTCATCTTACTTAGATGGTTTATATGATGGGAGATAAGTGGCTAAACAGCAGCTGTTTTGTAGGGTGTTGCTTCCAGAATCAATTCAAAATAGCACATAACATTCTTATAGAGTCCCCATCTATCTTTTTCTACAAGTGTATCGTTAGTGTTCAGCTAGTGCATCCATACTGTAGTAGTGACACAGCTGAAGCTTGGAAGAAATCTCATTTAATTTTATCAAAGAGATCAGATTTTCACATAAGCAATAACCAGTCAATAGCAGGTCACAAGTTCTCTATATGTATATTGACATTGTTTTCAGTAGATGAGATATTGCTGCTGAGATGTGTGAATTGGTCTGCAAATATCAGAAATATAAATTATCAGAAACTTGTACAACACTTTATTCATTGTACTTGAAAATCAAAGAATTCATATTGTGACAAAGTTTTACAACTCAGTTTTATGTATTAAACAACTTTTGGCAATTAACTTTCATTTAAAAACAAGATTAAAACTTCCAAGAAGATATTCAAGATGCTGTTGTCAGTTTTAAATATGATGTAGATTATTTTCATTCTGTTTCCTCCCAATCTAAATTTTACCCTTTCTACCTGACAACTCATTTTCTATCCTTTAAGTTTTATTTCTTTTGTTTTTGTGTCTTCATTCCACTTCTTATAAAAGTGTCTACTCAACCAATCAGCATTCAAAGAAATGTGTTTGAATACCCACCTTCATTTCTTACTATTTTACAACATGGATTGCTTAAAGATAAGAACAGTACAGGTAAATTCCAGATTTTCTAACAACTACTGGTCAATCTATATTTCTGAGATGAGGTATTATGTACATTATTTACACTTTTTGGACTATTGTCCTCATCTTTGTCGCCATGTTTATCACAATGTTTTGGGGGTAGGAATGTCAAACTAAGCTCTTTATTTCACTCACTGGGGTAAACTGTTCTAGTTCCACAAGCCATGTTTAAGGACACATGGCACAATGGATAAAGGTGTTGGTTAGATCCAGTGACATACCCCACCACCCAAAAGTGTGTGAGTTCAATACCCAGTGAAGGCAGTGGAGAACTTTCAGAGGGGAAATTAACAGGAGATAACTGATAACTGACATCCATTAAACATGGCTCGTGGAACTAGAACAGTCTACCCCGGTGAGTGAAATAAAGGGTTAAGTTCGATAATCCAACCACCTGAAGAAGGCTGGAGTGTAAAACAACCAAAACGTTGTGATAAATATGGTGACAAAGATGAGGAAAAAAAATGTAAATAATGAACTACTGGTCAAGTGCTTCTTTTGATCCTGAAAATATTACAAATGCATTGTAAATCTGTAAACCTTGAAGATTACAATTTTTTTTTCTATTCTAGGTAACTGTTCAGCCATCGTAGATGACAAACTCATAAGCAGTCTTCTCTAAGGGACTCCGACAAATAGACATAGTAGTATTAATCAACTAGCAAAAACTTATATTTGTCAGCTTTGTACAAACACTGGATGCTGTCAAGAGAACTTACCAAGAGTGACCAGCAATAGGGATGGATGGAGAGAGAGAGAATTAAGGGAATCCATGCTGTCAGCATCCCTCAATGATGATGCTAATTGCAGAATTATTTTGTAATAAATTGTTGCTAACTTCATTTTTGACTGTTATAATAAATGATATTGCCTGATTTTAGAATTTCAGAATTCTGAAAATAGATTTGGTAAAAATTCTTCCACATCCATCTTATATGGTGTTAGTCAATAAAAATTGCCTATTATCTATATCAATTTCATTTAATATGTACTATCATCTAAAAGGATTGTATATTCTACTTTCAAATTAAGTTTTGTTCGATCATTTTTTGTTTTCATTTACTTATTGAATAATTATTTGCCAAAGGAAATGCTGATTTATACATTTCATATTTAAATTTTTATCCATGCAAGTTTGTCGCATATGGTGGATTCTCCAATTATACGTGGTGCATTTAATAAGTTTCCAGACTTTTTTTTGTACAGGGATTTAAAGTTGTTGTAGATTCTTGAATATTCAGTATATTATTGCTATACATCTTATGAGATGACTGACCAATTTTTATGATTTCAGGTTCAAATGAACAGCTACACCAGCAATTGGAATACACCCTACTAAAGCCTGATTGTCACAGCTGGTGAATTTCAAAAATGCAATCTGGATGTGAGGACACTTTAGAAGAATGATATGCAATAAAATTCTGTTTTAAACTTGGAAAAAAGACCACAGAAACATATGGAATGCTTCAAACTGCTTTTCAAACATCTTGCATGAATCTAGCATCAGTTTTTGAGTGGCATAAGAGATTCAAGGAAGGCAGAGAGTCTGTGAGGGATGATGAGAGGTGTGGGAGGAGTAAGGAAGTCAATACACCAGAGTTGATTGGCCAAAGGGTTAGAGTTACTATGTTGAGGTTTTAAGGGAGTTCAGGAAGAGATTCTGTCGGAAGAGGCCAGCACTCTTCAAATCGAGTCAGTGGCATTTCCACCAGGACAATGCACCAGTCCACAACTCCATCCTTGTCACAGACTATTTGACCAAGATGGGCATCAAGATAGTTCCTCACACTCCCTATAGCCCAGACCTTGCTCACTGTGACTTTTGCTTATTCCCTAAGCTCAGAAGCTGTCATTATGAGACAATTGAGGAGATGAAAGAGGCTGTGATGAAGGTCATTGACACGCTCACACAAGAGGACTTCCATTGGGCCTTCCAGAAGTTGTTGGAATGATACAAGTGCATAGCAGCCAGAGGAGATTACTTCAAAGGGGACTAGAGTTTCATGTGTGTACTATCAATAAAAGTGCCCATATGAAAAAAGTCTGGAAACCTATTTAATGATCCTCATAAATGACGAATGAGAGCTAATGAAGAGGTTTTTGCTCAAAGATACAATCTTATTTGTGTTTTCTCTGTTGGCTGCAAGTAATAAACTCACATTAACAAATGAAGTTTGTTGTAGCAGGGTTAAGCTAATGTTTTGCTTCAGATTAACATGTAATTTGTTGTCATATTCCCATTGTTGTCCACAAATGATTTTAAGTTAGGGAAATATGTAACCCTCCCCTCTTTGTAGGTTTCAGCCATTTCTCTCCAGGTTTTAACATTTACATGACAACACTTGATAATTTTTGTTTAATTTGTTTTTGTAATGGTGGACAATTTGCAGCATTTTTACTAATCCATAATTGGTCATAGGGATCCCCCACACACCCCCTAGCAAAAGTAGTACATCAGAATGAGAATTCTAGAACAGTAATAGACTTAATGTTCTTAGAAAATAAAAAAAATTCCAGTCCAATTTGCAAATGAATATGGAGGGGGGGTCTACATTTGTGCTCAACTCCAAATTTTACTTTTTCATTGACTGTCCAACTGAACAAAAATGATATAATAAATAGGAATATTTGTTTTGGGTTAGTTTTTTGAATGTTCTCAATGAGTCTTGACCTTGGGTCATCATTTGAAGAAAACTTTTTTTAGAATGTTTTTAAAAGAGTTGGTCTGCTACAAAGGAAACAAAGAAAAAGGAGCCGATGATGTATCATATCTATTTGTTGAATGAAAATCATTTTCTGGTGTTCAAGTGTCTTCAACTGACTGTTATATGATATCTCTTTCTATATCTCTCTCTCTCTTATATATATATATAGCCTAGACCTTGCTCCCTGTGACTTTTGCTTATTCCCTAAGCCCAGAAGCTGTCGTTATGAGACAATTTTATATGGTTTGGTTTGGTTTCTTTGTTTAATGGCATATCAACCTTTGTAGGTTATTTAATGTTAAAGTCATTCTCCTAGAAGGACAGTAGTGGTCCTATTCAACCCATAGCTACAAGGATAAGGGGGTTCATACCATTCCCAAGGGTACTGCCTCAAAGTGAACATAATAGTGCGACTGGAGTATGAACTCACAATGATTCCACAGTCAATCGCTTTAACCATTACACCACGAGGACACCCCCAACTGTTATATGACATCTCTTTCTACATCTCTCTCTCTCTTATATATATATGACTTTTCTTGCCAGCTATTCATAAATAGTAGGGTAGACTTGGTTCTTTAGCCTTGGTTAGACAACCAATCTAGGAGAAGGAAAACTCTGAATTCAGACCTGTTAAACCCCGCTTAAAATTTAACCTTGAAACACATCCTGTTCATATGGAGGAGATGGTAAATACATACTACATTTCCTTCAGCCCAGTCAGTTCGGGGGGGGAGTAAGCTACAGGATATGTCAACTACATCTCTGCAGAGGAGTAACCCCCACCAATGAGTGTCTGCAATAAAACACTACACCACTTGATGGTGAGGCTCCAGTCCTGAAGCTTTGGGGAATGTAGAGTACCCCTCCATTACCATTACTCCCAGGTCCACTCTAACCCAGATTGGTAGTACCTGTTAGAGTTCCATCTAGGGGTCAAATAGAACTAATCATTTACTATACTTGGAATCATTTAACTGTGTGCAAAAAATGATTAATGTTAAATAGAATTATTAGTATTATGTAGCAATACTTGAAACTATTTAATGGTGTGGAAATGAAAGAATAATATTGAATAGAATTATTAGTATTAGATAGCAATACTTGAAACCATTTAATGTCCTGGATATGAGATTAAACTGCATTTGTTGATGAGGCTCCAGTCTTGGAGTTTAGGGAATGTGGAGTACCCCTTCATTACCATTACTCTCAGGTCCACTCTGATCTGAAGAGGTAGTACTTGTTAAGATCTATGGATCAAATAGAACAGTTCAATCTTCTATGAGGGATTATTAACAATATCAAATAGAATTATTCGTGTTAAATAGTAATACTTGAGACCATTTAACTATTTGTAAACAAATGAACTCTGGTTTGATTAAAAATAAAGTTACTAATGTATGTGTGTGTGTGTGTGTGTGTGTGTGTGGAGACAGGATTTGGCATTAAATAACCATCAAGAATTGATATGCCATTAAACCAAGTAACCTAACTTAGTCTGCATTTCTTTCTTGATACCAAAAATATCTCTCAATAATATTTGCCCTTTCCATAATGAAATGATTGAGTATTTCTTTTTGTATAATACTGTCCATGTTTCTTCACATTTAGAGCCTAGTCAGCTGGGGCTGTAGATGTCACCAACTGCATCTCTGCAGAGGGGTAAGACCCCCCCCCACTCCCAACAAGTGTCCTTCATATGACATTAAACAATCTGATGGTGAGGCTCCAGCCTTGGACACTTGGGGAATGCAGAGTACCTCTTCATTGCCATTGCTCCCTGGTCAACTCTAATCCAGAGTGATTGCACCTGATAGGGTCCTATATATGAGTCAAATAGAACAAACTGTGTGAAAACAAATGACTGATGTTAAATTGTGACTGTTATATAGAAATACTCGAGGCCATTTAACTGTGTGCAAAAAAAGAGCTCCGGCTTGTTTAAGAAGGTTATCTACAAAGTGTTTTTATATTTCATATATATGTATAAAGAGGATTTGGTATTAAATAACCTATGATGGTTGATATGCCATAAAACCAAACCAAACCAAACCAAACCAAACCAAATCCCATTCAAGAGACGCCAAATTAACTAGTCATGGTAATTCAATTCACAATATAATTCCTCTATTTAAAAAAGAAAATGTAGATCTATATCCTTGCCCTTGAGGTCATAATAATTATGCGGATGTGTATTTCTAATCCTCTTGGGAAGACGTGGCTCTGGAGGTAACCATGTCCTCTGTAAAGAATATGGATGTAACTTGCAAGACACATTCAGGTTAATTGGCCACGCCATTACCATGACTAGTTAATTTGGCATCACTTGGTGGCTCAGTTGTAGAGTTTTGACTCTGCAATCTGTGGTTGCTGGTTCGATCTACAGTGGTGGAGATCACAGTATACATTGCTGATGAGAGCTAATAAGGTCGAAACAGCTGTCCAGTGTTTCTGTATGTCATGCGTAAGTGTTCGGATTTTCAGGTCATGGTAATTCAATTCACTAATTGGTCAAATATAATCATCATGTCATGCTGCGAGCATGGATTTCCCTAACACTCTCTTACTATTCGTCTCTATCATCCATTGCTTCTGGCAGGTCCTCTAGATTACATCCTGTGTCCATACAGTGCTGTTGTAGTTAGGTTCAACTCAAATATACAAATAGAAATTATCTCGACATTTATACACAATAGGAATTCATAGAAGAAGTAACTAGTAACTTTTATTGATTTTGTTTTGTTTCTTTGTTTAATGGCATATCAACCTTTGTAGGTTATTTAATGCCAAAGCCATTCTCCTAGAAGAACAGTAGTTGTACTATTTAACCCATAGCTGGGAGGATGAGGAGGTTCATACCTTTCCCAAGGGTATTTGCTTGAAAGTGAATGTAATAGCGCGACTGGAGTACAAACTCGCTTACCACGATTCCGCAGTCCATCTAACTTTTATTGAAGATTAAGTGAAAAATCTTCTTTAACAGTCAAAAATGCTGATGTTTTTGGATTTCCTATTCCTTGAACTGTTTCTTCATAAAGTTGTTCAGGACTATTCCAAGTGCTCCAACAATGAGGAACCAACTGTTACCTCTATCTAATACAGTTCATTCACAAAGTTTAGATATTGGTCGAGATTTTAAATTTTCTTTTAAATTTACAGTGGTCTGCTGAAACCATAATATACACCATCTGACAAACTTTCTCTAAAATCCTGTCTTCTGGCCTGGATTGGAAAATCTGTTTCAACCTCAAAGAATTTTCTGTTTCTATTCTCTAAGACAGGTTTTGGTTTATGCAAATATCATTGATTTGTGTGGTTTAATTCTATTTGTTTGCACAGTTTTATCTACTTTTGTACAGTTAAGTCAACTTGCTATGTTTGCTTAATTGATTTTCAGCAAAGTGGGAAATCCAGGTTAAGGAATTGTATATACAGTTAAAATTAGTGTGAAGTTTGTTGGTTAGTTCCTCCAAGATAGTTGGATGGATTTTAATAAAATTTTTCAGGAATACTTATCAGGATAGAGGAAGTAACCAAGGAGGTGTGACAACCTTTCTTAACTGTCCAACAGTACACATAGCGTAATAGTTATACGGGTTGGTTCCTAAGCTTCTAAGGAGACAATCATCTAGAGGTTGTAGGTTCAACCCTGACTGCAGGCGAGTAACAATACAGGAATACTTAACACTTGTACTCGGTTATGGCCAACGGAATCAGAACAGGCAACCCCCGTGGATTCAATAAAGGATGTAGTTTGATATTCCATGTAGGTTCCCAAGTTTGAAAAACACCTGAAGAAGGCTGGAGGACATATCGGCCGAAACATTATGGAAATAACAATGAAGATGAAGACAATAGTCTGAAAACCCTTAATGATAAAAATCATCAAGCTTCGTTTCAGAAATTTAGACAACTTTCCAACTAGTTTGTCTACCTTTTGGATATCACACACACACACACACACACACACACACACACACACACACACACACGCTGTACATACTCAAATAGAAATGCTTGCACCTATATGCATATACATTATTGCCCCCATGTGCACCCTGGAACAGAAGAGGGTGGGTTGCATAAAAAGTCAATAAGATGTTGAAACTGATTAATCCATTACATATATATTGATTAGACAGAGTGAATGATAGCAATGATAGTACTGTGTTTATTGAATAATTCAGGTCACTTATTTGCCAAAAATAGGACTTTCTATAACAGATTGATTTGCCAACTTTGGTCAGTATTTTTGGCAGAATTTTGAAATTTCATAATCTTCAGTAAATTTAAAAAGATCTTTTAAACCGTTTACAGAGACTGTTGTATCTGATATATCAATGAAGACATTGGTAACAATAGATACTTAATAAACTAAGTCTGACATAAGGCCAAAATGAAGTGTGTAGAAATGAGGGTAGGAAGATTATGTAGCTCAAATTTTCCAAGTAGGAAGGGCCTGCCTAGATTGAAAATAAGTAATCATTTGTTTGTACACACTTATATGGTTTCAAGTATTCTTATCTAACACTAATAATTTGAAAGCAATTATATGGTTTCATGTATTCATATCCAATACAATTGATTTTTAAACAGATCTATTTGCCCCATAGTTGGGACCCTAACAAGTGTCAGAGTGGACCTGGGAGTAATGGCAATGAAGAGATACTTCACACTACCCAGATCTCTAGAACTAGAGCTTCACCATTACATGCAGTTTAGTATCATATTCACAACCCCAGCTCATTTTTAGAGTTGAGGTACCCCTTTGCAGAGAATACAGTCAGTGAATTCTAAGCCTCTCTGACAGACCAGTGAGAATTCAGGGTTCTAAGGTCAATAAGTAGTTTAATTAAAATTTTGACAACTAGTCAAAATTTTTTATATTGAAATCTTGAAATTTGGTAAACATTGTAGATCAATTTAAAGTTATAAATTGTGGACAGCTAAATAAATAATCAAACAAGAAAATAGAAAAAAAAAAAAATCCATGAGCTGCACAAAATAATTGATTTACAATAAACCTACTTGCATAACAGAAGGCTTACAAGTTTCATTTGTTGGACGAGATGTAAGAGATAAAGAAATATTTATTTTCAAACTGTGTCCCATATTTGTCACAAAATTACATAAGTTTTAATCCATTTTTTATGGATATCTTTTACTGTAAATTAAATTACCATGACCAAAAAATCTGGCAAACACTTGCATGTGACATACGGAACCACTGGACAGCTGTTTCAACCTTATTAGGTCTCATCAGCAGTGTATACCGTGATCTCATCCACTGGAGATTGAACCAATGACCACAAAATGCAAAGCCAAAACCCTATCACTGAGCCACATCGCACACAAGCAATGCCAAATTAACTAGTCATGGCAATTGCATAGCCAATTACCTTCAATGTGTCTCGTAAGTTACATATGTACTCTTTACAGAGGACACAGTCACCTCCAGGGCTATGTCTTCCCAAAAGGATTGGAAATATGCGTCCGTGTAATTATTATAACCTCAAGGGCAAGGATATAGATCTACATTTTTTTAAGTAGAGGAATTATATTGTAAATTAAATTACCATGACCAGAAAATTTAACAAACACTTGGGCATGACATATAGAACCATATGACAGCTGTTTCGACCACAGAATGTAGAGCCAAAACTCTACTACTGAGCCATCAGTCTACATTGCACACAAGCAATGCCAAATTAACTAGTCATAGCAATTGCAGGGCCAATTAACTTGAATGTGTCTCATAAGTTACATCAGTACTCTTTACAGAGGACATGATCACCTCCAATTGTAGTTTTGAGGTATCACTTGCATGGACTATAAATGCTAAAAATACACTTCACAGTGTTCATGGTCATAGTCCCAATCAACTTGTTTTTGACAGGAATTTCAACCTGCTTTTCCTTCTGAATGACAAACTCCCAGCTTTACAAGGTGTTTCTACCAGGGAAATTATTGCAGATAATCTAAACATCATGCATACTGTCAAGAAACAGTTCATAACATGTAAGTCCTAAGATGTGCACTTCATTACCAAGTTAGAACAAGCATAACACAATCCTACAAAAATGGAAATGTTGTTCTTTATAAAAGGAACCTGTGTGATGGTTTGTTCTAGGAATTGTTATAGGGTGGGAGCATAAGCTGGTGCTTGTCAAACATGGTGGCACATGTGTAAGAGTACATCATCTTGTATAGTGCTCTACTGAGGCATATTGAGGTTTTTTTGAGAATGGTAAACATCTGACAGAAAAAGCCAGATGAATCTCCAAAAGTACCAATTTCTGAAGATACTGAGACATATGAAGTTTAGAAAACCCTAAACAACAATTTCAATAGACCAACTAAACAAAACTCTACTCCATAGAAAATTGAGCTTCCTAAACCAGAAAAAAAACCTTTAAATGCAAGTTTACCAATGGTATAGATTCAGAATGGAGAAAACTGAATGTCGTAAGTTGGGCAGGCAAAGTAACAGACAAAAGAAATATTTAATGACTTTGATTATGGAACAAAGTGAATTTTTTTTTTGCTGAATTTAGAACATGAGGTATCAGAGTGGCAAGAAAGTGAGGTTTCTCAAACCAAATATGAACATACTTCTTATGATGAGGAAAATATAATTTCTTCCTTTTAATAAGGAAAGATGGAGGAAATACTATTAACATATAGTAAATTTGGTGACTGTAGTCGGGAGGAACCCAAACGATCCCTTTTCAATAGCTACTACACCAAGGTGAAGGGAAGGGTGCTACTCCTTTCCTCTGTGAAGAACAGTAGTGGTACTATTTAACCCATAAATGGGAGCAGAAGGGGGTTCATACCTTTCCCAAGGGGATTTGTCCGAAAGTGAATGTAATAGTGTGACTGAAGTTTGAACTCGTGTACTAAGATCCTGTAGTCCAGCATTTAAAACATTACACCACGGGGATGGTCTCTCCAAATAAACTGTTACTTCTATAATAATGTTTAACAAAAACACAAAAGCAAGGGTTTGTTCACCAGATGGCCACACCAAATTCTTCAACATTGTTGATGAAGGCTTACGAGGAGATACATTAGTGACAAATTTGTTAATAATTTGCCTAGATTACATACTTTGAATGTCAATAGATCTAAGAAAAAAAAAAGAAAAATGATTACACACTAAAAAATGCAAGAAGTAGATGATATCCCACAGAAACTATGAGAGATGCAGATGATCAAGCATTTCTCACAAACATACCAGCCCGAGTGGAATCCTTACTGCATGATTTGGATCAAGCAGTGAGAGCCATTGGCCTCGACGTAATTGTAAATAAAACAGAGTTCATGTGTTTTAAAAAAGAAGGAGCCATGTCCACTAACTGGTAAGCTTTTAAAATTAGTTGACCAGTTCACATACCTTGGCAGTAACATCTCATCTACTGAAAGTGATGAGATCACATGCCTAGTATAGGCATAGAATGCTATTGACAAATTATCAATCATACAGAAAGAAATCTGATCAGATAAAATAAAATGGGATTTCTTCCAAGTAGTAGCTGTGTCCATACTACTATATGGATGCACCACATGGACACTGACAAAATGTATTGAAAAAAGATGAGTGGGAACTACACAAGGATGCTGTGCACCGTCTTGAACAAATCCTGGAAGCAACAATCTATCATCATCATGTCGCGCTGGTAGCACAGATATCCCTGACCCTCTCTCACCACTCCTCCCTATCGTTCATCACCCTAGGCAGGTCTTCAGGACAATATCCCGTATCCTCACATAGCTGCTGAATGTACGTTCGTGCTGGTCGTCCTGCTTTTGCACGGCCATGTGTGGGGGTCCATAAGAATACATCTCTTATGAGTTCATCTCTGCTTCTCCAGCAGTGTCCTGCATGTTTGGTTCATCTAACTTGAATAGTTTTCGTGATAGGAGGCAGGTGGCCGTACAGTTGGTGTCTTGTGGGGTGTTACCGCCAGGACTTGTTCAAGATTGCTCGCAGCATTCTTGTGTAATTGTCGTCTAGCTTCTTCTCCAGCCGTTTTGTTAGAGTCCATGTAGTGCAGCCATATAGCAGTATCGATGTGACCGCTGCCTGGAAGAAACTGTGTTTCATTTTATCGGTTAGGTCTGATTTCCATATAATCGATAGCCTATTGATAGCTGTCCATGCTTTCGTTAACCTCGTGTCGATGTCCTTTTTGGTTGATGTGACGCTGCTTCCTAGGTAAGTGAATTTGTCTACTAGTTTAAGAGGGGTTCCGTCTAGAGTGGAGATGTACCCCGTTTGATTAGAGCACATATATTCCGTTTTGTGTGCATTAACATAGAGGCCTATGCCTGCGGCTGCTCGTTCCAAACTATGCAGTAGTGTTTTGGCTTGGTTGGGTGTATTTGCCAGTATCGCTATGTCATTGGCGTAGTCGGCGTTGGTAATTGTTTTTGCGGGGTACCTTCTTCTTCTTTTCTTCGTCAGCTTGAAGCCATTCTCTCTGATTTTGTCAATCGATGTTCTAAGTACGTAGTCTAGACAAATGATAAAGAGGTACGGAGGCAGCGTGTCCCCTTGTAGTACTCCTGCTACAATGTCGAAGTATTCTGTGTCTCGATCTGGTGATCGTACTTTTACTTTGGTGTTTCTATAGAGAATCGTTATTGCTGCTACGGTTTCTTTAGGTATGCCGTACGCTAGTAGGATTTGTTCCATCTTTCCTCTGTGAATGGAATCGAAGGCCTTGGTAAAGTCGACAAATATTAATGTCACTTGTAGGTTTTTTGCCCGTACACTTTCAAGGATTCTACGGATGGTTAATATTTGTGAGGTCATGGATCTATTTCTTCGGAAGCCATTTTGGTTTTTCCTTAGTATGTTGTTGATTTTGGGTTCTATGCGGTTTTGTAGTAGGGCATTGTAGATTTTGGCTGC
This sequence comes from Sepioteuthis lessoniana, assembly GCA_963585895.1. NCBI lineage: Eukaryota > Metazoa > Mollusca > Cephalopoda > Myopsida > Loliginidae > Sepioteuthis > Sepioteuthis lessoniana. The sequence goes on along the minus strand of OY757929.1, from coordinate 6,587,735 downwards.
CTCGGTAGTTTTTGGCTAATCCGAGGTCCCCCTTTTTAGGGAAGGGGAGTATGCATCCCTTCATCCATCTATCTATCGGATTTTGATTGTATACTGCGTTGCAGTGTCGGAGCAGTATGTCGTCGAGTTGTCTGGTCTTCCATACTTCTGGGGAAATCTCGTCCAGCCCTGCAGCTTTCCTATTTTTAATTTTTCTGAGAACCGAGTCGAGTTCTTGTGTGAACGGTCCTAGTTTAATGTCTAATTGTTTACTAATTATTCTGGTGATTGGTTCATGTGTTATTTTCGGTTGGTTTCCTAGTAGGTTTTCGAAGTGCTGTTTCCACAGTTTTATTCTTTCTTGTTGGTTTTCAGCTTTCAGCTTTCAGTTTTGCTTTGGCTTTGTTCTTTCTTCTACTCACTTTGTTTATTGTTTGCCAGGCTATCCTAGATTGTCTATCTTCCACCGAGTCTCTAATCTTATCTATCTGATTTTGAATGTATTCTGTCTGTTCCTTTATATATATGCCTGCTAATTGATATTAGCAGGCATCCAATCTCCCATCTCACAAACCATCCTAATATATGGGGCACTGCTGGAGAAGTAAGAACAAACTCATAAGCAAATGTTCTCTAAAAGACCCCAACACATCGACACATTAGTGTTAGTTGATCAGCAAGGAGTTACACACATCAACTCTGAGCAGACACTAGATGCAACATGGAGGACCAATTAGAGGCTATGGATGATAGGGATGGATAGTTAAGCATTATTATAGAAATAGTTTATTTGAAAAGACCATATGTTAATAGTATTTCCTTCATCTTTCCTTATTAAAAGGAAGAAATTATACTTTCCTCATCATAAGACGTATGTTCATATTTGGTTTGAGAAACCTCACTTTCTTGCTACTCTGATACCTCATGTTCTAAATTCAGCCAAAAAAAATTCACTTTGTTCCATAATCCAAGTCATTAAATGTGCTGTCAGTGCAAGCTTATCACCTGGAAGAGGCAAGAAAGAATGGACCCTAAAGCTGGGTTGAAAATGAAGTGCATATTCTAGTAACTGACCAAGGTGAACCTAAAAATTTCACAATATAATACTAATATACTAATAATATTAATTATACTAATAAAAGTTCTAATGGTAAACAAACCAATAAAGCTAGACTTGTTGCAAGAGACTTTCAAGACAGAGATACTAGCAACATTAGGATTGATTTTCCCAAATGCTCTAAAGATTTATGCATAGCATTAGCAACAATGGCAGCTAACCATTGGATGTACTTACTTGTACTTGTATCGGCTTTCACTCTGATCGGGTTGAACCGGCTTCCTCCCGAGCAAGTAATATGTTGCTCATTGAAGAAGATACTTTGGGATTTGACTGAGGGAAGGGTCTCAAGTCCTACCCGGAAAAGTACCATTTGCCGCAGATTTTCCACGGACGCATTGACAGAGTGACCAGAGGCCGCTGGAACAGACACCTCCAGGATTTAACAGGTTTGAATTCAGAGTTTTTCCTTCTCCTAGACTAGTTGCCTCACCAAGGCTGAAGAACCTAGCCTGTCCTACTATTTACCCATAGCTGGAGGGAGAATAATTGGATTTATACTTTTCCAAGGGTATTCGTGCTATTTGAAATGCAATTAGCATGGTCTAGTTTAGGTAGTTTAATTGAAATTGGATGTATAAGCCAATGGACATAAAGACATTCCTGCAGAGCAAGCAGTAAGACTGACAGGTTTATGTGGATCCTCCTAAAGAAGCCAACATACCTCTAGGTGAGATTTCAAAACTTAACATGTGTATATGGCTTGATTGATGCCTCTATTTACTTGGAAACAAAAACACTTACAGAGAAATTAATGAAGCCAAGAGTAGTAACTTTAAAATATGATTAGGCAATATTTAAATTGTATTTTGGAAACAAACTGCAAAGTATAATTGCAGCTCACGTGGAGAAGTTTTGCTTTGCAGGTTCAGAGATCTTTCAGAGTTACAAACAGGCTTTGTCATGTATTAGCAGTTAAATTTGAAGAAATTGCTGAGATCCAATATAAAGGACTAGACATAAAAAAAAAGAATAAGAATATTAAACAGAATGAATATGTAAAGAAATTAAAATATATTCCAGTCGAAACAAGCAGAAACTTGAAAGATACAATATCCATAACAGAAATTACTGAAACCAGACAAATTATTAGCCAACGTAACTGGGTAACAACTCAAACCAGAACAGACCAGACCTAAGTTAAGATATTAGTGCATTAAGCTCCGTAATAAAACAAGAAAATGTAGAATGCATAAAACAAGCCAACAGAGTAATTAAGAAACCCCCCACCCAAAGGAAAAATCTCAGATAGATATTCCAGACTTTAGAAATTACGAGCATTTCAAAATTGTTGCATAGAGCAATGATTTTTTGCTAATTTAACAGATAAGGGACTCCAAAAAGACTATATACTCTTTTTGGTAGAAAGTAACTAAATATAGGCTCATTGTTTGGCAATACAAGCATATTAGAAGTATCCTGGTTGCTGAAACATTAGCCATTGTTGACATGTCATAAGTCTGCTTATTTGATAGAAAACTACTATTGGAACAACTGCAGCTAAAAGATAAAACCTTTTAACTGCTCGCTACCAGTCCTGTCTCTCTCTTTCTCTCTTACTTGAAACCTTTTAACTGCTTGCCACCGGTCTTGTGTCTCTCTCTCTCAATTGCTGTGTCAATATGCTGATTTGCACAATCCTACTGTGAAGCAACAAATGCCCAAATAACAATGATGAGATTACTTATTTTATACCAGCTGACCGAAATTTGCATATGTCACAAACCCCGTCCCACCAGAGACGAGACACGTAACCTACAAATTGCACTCCCAAGGGGGTGTCCTCGTGGTGTAAAGAAGGGGGTGTCCTCGTGGTGTAATGGTTAAAGCGATGAACTGCGGAATCGTAGTACGCGAGTTCGTACTCCAGTCGCGCTATTATGTTCACTTTCGGGCAAATACCCTTGGGAAAGGTATGAACCCCTTATTCTCCCTCCAGCTATGGGTAAATAGTAGGACAAACTAGGTTCTTCAGCCTTGTTGAGGCAACTAGTCTAGGAGAAGGAAAACTCTGAATTCAAACCTGTTAAACTCCGCTTAAAAATTGACCTTGTGTCATATCCTGCCCGAGCGGAGGGGTTGGTAAATAGTACAAATTGCACTCCCAACGACACTCATGCTTCTGCTTTTTTATACTTCCACTACTCTACATGCAAGACACATTCGTGCCAGCTTTGAACTTTGAGGTAAACCATTTTGCTTGTCACTTCTTGTTTCTTTCTTTCATTGTTGCTCTGAAAGGAATTCAATTCACACAGCTTCATTGTCACATTTTATTTCTCTCGTTCATTCAGCTCACCACCTGTTTTTTATCCAGCCGTGGATGGTTGCTGGATTCATGTAAATGTTGGCTGTTCCACCTGCATATACAGCACGCCACTCGTCTCTTTGAACGACGAACCCTGGTTGGCTCATCAGAGGCAGTTGTCTGTGGGTTCTGCCTTTCAATTTCACTAGATGGGAATATTAAAATCATAAGCAAAAATGGACAATTCCTATCTCTATGATACAGTACATTCACCAATACAAATTTTGGATAAGAGGCTTCACACCAAGATGGCCATATTGGGAAAAATGATCAAAAGAAAAGAAATTGCAGAGATCTCTTAGATACAAACTGATGCACAAACTGCAAACTTCTTAACAAAGAAAGGAGTACCATAATTTAAAATCCTTGGTTTTATATCAAAATCCAAAGAGTCCTCAATCTAATAAATTCATATTGTTAATTTTTTCTTTTTCAGAAAAACAGGATACTCATCTGAAAGGAAAAGAATTGTAAATCCTCATGAGTTATGCCCCTTAGATGCTCTCCTGTAGGGAGGAATAATCTTACCCAGAAGTTCAACTGTAGCCATATTGTTTTCACTACATGGTAAACAAGGTGGTTTAATAAATCCCTTCTAACAATATATTTCTAGTTGGAGTTTCTTTACTTGCATTTACATATATGATATCACGTCATAGAAATGCTTTGTAGATATACGTATGTATAGTTTCAAGTACTTCAATCTAATACTGATAGCTGATACACAGTTAAAGGGTTTCAAATAATTAATAATAATAATCCTTAGTTAACAGTCATAGCTTCAAATAAATATTCTTAATATAAATAATTTACAGTGCTATGGTATTATAAAAATTTATTTCTAAGAAAAAAATCTAGCTGACCATGTGCAGCTCTTGGTTTGGCCAGAGTGGAAAAGGGAGAAGTAATCCTAGACCGTGTGGCAACAAAAAGCTACTTCCTCTTTTTGTCAAGAACTACTATTTGACCCTCAGTACGAATTCAGGGACCAAACTGTAAAGTCACAAAAAACTTAAGCTAGCAGACAGGTTTCATCACTGGCTTCTTGAATAGCTGATAAGTATTTCAAACAGGCCAGAAGCTTCCCAAGAAATAAAAGTAAAATTAAACGAAAGTTGACAACTGAAATTCTACCAAGTTAAACAACTGAAAGAAAATTCAACAAAGAATTCAGCTGAAAAGAACTTTAAAGAAGACTTGCAATTTAATGAACTCTGAAACATTTCAACAAAATAAAAAAAAGAAAAGAAAAATACTCAAATTCAAAGAACTTTGTTTCCCAGACACTCACTCAGATAAGTTTCCAGCAAATTGTACTAAAAATTTGCAACACTATCTTTTCTGTCTTTAATTGGATCATTTTGAGATGAGGCTTCTTAATCTGAGAATTAATTTTTATTTATTGCGGACTTTTTGTCCTCATCTTGGTAGTTTTTTTGTGTTGTTTCTTCTTTCACTACGTTTCGGCCAAATTACTGGGAATACGGTTACAAGACTCATCATTCTTATCCGAGGTCGCGGTAAAAATCACCTGAAGAAGGCCAGAGGTGAAATTTGGCCGAAACGTAGTGAAAGAAGAAACAACACAAAAAAACTACCAAGATGAGGACAAAAAGTCCGCAATAAATAAAAATTAATTCTCAGACTATCTTTTCTATCCCTTACTTTCTCATTTCTTTTGTATAGAATTCTTTTTTAAAAACTTTATTGTCTGTGTTTTCTTTTTGAATCAGTATCTGAACTAGAAAGCTGTTGAACTTACTGTTTAAACTTACCATATGACCTTACTGTTTGAACTTACCATATGACCTTACTGTTTGAACTTAACATTTAAAATTAACATTAATGGCACGCTAAAGCCCTCTAAAAACATTACCCAGTTAAATACTAAACTTGGCTTTAGTGTCACACACATTCCTACAAATTTTATTTCTCGAAATCTTTTTAGTATCAAGTATTCCTATCTAATACTAATCATTTTCATTTGACCCATAGACGAGACCATAATAGGTACTATGACTTTGGGTCAGTGGATCTGGGAGTAATGGCAATTAAGGGGTATTCCATATTTTCCAGAGCTCCAGATCTGGATCCTCACCACCTGATACAGTTTAGTATCATACCCAAGACACTCCTTTTATTTGGAGAGGGGTCTTATCCCTCTGCAATTGAGGGGATACAGTCAGTGTATTCTAAGCTTTGTTGAGAGGATGGGTTGAGTTTATTGTTTTAATAAAAATCTTGCCATGATGTGCTGTATTTTGGATTTTTTTTTGTTTGTTTTACTGGTTTGCATATTTATTTCTTACCAAACTCTCCAGCACTGCTTTTCTCCGATGTCGTGCTTCTCACCAGATTTGGCTCTATGGCTTCCAAGCCTCAGAATTTACACTTTTAGGTCTACGTGACCTTGCCTGATCGTAAAGGTTGTTGCAGCCCAAATAAAATTTCCTCAACCATCTGCTGACTGTACTGCAATCAGTTGTGTCTTCACCTTTTACACCGCAAATGTTTTTGGTTGTTTCTGGGGTGTTATGGACCAGTTCAAACTTGTAAAACATAACTTCTTGAATTCGACTTTGTTGCACATTCATTTATGCAGCTTTCAAATCACACACACAGAGTGAAACATTGAATGTGTCAGCAAACCAACTACTACAATACTATCAACCATGCCGGGTACCTTCCAAGGCTTGAACCACTTTGGTTATGTGATATATGCACCAAAAACTAGCATATACTGCTAAAATATTGCAAACCTTTTGACTCATTCTAGTATATTAAGACAATTTTAGTTTTGATCCCAGATGTGATGCATAAATTGGCAGGTGAAAAATATATGCAACTTCTGCTCTAGTTTATTGTGTCATCAACAGTTAAAGTTGAAAAGCACAGTACATATCCAGAATATCTCACCGAGGAAATGTCAACAGTAACGTACAAAAAAATTATAAAAAAATATTATACTTACACTCATCATCAAAACAAAATTAAGTTACAGTTCTTACTTTCAATTCCCCCCCCTCCCACTGAACATTAACATTTCAAAACGATATCTTCCCCTCTTGGCAATTCCCACATCTGCTATATTCATTTAGTATTTCTTCTACTCCAGCCACTAAGATAGTGATTTATTTCTGATAGCTGATATATCATTTTTGAGACTTACATGTAACAATTAAGTGAAGAAAAAAACAAAAAAAGCCCCTAAAAACTGAACCCTATTCTTATCTGGATTGTGAGGAAGAAATAGATCCCACATTTTAAATTGTCACCTGTCTAATGCAAGAAAATTTAAGCAAGTGGTAATGATAGCTTCATCTAGCTAATGTCTTACCCTTTTTTTGTGTAGATAGGATCAGTTACAATCATGGCTTGGACTGATGCACACTGTGCATTTGCTGTTGAAATGTATTTTTAAGACAGGTGAACCTGTTATTGGAACACAGAAAGTTTTTCCAACTCATTTCATGTTACATCAGAATGATGCTGTTCCGGATACAAAAAAAAAATTGATACTGCTATAAGTTGAAATTCTAAAAAAGAATTGTATGTCATTAGCTAGATTGAGCTACTATTACCATTTGCCTAAGTTCACTTACACCACAGGTGACAATTTAAAATGTGGATGATATTTCTGCTACACAAAGTATGACATTCCTCCATATTTCTTTTTGTACAGAATTAATGATCATTTTATTTTATGGGTAGGCTATTCTGGATAAGCACCAAATTTAATTTCAGCAATTTAAGTTTATTTTAAGTTAAACATCTCTAACCCAGCAAGTTTAAGGTGAGGCAGGTGCTGGAAGAGGGTCACTTTCCAATCCAGTGATATTTGGAATAAAAAAAAAGAAAAAAAAAGTAAAATAATGCATTTCTACTGAATTATCTGATTAATACCCCCACACATTTGCATAAACCGAGTCCAGGTTAACTCGACTTTGGGACGCTATTAGTTCATATATTTAGGTGCAATTATATATGTGTTTGTGTGTATGTATCTGAGCATCTGTGGGCAAGGTAAAAAAAAAAATAGATAAATATAACTGATGGCTGAATTGCTGTTACCGCAGACTTTTTATCAGTGTGCTATTCTGGACAGGCATCATTTCTGTCACCACTTATCTATCAACAAGTTCTTTTATTTGTACCTTACCACAGATATTCAATCAACGTGCTATTCTGGACAAGCATCATCTCTGTCACCTCGTATCTAGTATTAATGAGTACATTTCTTTTATTTGTACCTAACCCCAGACCTTTTATCAGTGTGCTATTCTGGACAGGCATCATTTCTGTCACCACTTATCTCTTATCTGTTGTATCGTCGAGGTAAATGATACACAGGGAAGAATGAGTGCTTGATATATTTATTCATAACATACAAACAGATACATACAAAAAAGACATAGTACAAGTTACAAATAATTAACAAGAGAATTTACAAGAAATTGAGGAGGGTCAAAATGCTGTGTAGCCAAACGAAGTAAGATCAGTCCAAATATTAATCAGCTTAATTAGAGTGTTTGCCAATGGTCCGGGAGACTAGGGTTCAATCCCAGGTCGAGTCATACAAAGACTCAAAAAAATGGTACTTGTTTAACACTCAGTATTATAAGATAAGGATCAAGGGTAAAGTGGAGCAATCCTGGGAATGGAGTTAACGCCTTCCCCTACACCTCGGTGTGGTAGCTATTGAAAAGGGAGCCTTCGGGTCACCCTTGACAAAGGTTGCCGACAACTTTTTTTATTAAATCAACCCTCAAAGTCTTTAATCATAAGCTATTTATGACTATGAGCCAGTCCATCTGGTAGAGTGCTGAAGGGGTGTTTAGCCACTCTACAACACTATCAATAAGTTTTGTACAAGGGACACTCCAAAAGTAATGCCACCAATTTATTTACCACAAAAACTATAATGACTATAAGAAGCATAATAACATTGTTGGATAGAGCATCTTTTCAGCTAAACAACACTATCCCCATCCCACATAATCATTACCATCAACTATACATTTTTCCCAATGATAAACAAGAATCTACATATACTTATAAAAAAAATCGACTCAAGTGAAGGAGAAAGCAATAATAACAGAATTATTGCCAGCAAAATGTTGTCCATCTTTTATCAGTCCCAATGTGTAGATCAAGGCACTCTTTAATATTAAAAAATTAAAACCCAAGATTACATTTTCAATTTGCTATAATTCACCTATCCATCGTATTTCTTTACTCTCCCCCCCCTTTAATGAATAATAAGATGTTGACTTATGACAGATTGTAACTTCAGTAAAACAATTAGGCCAATGACTGAAATTTTCCTATATGATATTTTTGAGTATGTTGAGTTTGTTGTACTATTTCTGGATAAACTACCAAAGAGATAACTGCATGTTCGTAATTCTTTTACTTCTATTATCAAAATAACAATATTGTGAGGGTATCTATAATCAAGGCAAAAAGTATATACAAGTAAAAAGCCTTTTTTTGAAAATATCCCCCCCCATACCTTTTTTCCATAACTCGATTGAAAATAAGGCTGAATTTCCATTTCAAAATGACGTTTTCAACATTGCAATTCATGCATCCACCAAATTAGTTTTGTCTTTCTTCTTCACAAACCACTTCAATGGCAATTTACAGCTGATTTCCGATATATAATTTGGAGAACTTATTGTTCAAATAAAAAAAAAAAAGAAGAAATAAAAAAAAAAATCACTGAAACTTACGATTATTTGGATGGTGAAAGTAAGTATTACATTTCTTTATTTTTTTTTGTTTGTTACGATACTACCGGTGGGATTTTTTCAGACAATCTTGTTATGTTTGTAACATAATTGTTGAGAAAAAGAGAAAAATGGAGGAAATAATTATTTAGCATTTTATAGTCAATGGAATTTTTTCACCTTTAATTTGAATCAGATTTTATCCCGTGACTTTTTTTTTGGTAAATTTAGAAATTTAAAAAGATACCTAAATATATTTTTAAAATTTTGATTGTTTGATATGTAAAGTAACTCAGAGAAAGATCACTGCAAGATTTTTATAAGAGCAATGGACTTCATATTCTTGGAGAATAAAACAGGCCATTGTCTCATTGATGAAGAACAAGAAGATAGAAGACGGTTTCAGGAGTCATGCAAAGAATGATGCTTAATGAAAATAGTTTCGATATAAAGAATAATATGAATTTCTTAAGATTTAAAGAGAAATAAGTTGTGTATTTTCATTTTCAACTTTAACGTATATATGATGCCATGACAATGCTATGTATTTATTTTTTTAAAGGTGTGTGTCAAGTATTACCAATATGACAGACGATAGTTTTTGTATTCAGACATGAATGTATTCTTGATAATATGTAGGTGTGTTATAAAATCAAGTTAAATCTGATCTATTTTTTAAATAAACATATTGAATTACTTTTGGCTTGGCAAAATATATATATATATATATTAATCGATGCAATCTCATTGGAAAATGTTTTCTTTTTCATAAAAAAATCACATAAATTATGTATGCAAGACTATCGATTAAAAAAAGTCTTATTCTATAACTAAATCTTATAAATTTTTATTCTAAAATAAAATGTTTTATTTTTCCAAGTCAAAATTGTCACTTTTTCGATAATTAATTTTCATTTTTTTAAATTGTTTTCTCTTATGATATTTAACTTTTTGACTTAAATAATAATTTCAGAGGTCAATTTATTTTACTTCTTTTTCCAATGAAAAAGATTAAAAACTTGAAAAAAAAAATATAGTGATTAAGCTAAGTTTTTTTTAATTTAATAAAAATAATTTTTTTAACGTAATAAAACATGAGCATCTTTTCGTCAAATTGGTAGAATTTAAAATAATCTTTCCTCAAACAGGCAAGATAATAATAATCGGACATATGGAATACGAAGGACTTATCAAAGACTCACAAAATCTAAAGCTTCCAATGTCGAAAAAACACCCCAATATGCAATCATTTGGAAATGCCTTTATTCAGTAATTTTGTTTTGTGTGATTATTATCTTAAATCTTCAGCATCATGAAATGCAGGAAATAGCTTAATTATTTACTAAACTTTGTTTAGTTATGGCACAAGGCCAAATGGATGAGGCAACTGATAATAAAGCTTAGAGCATCAGTGATTTCTGAAGAAACAAATGTCAATGGTGGGGGAAAATGCATTTTACTTTAAGATTGATTATATTTTTAAAAAATCTGATTCAAAAGATGAAGCAACAGCTATAATCTTTCTCTAAATAAAAGACAGCCCAGAAGAAACGAGAAAGTGTTATTTACGCAAATATAAATACAATTAAACCCTAATCTCAGAATTTTTCAGTGTTCATCTACTCCCCCACCCCACCGTAAAAAAGAAGAAGAAAGAGATCGTATTATTAAACTAATAAAACCCAAGAATTAAAAAAAGTAGTTCTTTGAATAAAAAAAATGACAAAAGATGATTTACATTGCATCTAGATTAAACTGTATATTAAATTTTATGGAAACTAGTTTTTATTTTTTTTAAACCATGAATGAAATATTCCAAATTATGATATGAAATATGGGTTCAAATTCGGTTCTAGGCAATTTCTTTGTTTTAAATTCTTAATTTAATTTATTTGGATGTAAATTTATACAACACCCTGGAAAAACAAACCATTCTCAAACTACACGTAACATTTTAATAGTTGAGGTCAGATTTTTTTTTTTTTTCATTTCGAAACTACATCAAACAGGTGAGATGAAAATCAAATGTATTTCCAACAACAATAAGTAGATTTACCCTTACAGAGATTCTTTTTACAAGATGTATATAACAAAAATTAACAAACGGGTGGCAACGTGTTTACTGAAGAAAGTAAATCAAATTAATCCAGGGAAAGTAAGGGCAGACAAATATTAAATTTTCTATAATGTTCATTCATACGATAGAATCAGTTGTTTTGCAATAAATGAAAAATCTTTATATAATAAGCCATAAAGAAAAAGAAGAAAGAAAACGTGATCCAGGTCAAGTTAACGAATATTTTCAAACAATTGAATAAGTAAGTCAAACAGTAAAGGAGAATACTTGAGAATTATTACGTGACATTGTGAAAGAAAACAGAGAGAAAAAACGCGCTACCCTCAACGCCTAATATGGACAAAATCCTAAGGGTAAAACATAATCCGTTTTAAATAAACTCAAATAAATAAATTGATTTAAAAATTTTTTAAAAACGTTACATACCTGTATGATATATTTTGAATTTGGAGATGCATTTGCTTCATCAATAACAGTTGTTTCTGTTATTGTTGCTCCTTTTATTTCCCCAGGTTTTTTACCGACATGGGTTTTGCAATACACTTCCTTATCTAAGTTTCCATTATTATTATTATTATTATTATTATTGCTGTTTGGGTTACAGAAAAAGGTTTGTTGTGTAAGGGGCATGCCGCAAATTCGACATCGGAAACATTGTTTATGGAAAAGCTTGTTAGATCCAACAAGGATCCTTTTATCGTCCTCGGGTGGGACAGTTTTGTTACACCTGAGACAAGGATCAACTTCGTCGGGCTCGGCTTGTCTCTCAAATTTATATTCATAAAGGGTGGCCCGTTCATAGGCAAAACTGTATTTAAAAGACGGTTTTTCTTTATTACTCGTTGTTTCGTCGACATCTGACGAGTTGCTACCAACATTTGACGATTGTACACTCATGGTTACTTGAATGAAGACGTTAAAAAATTATACTGGGATGAACATATGCCGTTTTTAAAAGGGGTTGTCAAATAATGATACGCAAATTTAAAACATCCGGAAGCTTGTTTTAAATAGTCAAACGTTCGTGTGTTGCTTTTAGTCTCCCTTTGTTTCAAAATTGATCTTTGCTACATTCTCGTTTGATCCGAAATAAAAAAAAAATCCAGCTATTAAATTAGCAAACGAAACAGCAAGAAGCCCGGGTTAGTCAAATAAAATGGCCAGGTATGTGAGTAAGTGTCGATAGCTACTTAAGGTTTGCTACAAAAGTTGTTGTGATATTTTTAGTGTGCCCACCTAACGTGACCTACTTAAAAGCATACCTGAATGACGTTAACTTTCTTTTTTTTTTTTTTTCTTTTTCACCTGTAGTCGCAATCCGGAATTTATTGATATAGTCAGGAAAATGGATTGTTACTTCTTAATGACTACCGACTGCCGTATTGTCATCGTCTATATGTGTGTGTGTGTGTGTTTTACCTTGACAAGTCTAACTCTGTCTAATATTTAGAACAAAGAGTGACAGCTATGAAAAAAACAAACAAACAAAATCTAGTCTGAAATATCGATTTTCATCCTCATTTATTTTTATTTATCGTATATACTCGTACATAGGTCGACCTTTGCAGATCTGATTTTTAGGCAAAATAATTTTTTAAAAAAAGCATCAACTTACATAAGTTGAGTATGTAATCTACCTCTCCCCCCCTGATGAAAATGATTGATATTCGGTCAATTTTTTTAGGGGAATATAGCTGGATTTGAGTTCAGTTTTGCTTCTCCTTGGCCCGTTGCCATACCTAATCCAAAGAGCTCGGCTTGTATTTAACCACAGCCAGAGCACGACACACGGTCAATTTTAAGGGGATGTCTTTCTCACAGTTGCCATATCAAGGTTTGAGAGCATAGTCTAACCTACTATTGACACACAACTCGGGGGAGAAGTACGGATTCATGCCAAGGGCTAGTAGTGCTAAGTGAAAATTATTTGTATTATATTGGAATACTTGAAACTGTTTTGTTTCACTCTTTTGTCATCTTTCAGCCAACTTTAAAATTCTATCCTTCTACAATTTGTAATTTTTCTCTTAGTACTTTTTGCATTTTTCGAGGGAACTGATTTTTTTTCCATTAAGACATATATATAAATATCAGAATATTAAATGACTATACAAGTGAATAAAGTAGATATGTCAAAACTTCCCCGCCAAGCTGTAAAATATTTGTCTCATCCTAGTCATCAAAGAAATCTAAGGAGACAATGAATAATCATCTCATTTAGAGAATAGGTATGTCCATTATGGTGTCACATAACAGTCGCAAAAACCCATTCTTGACCTCTACCTCTGTTCTTTGAAGAATTGAGATGTTGTCTCTGACCCCGCCAGGGAACGGTAAAGCCACATGGCTATATCATTCACACTTGTCAAGTAAGCTGTTTTCCATTTAGTACCTGTTCACATACCTGTTTACTGATTGTTCGTGAAACAAAATGTGTATGATTCTAGCTATTTGGAAACGTTTGTGTATTCTTTCCTTATAATGGCATCACCATGTAAATGTTCTTGTATGTATGAATAATGACCTTGTTTTTCTTTCTTGTTTGTTCAGTGTTAGTATATCACGGATATACTTTTGCTTATATTGGTCCTTGGAGAATGGGAACTTATCAGGAATAAGAAGGGTTTTTCGGTGGTTGTGGTTAATTGTTGCTAATCGGAAATTCTATCGTTTGTAAACCGAGTCCTCTTCCTTCTCACCTTATTTACTCATTGTCCCCCCACTGCCTGTCCAAGACAGAAGGAGAAAGACAAAGATACCTTCAGACTCAAATTTCCTTTTTGGAGTTTACGACTATTCTGTGTGGGAATGTTTCCCGGAACCAGTAAAAATAGTTGGGATCCCCAGAAAAGGCGTTTGAAGGGCATAAGGAAATTGTCTTTTGCAAATTATAAGTTGAAGGTCCGTTACTGCTAGATCCCGGGATTCAGCCAGCATGTGCACCCTACTAGCAGCCGAAAGAAAAAAAAAGTCCATCCAAGTCAAGATGATAAAAGCTTCTGAGAGAGTTTCCTTTTGGCTCCAGGAAGTCCATCTTTTCAAGCATGTGTAGAATACGCTTCCTGTCATAAACGTCCTGGGAAACTTACTTTTGCATTTTATTATTTTATTATTTTATTTATTTGAAACCGCTATCTTCTGGAATCGTAGAGACTCAACGCCTCTATCCGCTGCGCCACGGGCCCCGAAGGGCGATCAAGGATGGATTTTTTTTGTCGTATAAATCCTTATCTGGTCTTCCAGAGTCGGGTCCGTACCGAATTTTTGTACTTGTCTTTAATTGGAATCAGAAGATAGCGGTTTCAAATCCTACCCAAGCCGGCCAGAGGTTTACTTGGTCAAAAACGTGGTGCGATAGACAACAACTATGGAAGGCAGTAATTACTGGGGATACGGTTACAAGACTCAGCTTTCCTATCCGAGGTCGCGGTAAATCACCTGAAGAAGGCCAGAGGTGAAATTTGGGCCGAAACGTAGTGAAAGAAGAAACAACACAAAAACTACCAAGATGAGGACAAAAAGTCCGCAATAAATAAAAATTAATTCTCAGATTAAGAAGCCTCATCTCAAAATGATTCCAATTAAAGACAAGTTGAAAAATGCATGTATTTACCCAATCACTCCACCATGAACAGGATGTGATACAAAGTCAATTTTTAAGTGGAGTAAAGCTGGTTTGAATTCAGAGTTTCCCTTCTTCTAGATTAGTTCCCTAACCAAAGCTAAAGAACCCAATCTACCTATTTCCCCATAGCTGTGGGAAGGAAGAACAGATAGATTCATGCCTTTTCTAAGAGCATTGATGTGAAATGAAACACAAACAACCTCGTCTAGGAATTGAACTTAGATCACCTATTCCATTTCCAGTGACGATAACCATTACGCTTAGCGCATCCCCATTACATAAGAAAAAATGTATCAACAAGATACTTGAAATCGTCGACCCGGGCGATATGGCTTCATTGTCTTCCCACCACCACCTCTACTCGTCTCTGATCGTTCATAAAACTGACTAGATTAACACATACCAAACTCGTGCAAATGATTTTCATCACCTGATTTAACAAGTTTGAGAATATTTTAACTATCTCTTGTATCATATAATATCGACTATTTATTTTCAAGCAATATCTTCATTTGATCGCTAGCAATCTCAAATGGTCCACTTAACCATGTAAAATCGTTCATCGAGAAATATTTCACTAGAATAAAAAAATAAATCCACAAACCATTTTTGACACGTTCGATCATTTACACTACCTTCTTCATAAACTGTTCAAATCATGTTTTGTGTGTTGGAGTCGCATTTTACCTCTTAAAAGTATATATTATCAGAGCCGGATTAAGCTTATAAGGTGCCTGGGACACAAGAAAATTTGGAGCCCCCGTACGTTAAATATATGGAGAGATTCAAGTGGAAAAACTTTTTCGAAGTTAAAATTACATACGGCGCTGATTATTCTTAAATGTTAACTTTATTTAATCCCAAAAATCTTCAACTGAACAACCCAATGACAGAACATCTCGAAACATTGAATAAGGAATTTCACAAACCTCTGTTGACACACTGAATTTTTCGCAGTAATTTTTTCATAAAATGCAGAAATCTTCTTTTCGACTTTCAGTTACAGTTTGTTAATCTTTCGGAGAATAAAAAGAATATAAACCGAAAATGTTTCTTTCAGTTTTAATGTTCGAATCAATAAAGAAAAAAAAAAAATCCTGCTGACATTAAATGCGGTCACAATACAATAGATTGTTAGTTAAAATAAAACACTCCCGATTGCATATAACGGAAAAAGCAAAAGGGATTTTTTTTTGGGGGGGGGGGGCTGCCCAGAACAACATTACTCGACTAAATATCTTCCCTATCCCTAAGCAACCCAATATATGTATTTGGTCACAAAAGAACTATTATGGTTTTTATTCAAGTAATTCTTCAAGGAATCTTTCTTGATGTTGAATTTTTGGAAACACCGAACCGCGTTTGACTGGTCACGTGATCCTTATGATAAACTAGCAGAAATCCTGTTTAGATAGAAAGTTTCCAGCGACTGCCGAAAGTAGACATGTTATTACTCTCCGACGAATGTAAGTTATAAAGAGACTTTTTAGAACATCCTGTTTGTTCTGACAGGGTCTTCTAGAATGTATATGTACACATTTTTACACATAATCTACTTGTTTTGATTTTTTAAAATAAAATTATATTTCGTTCTTCCGACTTATAATTGTCTTCTTTTTCCTTATTTATAGATTTTGTGAGATACGTGTCGGCTTTACAGCCAGTCATATCAAGGAAGTTTAGTTTGGTTTCTCCTATTTACCAACCCCTCCGCTTGGGCAGGATATGACACATTTTTTAAGCGGAGTTTAACAGGTTTGAATTCAGAGTTTTCCTTCTCCTAGACTAGTTGCCTCACCAAGGCTGAAGAAACTAGTCTGCCCTACTATTTACCCATAGATGGAGGGAGAATAATTGGATTCAAAGGTATTAGTGCTATGTGAAATGCAATCAGTCCAGGATTTGAACTTGTATCACCGTGTCCATTTCCTACGACGACAACCATTACACCACGGGCACCTCCGTAATATTATCATTATCATTATCATCGTCAAAATGTGCTGACAACACTGATTCCTTTGCCTCTCTCTCCCTATCCATCCCTATTGGCCCTTACATCCAGTGTTTTGCATATTGAGTTGAGCAATGTAAATTTTTGCTGGTCAGCCAACACTAGTGTGTCTATGTGAAGGAATCCACTGGAGAATGTTGCTCGGAGTTCATTCTTACTTCTCTGGCGGTGCTCATCATGTCTTGCTTGATTTTCTTTTATGGTTCGTGTCCATTTCCTACGACGCTAACCATTACACCACGGGCACTTCCAGTTTAGTTCGGTTTCTTTGTTTAATGTCATACCAACCTTCGTGGGTTAGTGGTACTATTTAACTCCTAACTAGGAGGATAAGGGGGGGGTTCATCCAAGAGTATTGATTCGAAAATGAACGTAATATGGTGACTAGAGTTCGAACTCGCTTACGACGATGCCTCAGGAACCCTCTCAAGGATTATTATAGTCGAAAGAGCGGGTAAAATTCAGTCGTACGTCTGCTAATCAAATGCAACGAGTAAAGAACACAAACAAAAGAAGAAATAGAAAGGGTGTGCAAACAATACAAAAGTTGAACATTTCTCCGCAACAATAACAAAAACGGAAATTCATTTTCCGAAAATTGACGAGAAAATAAGACATTAAACTGGAAAGAAAAGTTTTTTGAACGTGATTATTTTCTATGGAGAGTTGTTCTTACAAAGAAAGTCTTTGGTTGAAGTAAAGTCTTATGTGCGTATGGGATATTATCATCATGTCATGCCACAGGCACGAATATCCCTGACCCTCTCTCGCCACTTCTCCCTATCGTTCATCGCCTCTGGTAGGTCTTCAGGGCCACATCCCGTATCCTCACATAGCTGCTGAATGTATGTTCGAGCTGATCGTCCTGCTTGATGGTGTGTGTTGTTAGGAAATTATGAGGTTTGGTAACTGAATTTTCTTCATATCCCCATTCACTTCTTATCTGTGTGTTTGCTGTAGTTGCAAAGGAAGAAATGACGGAAAGGAAAAAGACATGAATACTTTAAACTTATAACGGAAATGTGAAACGAGTTACCTTCCCGCTATATTTGAAGGAAAATAAATGAGTCGGAACGAAGATATACAGCAGTTTTTAAGAAGGTTTAATGGCAGCCAGAATAAAGTGTACCTTTATGCTGCGAGTCTCGTTGGTTGGAAGGGAGGGAATAGTTATTGATTGGAGAAAGAAATACAGCAGCTAAATGTCGGAGTGTATTATGCGTCGCTGCAGACATGGCAAATATTGAGTTGTTGATTTTAGAACAGGAGTAAATGTTCAGCCGTAGTTGTGTGGTCCTGGTTGTTGTGGGATTGAAGTAATCGCTGTCTCCGTAAAGGTTGTCCAGGAATGAAGTCGCTGAATTGTCAGAGGCGGAATTAATTCGTCTAATTCGTATTCAACGGTGGAAGCCTGGGTCTAGAAATGTAAACCCAAAGGTCCATGAATTAGATGGTAGATCAGGAATGAAATATTCAGCCATGACGCGTGGACCTGTTTGCTGTAGGAGAGAAGGATGGAGGTCTCCGGAAAAGGTTGTCCAGGAATGAAGTAGTTGCATTGTCAGAGGCGGAATAAATTCGTCTATGTCAGTTTCAACTGGGAACATTTTGGGTCTCGAAGGGTAGACCCAAAGCTCCACGAATTAGACGGTTCTCCTCATGGTGGTGAGTCGCTGCTGATAGAGGAGCGGACAGAAATACGTCCGTCCAGCTCAAGATTTTGAGGAAGAGATCGATCGGCGCCCTTTCACTCTCTTTGAAATGCTCGGGAAAGGTCAAGGCAGAATGGGATAAGTCATCCTCTTTGGGTGAAAATATTAGACGAGACCAACGGTCAAGTTGATTCACGCGCCAAACAAAAATTCGAAGTTCTTTCTGCTACAAACTCAATTTTAATTTTTGGGGTTTACGACTATTTTGTGGTGGTGGTGGTGGGGGAATGTTTTCCTGAACCAGTAAAAATAACCGTGCTTCCGGTCAAGGCGTTTGAAGAATACCAGGAATCATTTTTAGCAAATTGCGAATCGTCCGTATCGAGTATAAGGGGTTTGAGGGTTATTTTGGCAAATTGTTAATTTGATTGTCCGCTATGTGTGTCTGTGTTCAGTCGGTTCGTTCAGCTGCCGGGCCAGAGACCTTAGCAAACACGTGTGCTCTAACTGGCTGTCGAGAGAAAAAGGACACGTCCGCTCATTGAGGTATATAAAGGGTCCTGAAGAAGAGTTTCTTTTGGCACCAGGAAGTCCATCTTTTTAACATGTGTGGATTGCGCTTCTTGTTAGAGGCTCTCTGGGAAATTATCTTTTTATTTATATTATTTTTCATGTTTATTTTAATTTTTTATATAATTTCCTTTTATTTCTTATTTAATCCCGACTTGTAAACATGTGGTGTGTTTTCTGACAATATTATGGTGTTACCGAATTGTTGAGAATCTTGCTTTGTTAGTGCTGCTGTTTTGTTTGTCCACGTGTGTGTCTGCTCGTATTCTTGTGTGTGTCAGCGAACCTTAGTTGATCTGATACATTGATACAGCATTTGTTTTGGGGTATCCGTGTCCTCAGGCTGGGTGCCGACTGCTGTGTCTTCCGTTGCTTACTCTGTCTTTTTTGGAAGGTTTGGTTAACTATTTTTATAGCAATCTTCTGGGCTGACCAAAATTCCAGAATTTTTGTTGGAACATGTGATTTTTGGACCACATAGTTTGTTTACAATCACGTCTACGTGGGTTTGATTTTCGTTTCACAAACTGGTGCCTGTGTGTCTGGAATTATTGTTCTATTCTAAACTTGATGCCAGGTTTCTTTTCATTCATTCTATTATCTATTTTTTAAAGGCATGACATGTCATCAATGACAAAAAATTTTCTTAGCATTTACTCAACCCATCGGCCACGAGTAGGGTGTGACATTTTTAAAGCAGAGTAAAGCTGGTTTAAATTCTGAGTTTTTTCCCTATCGGAGACAAGTAGCCATATCAAAGCTAAAGAATTCAGTCTGATCTACTATTTACCTATAACTGTGTATGTTTTTGCGGGAGGTGCCTGTGGTGTAATGGTTATCGTTGTAGGAAATGGACACGGCGATACAAGTTCAAATCCTGGACGAGACAGATTGCATTTCACATAGCACTAATACCCTTGGGAAAGGTATGAATCCAATTATTCTCCCTCCATCTATGGGTAAATAGTAGCGCAGACTGGGTTCTTTAGCCTTGGTGAGGCAACTAGTCTAGGAGAAGGAAAACTCTGAATTCAAACCTGTTAAACTCCACTTAAAAATTGACCTTGTGTCATATCCTGCCCGAGCCGAGGGGTTGGTAAATATGTATAACTGTGTATGTTGGGAGGAAAGATGGATTATAATGCTTTTTGTAAGCACAAAGTAAAACACAAACAGCCCTGTCCAGGATTTGATTCCATTTCTTATGACAATGATTGTTATCTTACTGCTCAATATTCTTAGTGTAATCTCCTGAGGACTCTATGAGGCCAGTGTCTTAAGTGCCCCACAATTAAATTAGTTCTGTGGTGGTGATATTAGTTATTCTCTTTCACCTTCAAAGTTAGAATTAAAAAATGCCAATTTAGATATTTTTTAAGAAGTCACAGTACAATCAAAAGCGATTTTCTTGAATGAGGTTAGTCATAACACTCCGAATGGCATCTAATGATAAAATCAAACTAACTTTTAGGCTATTTCAATAATGTTTCTACAACTAGCAGGGATTAAAAGATATGAGATGTCACTTCGACAAATCTCGTCAGAAGGTACTTCATGTTTCTCATTTTACGACCCTGCAATTAAAAAAGTTGTTGAAATTATATATATATATATATAAATATATAAGTTGACTGGTTGTAGTCAAGGGTGACCTGAAGGCTCCCTTTTCAATAGCTACTACATTGATGTGTAGGGGAGTGTGCTACTCCTTTCCCTGGATTGCTCATTTACCCTTGATTTATATCTTATAATGCTGAGTATTAAGCAAGGAGATATCCAGTATCATTTTTGAGTCTTTGGCATGACTTGATCTGGGATTGAACCCTGGTCTTCTAAACTAGTGGTGAACACTCTAACCATTATGTTAATGATATATAAAATGCAACAATAAAGAAAACAGTGATAAGAAAAACTAGTCAAAAGTAAATGCTGGAATGAATCTGAACAATAGTAAAAACAATAAAACTTGCTTGTACCGATTAAGTCCCCATCATTGAAATTTACATGACTTTTTTTTTGACACCCTTTGTCTAATGGCTCTTATCACTGAAAATGGTATTAGTGACCTGATTTCAAGTCCTGGATAAAGCTGTTTGTGCTTCACTTTGTGCTAATGCCCTTAATTTTTGGTCAACTGATTAATTTCCTTTTTTCCTTTTTTATTGAACAGTTACAGTTAATTACAAAAAATATAAATTGGCTATTGGTTATAACTCACAGGGGATATACTGACACTGGAGGAAAAGACTGTAGAAACATGTCCAATGACCTAATTTTTTTTAGTTGGAGACGTAATTTTAGAACTTAACTAATCAGTAAAAAAAAAATGAAGCAAATGATAGAAATAATCTTTAATTGGAATCATTTTGAGATGAGGCTTCTTAATCTGAGAACTAATTTAAAAAAAAATTTTTTTATTTATTGCGGACTTCTTTTTATTTATTGCGGACTTCCATCCGAGGTCGTGGTTAATCACCTGAAGAAGGCCAGAGGTGAAATTTGGCTGAAACGTAGTGAAGAAACAACACAAAAACTACCAAGATGACAAAAATTCTGCAATAAATAAAAAAAAAAAATTACTCTTATGTGGATTGTAAATGTAAGTATTATACTTGTGTGTATTTACCCAACACCTCTACTATGGAAAGGAAGTGACACAAGGTCAAGTTTTAAGTGGAGTAATGCTGGTTTGAATTCAGAGTTTTCTTTCCTTGTCTGGTTACTTGACCAAAGCTCAAAACCCAGCCTTCCCTACTATTTATCTATAGCTTGTGAGAACTGATGAATTCTTGTTTTCCAAAAAGCATTAGTGTGAAGGGAAATGTAAACAGCCTCATTTGGGATTTGAACTTGAGATGCTGACTCTATTTCCTACTATGATAACTGTTATGTTAACTGCTCCTCCTTATCATACTTGCATATACTTTTTAGGTAACTAAGTAAAATCACTGTAAATTTTAATGGGGAAGTCATTCAATAAATATTCAAAGAAATTTTAATGGGGAAGTCATTCAATAAATATTCAAAGAAATAATATGACATAGAGAAAATCAAATGAAAAAGAAATCAGTGTAGTATGAGGTGGGATAAAAAAAAGTATCAAGACGGAAAATCAAAATACGTTTACTTCAAAAATTCAAATGAAGATGTGTGTACATATGATCAACTTATTGAATAAAGGGCTGATGTCTCGACAAAGTCTGGACGAGTCAGTGTCGATTGGAAAAAAAAAAAATGAACCCAGTCTCAATATTTTTTCATGGAAGTATCTTTGATGAAACACAGGACTGTGTAAGTGCAGCATATCACATATTTACCAGATGCGGCTCCTTAGGATATTTTCTTGTTTCCTAAACTGGAAATTCATCTCAAGGGTAAGATTTGATGGTGTGCAGATTAATAGATGTACGATGGTACAGCTTCACACAGTATCAAATCACTTCTCAACCTTTTTGCTTGGGTGGCAAATAAGATAAAAGCTTAGTTTCAGGAAGCAGCAACTGTCCCCTTGTCTAAAAAGGTTAAGGAATGGGTTTATTACCTGGTTTCTGAGGCACTCCTGAAGAGAATTGCCCAGTCGGCTGGGGCTTCAGAATATACTGACTGCATCTCTGCAGAGGGGTAAGACCCCCCCATAAATGAGTGTGTTGAATATGACACTAAATAATCTGATAGTGAGGTCCCAGTAATGCTGGAGCTTTGGGGAATGTGGAGCACCCCTTTATTGCCATCGCTCCCAGGTCCGCTCTGGCCTGGACTGGTAGCACCTGATAAGAGTCCTATTTATGGGTTAAATAGAAATCATGGCATACTTATGCTAAACTGAATTGTTTGACTAAACTGAATAGTTTGAAATAGAAATGTTTTTGACAGTTTAAATGTGAGTACAGTTTAATTATGTGCTTATTCTAAACTGAATTATTTAAAATGGAACTGTTTTTTTGACATTGAAATTGTACTTACAGTAAACTGATTTGTTTAATAAAGAACTGTTTTGACATTTAACTGTGTGTAAACAAAATCTGTACTTATACTAAACTGAATTAGCTAAATTAGAACATCTTGACTAAACTGAATAGCTTGAATTAGAAATGTTTTTCACAATTGTACTGTTCTTACATTTTACTGCATAATTATCCTAAACTGAATTGTTTGAAATTGAACTATTTTCATAAACTGTACTTATTGACAACCAAACTGTGTACTCATGCTAAACTGAATTGTTTGAAATAGAACTGACCATTTGCATAAAAATGGATTTAGTGTTAAATAACTTACAAAGGTTCATATGGCATAAAATCCAACCAACCAACCAACCTGAAGAGAAATACTAACGGAATCTAAGCAATTTTTAAAACCTTCCTATGCGAGGGTTGTTTCCTGCAGGGAACCTTACATTAAACCAATCTTATGTCAAATTCTGGCCTGGTGAGGGGACGTATAAAAAGCTTTATGCTGTATCAAATGATGAATTTCAGATGTGCTTTGACTGATAGAAAAGTCACTGGAATAAGTTTGTTGAATGTCAAGAGGACTATTTTGAAGAAAATTTATATTTCATTGATTGTTTCTGTCACAGTAAATACAGCTTCAGTCTTGGTACTTTTTGATCACACCTCATAGTTTGGAGAAAATCAAAGTTTCATTTATTCTCCATTTCTGTTTTGGTAAATACAGCTTCAGTCTTCATACTTTTTGAACACATCTTGTATTTTGAAGAAAATTAATATTTCATTCATTGCTCATTTCTGTTTTGGTAAATACAACTTCAGTCTCAATACTTTTTGAACGCGCACCTTGTATCATTAAATCTGAGCTTCACCTACTAATGAGTCTCTTTTGCCAAAATCACTAAGACGGTGTCCATGTCAGATAGGCTCTCAAGGAGGATTAAATTTTATATCTTTATTGCTTTGCTTAAAATGAATAAATGATTAAAAATAATGGTCTTAACTGTCAAGGTTACAGAAAACTATGCTATGTTTATTTATGAGTAAAAACAACAACAAAAAAGCACCAACACCAGTTTGAATTTTTAAGAAGAACAGGAAGAAAAACAACAGCATATAAATTTTCCAGAGGCATTCATTTTCATAATTTTTACTTTTTCTCGTTACCTTAAAAGAAAAAAAATGTTTCATAATTATGTTCATAAGTAGTAGAAGTCATTATTTTACAACAAATTTAAAAATGTTTTTCTTTTTTGTACCTTTCATTGTACAAATTAATTATCTATAATAATGCTGATGTAATTACCAACCTTGCTTTATCCTTGAGATTTGGCATGTGTCCCATGAAGATGGTGGGGCACATAGATTAAGCTCAGTGAAACCTCCTACCCGCAAAAATATGCTTTTATTAAACTGGATGTTGATCAGTTGATCTTGTGTTGAATTCTGCATGTGGTAGAAGGTTAGATAAATATACCTTTTCCAGTTCAAAATGGGAATAGTTCATTTCAAAATGGGAATAGTTCAGTTCAAAATGGAAAAATTATTATAAGTATAAATATAAAAAAATATCTTATAAATTATTTTAGCAATAAAATTGTTAACATTTTATAATATAAAAAAAAATTCCTCAAGTCATCTATTAGAACACAACATCTTCTAATGCTACAGCTGCAGGAATTTTAGATTGAATTCCAGCTATGAAATGATTGCATACTTCTGGTGTAACCCTTCCCAATTCTTCCTCAATTAATGAAGTCAAAGCTCTTGCCCTTTGTTCAGTAATTGACAAGCCATCTCTTCTCTCCATTGCAAGAATACTCACAATTTTAGCAGCCAATTCCTGCTTGACGTAAGCTTTGATTAAAGACCATACTTGTTCAATCGGATTAAACATTGGACTGTATGGTCCCAACCTAAGCCCTTCACATCCTAGAAATTCTTCTTCACTAAAAACTTCTTCAATGTTTGAGTGACATGGGGCATTGTCAACAACCATCACAACTGGACCCCCATATTGTCTCTTTGCAGCTTTTTTATATTTATACTTATAATAATTTTTCCATTTTGAACTGAACTATTCCCATTTTGAACTGAACTACTCCCATTTTGAACTGGAAAAGGTATAGAAAACAATTTAGGCGGTATGTGTGGTGCAAGGGTTATTCTTGATTATCTCCCTTGATTTGGGGTTGTGTGCCTTTGATAAGTATAGATAACCACCATCTTAGGTGAACTTGTTCTTATTTGTTTCACTGTTATCAGAGGAACTTAAAGCAGTAAGTTAAGTTCAAATCCAAGATGAGGTTGTCTGCATTCCTTGTGCACTAATGCCCTTGGGAAAATCATGAATCCATCTCTTCTCCTTCCAGCCACGAATAAATAGTAGGGCAGACTGAACTCTTGAGTTTTGGTATGGCAACTTGTCTCAGAGATGGAAAAACTTAGAATTTAAATGGGTATGATGCTGAACTGCATCCAGTGGTGAGGTTCCAGTTCTGGGGCTCTGTAAGGTATAGAATAATCCTTTCATTGCCATTACTCTCAGATCCACTCTGACTCAGAGAACTTGTACCAGTTAGGGTCCCATCTATGAGTCAAAAAAATCTGTTTGAAAAATATTTGTACTGGATAAATGTTGTGGATCAGTGAAAGGTCCAGAAGAAAGACACAAATTCGGGATTATGTGAAACATGTATATTGAACGAAAGTATAAATACAGCATAGGTAAAAGAGTGTTGAACGTCAGTCTGACTGCTAAAGTGTTAGGCTGGAGTAACTCAACTCTGAGATGTATATTCTCCTGATATTCATAGTAATAGGAAGAGTTCATTATAATCCGTAAGGTAGGTACCATAACAATAAGAGTACTTGAAACCCTATAACTGTGTGCAAACAAATGATTATTGGTGAATAAGGTATAACATTTAAAAAATCCCATGGAACATTGAAAATATTGTTATTGCAATCATTTATAAATGAAAGAGATTTTGTCATTAAATAACCCATGAGGTATTGATATGCCATTAAACAAGTCCAAACCAAATTAGCTTAAGACTGACCTTTTGTTGTATCTTGACCTTGGTGGTGGGTTTGGATAAATACATACTAATTTTGACCAGAATTATGGGTCACCAAGTGAGAATCAAACTCACTATTAATGGTTTGCTAGCCTAGCTTGTTAACCATTACACCTTATACTACAGAAATGTAATATAATCATCATATTTACCCAACCCCTCAGCTTGGGCAGGATATGACACAAGGTCAATTTTTAAGTGGAGTTTAACAGGTTTGAATTCAGAGTTTTCCTTCTCCTAGACTAGTTGCCTCACCAAGGCTAAAGAACCCAGTCTGCGCTACTATTTACCCATAGATGGAGGGAGAATAATTGGATTCATACCTTTCCCAAGGGTATTAGTGCTATGTGAAATGCAATCTGTCTCGTCCAGGATTTGAACTTGTATCGCCGTGTCCATTTCCTACGACGATAACCATTACACCACGGGCACCTCCGTAATATTATCATTATCATCGTCAAGGTGTGCTGACAACACTGATTCCTTTGCCTCTCTCTCCCTATCCATCCCTATTGGCCCTTGCATCCAGTGTTTTGCATATAGAGTTGAGCAATGTAAATTTTTGCTGGTCAGCCAACACTAGTGTGTCTATGTGAAGGAATCCACTGGAGAATGTTGCTCGGAGTTCATTCTTACTTCTCTGGTGGTGCCCATCATGTCTTGCTTGATTTTCTTTTATGGTTTGTGAGATGAATGTTAAATGGCCATATACCTGCTTTTTTGTGGAGTGCTGCTTCAAGGATTATTTCGAAACTGCATGTAGCATCCTTGTGTAGTTCCCATCAAGCTTTTTCTGCAATTGTTTCATTAGAGTCCAAGTAGTGCAACCATACAATAGTACTGACATTGCTACAGCTTGGAAGAATTCTCGTTTAATTTTATCTGAGAGATCAGATTTCCATATGGTTAATAACCTGTCAATAACAGTACATGCTTTTCCAATTTGTAAGATGACATCACTTTCAGTAGATGAAATATTGCTACCAAGGTATGTGAAATGGTCTTTTAATTTGAGAGGCTTGCCATTTAATGCAGAGATGGCACCTTCTTCTTTAAAACTTATGAGCTTTATTTTATCTAAGTTAACACAGAGAGACCAATGCCCCTGACTGTCTGCTTCAGGCTATGCAGCAGGGATTCAGCTTGTGCAGGTGTATTTGCAAGAAGCACTAGATTGTCCATGTAGTCTGCATCAGTGATATTTGGGGGAGTCAAAAATTTTGCCATATTTTGGTAGTATGTGCTAGTTTGTGGTACGTATATCATGTGACTGAAGCAAAGTCATGGAAAGCACCCACTGTCTTCAGTAGTATAATGGTAGTTGGTGCTCTGGCACATGCATTGCTTCACTCCATATGCAATTAGAAAGCCAGACAGATGAACATGCAGCATAGTCTAATTCTAGAACTTACGCTTTATGACTTTAAATTGGGTCATAACATTGCAGAAGCAATCAAAAACATTTGTGCGAAAAGTGAAGGCACAATTGATCTCAGTACAGTGACCAGATGGTTCAAGAAATTTGGCTTGGATTGACCAGGCAAGGTCAGGTTGGCTTAAAACTGAATTCCAAGGACATGTTCCAAGGTACAGAAAAAAAACTAGTGAGTAGCAGCTGGAAAGTGTCAGGAGGGCTTTGGCATCTCACAGTCGAGTGTGATTTGTCACCTTCACAGTCTCAGCAAAAGTATCCAGAGCTGTTGTATTGTGCCTCATGTTTCCAAAATATTGCAAAACTTTTGACTCACCCTAGTAGTTTCTGCAGAATATTGTCTGCTTCTTATCTTTCTTTAGTGTGAAACCATTTTTATATTGTCTTTTTCTTTCATTAGATCAATTAAATGCAATATAGAAGAAGAAGAAGAAGAAGAAGAAAAATGAACACCAAAAGTCAGAATTATTTAGTGGGTTGGTTTTTGAATAATTAGTCTCTCTAACAGTCAGGGCCTATTTCTTACATTCTGATTTATTTTACCTTCAATAAAAGGACAATAACAGTCATATAAAAAACAATCTTACTCAGTGCTTTCTTCTCTTTCTTCCATTAAGTCAAGATTCATTCTTTTAATATGGAGCAAGAGAGAAAAACACACACACACACACACACACACACACACACACACACACACACACACACACAAATGTACTAATAAGTATTGAGAATCAACATAGAAGTAGCTCAATTAACGAGTATTGGTCCAACTGAAAAGGAAGTGGACAAAAAAGTCATCTAATATTAAATTGGCTGATCAAACGAGTTCACAAATTACAATCATTATAAATTTGTTTCTTTTATGGAAGTTGAGTGTTCACGAAACTTGATCCGAGTTTTCTAAGCTTAAACGCCATTGGATAAAAAAAAGCAAAATCATGTTTATTTTTTCCTCTTGCAAACTAGCGACAATTTCTGTGCTGACTCATCAGTTTGGATTGATTGATTGATTTTAATGGCATGTCAACCTGCCAAGGGTTATTTTATATTCAGACATTAGGGAATTGCATTCATGGTACATTCATATTTAAATTTTTTGTTTCTTAAGAGTTTTTTGTGCACAGTTATATGATATCAAATATTCTGAATACAAAATATCTGTTCACAGTTTTATGGTTTCCAGTATTCCTATCTCATACAAATAATCTGGTCACAGTTTTATAGTTTCAAGTATTCCTATCTAATACAAATAATCTGCTCACAGTTTTATAGTTTCAAGTATTCCTATCTAATACAAATAATCTGCTCACAGTTTTATAGTTTCAAGTATTCCTATCTAATTCTAATTATATATTCTCAAGTAATTATTTCTATTCAATAATTGTCTTTTGTTTGCACTCAGTTATATGGTTTCAAGTAACCAATAATTATCAAGTTATGCTGCTAACATGGATTTCCCTGACTCTCTCTTGCCATTTGCCCCTATCATCCATTGCTCCTGGCAGGTCTTCCAGACTATATTCTCTATCTGTACAAAGCTGTTGTAGGTAGGTTCTTGTTGGTCTGCCAACACTGGCATGATCATGTGAAGGAGTTCATAAGAGAATGTCACTTATGACTTTGTCCTTGTTTCTCGAACAGTGTCCCATATGTCTAATTTGTCTTATTTGGATGCTTTTAGAGATAAGTGGGAAGTGCTCATACTGCTGCTATTTTGTGGGGTGTTGCTTTTAGGATTTGTCCAATATAGCTTGTAACATTCTTGTGCAGTTCCTGTCTAGCTTTTACTCTATACGTTTTGTCATTGTCCATGTTGTGCATCCGTAGAGTATTATCGACACAACTGTTGCTTGGAAGAAATTCTGTTTTATTTTATTAGACAGGTCAGACTTCCATATGATTGATAGCATTTCAATAGCAGCCCACGCCTTCACTAGGTGCATACTGATGTCACTTTCAGTTGATGAAATGCTACTACCAAGGTACATGAACTTGTCAACTAATTTCAGTGAGCTGCTATTTTGAGTGGAAATGTCACCTTCTTGATTAAAACACATGTACTCTGTTTTGTCAGCATTCGTGTAGAGGCCAAATGCCTCCTGCTGCCTGTTACTGGCTATGCAGCAGGGATTCGGCTTGGGTTGGTGTATTTTCAAGAAGTGTAATAGTTTCTACGTGGTATTGTCTGCTTCTTACCTTTTTTTAGTGTAAATCATTCTTAGTAAACAATTATAGCCTCAAGTAACCATTCTTAATATGAATAATTTACAGTTATATGATATCAAGTATTCCTATCTAATACAAATAATCTGCTCACAGTTTTATGGTTTCAAGTATTCTTATCTAATACTAATAATTATATGATCTCAAGTGATCATTTCTGTCAGATGCAATTTAGTGTCATATGCAGGATACCCTCTTTTTTGTGGGGTGGGGTCTTACCCCTCTGCAGGGGACACAGTATATTCTAGGTTTGACAGTTTATGAAGTTGTGCATATTTTTATTGAATAACATGTACGTTTTTTTTTTTTAAATATCCTGTTTTTTTTTTTTCTGTTGAATATATTTATTTTACTTTATAATTTGTTCCTATCTCTTTTTCTCTCTTGTCTAATGTCATACATAGATATACTCAAAGTTATCAAAATCTAAATTGGGTCATGTTGTTTGATGGACAATTAAATCACATTTCATTCCTGAAAAGAAAAAATCAGTAAAATATGTTATCAGATAATAAATATTGATTTAGTTTAAGTGGTATAAATAAACTTGAAGATGAGTGTTTATAGGTAAATTTTTATTGACCCTTATTAAGTGGGAATCATGCATACTCTGTGCGACATGGGAACTGTGGTTATTCGTTTTTCATAGTGGGCTACTTTCCAGATTTTTCCATATTTCATATGGTGTAGTAGGCATATTTTATTTTTACTGGTCAACAGGTTGTAAAAATTGATTTTCATCATTGGCATATTATATAACCAGCTTGTGGCTTGTGTAACGTGGTGAATTCAATAAGTTTCCAGACTTTTTTGTACAGGCATTTAAAATTGGCGTAGACTCTTGAATATTCAGTATGTTATTGCTATACATCTTATGAGATGGCTGACCAATTTTTATGATTTCAGGTTCAAATAAACAGCTACAGCAGCAATTGGAATACACCCTACTAAAGCCTGATTGTCACAGCTGGTGAATTTCAAAAATTGCAATCTGGACATCTGGACACTTTAGAAGAACGATATGCAATAAAATTCTGTTTTAAACTTGGAGAAAATGCCATAGAAACATATGGAATGCTTCAGACTGCTTTTGGAGCATCTTGCATGAATCTAGCATCAGTTTTTGAGTGGCATAAGAGATTCAAGGAAGGCAGAGAGTCTGTGAGGGATGATGAAAGGTGTGGGAGGAGTAAGGAAGTCAATACACCAGAGTTAATTGTCCAAAGGGTTAGGGTTACTATGTTGAGGTTTTAAGGGAGTTCAGGAAGAGATTCTGTTGAAAGAGGCCAGCACTCTTCAAATCGGGTCAGTGGCATTTCCACCAGGACAATGCACCAGTCCACAACTCCATCCTTGTCACTGACTATTTGACCAAGATGGGCATCAAGACAGCCTCCCTACAGTCCAGACCTTGCTCCCTGTGACTTTTGGTTATTCCCTAAGCTCAGAGACTGTCATTATAAGACAATTGAGGAGATGAAAGAGGCTGTGATAAAGGTCATTGACATGCTCACACAAGAGGACTTCCCTGGGGCCTTCCAGAAGTTGTTGGAATGGTACAACTAGTGCATTGCAGCCAGAGGAGATTACTTCAAAGGGGACTAGAGTTTCATGTGTGTACTATCAATAAAAGTGCCCATACGAAAAAGTCTGGAAACTTATTTAATGATCCTCGTACTAATTTTAGGATGAAAATGAAACTTCAATTTCAACAACAAAACAAGATGGTGGACGGTAATTTCTTTGATTTGTACTTCAATTTTTTGCAACTTAAAATTCATATATTAAAGTAAGATATGAATACATTTTCTTTTACATTTAATTTAAATTTTACACGTAATAAACTAAAAAAAAAAAGAAAGTATTCTTAATGTTTGAATCTAAAAATTACTGACTGATATTGATCTTGTATTTTAGCTGATGCTTTAATTTCTTATTTGTTCAGGAGCATGGCTTGAGATTTGGGGGTCTGGAGGCCTTGACTCCTTGAGGGGTCCATACTAACATTTAGGGAGATTTGTTATTGCATATTAGTAGAAATGTAATTGATAAACTACAATTTATAAAACTCTGGAATGTCCCCGTCAATTGGGAATCAGGTGGTGGGGTTTCAAATAATCTCCAATCCTTTCACTCTCACCAGCTCTACGTCCCAAGTGATTAATATTTACTGCTGTTATTTTTAGAATTCTAAATAAGTGAAAAAAAAAAATACAAATCAGTCAGAAGACATTATCTCTGCATTTAGTTTGTCTATAACATTCATTGTTATAGTTTGATAGTTGCCATTTATAGAAATGTGTCATTCTATGCTTCTTAATCATGAATACTTTGATAAAAAAAAATCTTATTTTATAGACTGATCTGTAATTATCATAATGAACTGTCATTGTTACTCATTTATCTCAATTATCACAACAGATTTTGAAATAACAAGCAGAATGTGGGATATATAAATTATACACAATGTGACATATATATGGAGAGAGAGAGAGAGAGAGAGAGAGAGAGAGAGAGAGAGAGAGAGAGAGAGAGAGAGAGAGAGAGAGAGAGAGATCTTGGTCTGCTGATTACTTAGGTGAGAAACTGACTGTCACCAAGTGCAGTTGATTCTATGTCTACACTATCCTAACTTAAATATATATGCTCTATTACTGATATTGAGCACTCTTTATTTATAAATATATCAAAGTATATATATATATATATATATATATATATATATATATATATATATATATATATATATATGAAAATGTAAGTAAGTAAAGTTGATGACTGTAGTCGAGGGTGACCAGAAGGCTCCTTTTTCAATAGCTACTACACTGAGGTGTAGAGGATGGTTTGGTTTGGTTTGGTTTTATGGTATATCAACCTTTGTAGGTTATTTAACGCCAAATCCATTTTTATGTAAATAATCAGTTCTATTGAAAACAGTTAAGTTTAGCATAAGTACACAGTTTAATTGTCAAAAACATTTCCATTTCAAAGTATTTAAGCAGTTATATGTAATAATTCAGTTAAGTGTAAATACAGTTTTAATGTCGAAAAACAGTTCAATTTGAAATAATTCAGTTAAGCATAAGCACGCAGTTTAAGTGTAAGTACGGTTAATTGTCAAAAACGTTTCTATTTCAAGCTATTCAGTTTATTCAATTCATTTTAGCATAAGTATGCTGTTAGTTCTATTTAACCCATAGATAGGACCCTATAAGGTGCTACCACTCTGGGCCAGAGTTGACCTGGGAGCGATGGCAATGAAGGGGTACTCCGCATTCCCCAAAGCTCCAGCACTGCTGGAACTTCACCATCAGATTGTTTAGTGTCATATCCAGGACACTCATTTATGGGGGGGGGGTCTTACCCCTCTGCAGAGGTGCAGTCAGTGTATTCTACAGCCCCAGCTGACTGGGCAATGGTGTAGAGGAGGGCGCTACTCCTTTCCCAGGATTGCTCCACTTTACCTTTGATACGTACCTTATAGTGCTGAATGTTAAGCAAGGAGGTATCAAGTACCATTTTTAAAGTCTTTGGTATGACTTGACCTGGAAT
Organism: Sepioteuthis lessoniana; assembly: GCA_963585895.1. Taxonomy (NCBI): domain Eukaryota; kingdom Metazoa; phylum Mollusca; class Cephalopoda; order Myopsida; family Loliginidae; genus Sepioteuthis; species Sepioteuthis lessoniana. Next base: position 6,554,430 of record OY757929.1, on the reverse strand, counting down.
TGAACCCAAGTCTCCCGGACCATTGGCGAACACTCTACCCACTTGGCCAATGAAAATGTACTGAGAGGAAAACCACATGGTTTTCAGTGAATGATTATATTTATTAAATTATTTGCCAATTTTAAACATTTCGGCTTTTAGTCTTTCATCAGGGCATGTGAGTTATTAGATTAAATGAAAAAGATGAGGAATTTTTCAAAGACAATCAAGAATTTAATTTATAATAAAAATAACAATACCCATACTGAATCCAGAGCAGGGTTATATGAAATCCATGTCTGGATTGTAATAAAAATAATGTCGGTGGAATCTGCCCATAGTATCAAAAAATGAATTTATGAATACATTAGAGACTTAAAAAAAAAAGCATAAATAATGGTTTAGAAAAACAATTGAGAAACTAATCACAACTTTAATTTTAAAGATTCTAAAGTGTTAGTTTATATACATAAAAAAAGGCCAGAAAATTGTTTAATCTAGTGATTTCAAACCATAATGCTATCAAAAAGAGACCTGTTTTTTTTTCAATTTATCTCCTTATTTGGACAGATTAGTGCAGAAAAGTTACAAAATTCCTTATTTAAAATAATTTGGCTTCACCTTAGATAGATAGATAGATAACAGATAGTTGAATTAAACTGAGAGATAGAAAGAAAGCAAACATTGAAAAAGATAGATATGTTCATAATAGGTAGATATAAACTAAATAATATAAATATAAACATAGACTGATGTGATATGGATTTTTTTAAATGAACTTTGGAATGCTAATTACATCACACAAATTTGAAATAGAACACAACCAATGGAAATAGAATGTTTGAAAACTTTTTCATCTTTTTTGCTTCATTAATAACTCGCACATCCTAATAAGGATCTAAAGACCAAAACTTTTAAAATTGGCAAATAATCAAAATAAAAAAATCATCCACTGAAGACCTTGTGTTTTTTCATTTCTGAACATTTTCATACCGTCTGATTTATTTTCAGTGATGATGGCTGAGGAGTAAGATATCTGACTGATGTAAAATCAGCCAGGTTTCAATCCCAGCTTGAAGCATCTCGTGTGTTTAGCCACACTGAAGAGTTGTGATACAATGAAACAATCGTCTGTGGATGACAATGTATATATGCTCCCCTCTGTGGGTTGAGCACTTGAGTGAAGAATTGCCGACTGTCACTTATGCATAAATGCAAAATTCTTCTCATAAATTGAGCACCCTAGTAGCCAATAAGCATATATGAGAATATATACCTTAAAAATTCCTTCGCTTATGCTGAGATGACGATGGCTAAAGGGTAAGATACCCAACTGACATAACATCAGCTGGGTTTTGCTTCCAACTTGGAGCATCTCATATGTTTAGCCACACTGAAGAGTTGTGATACAACCAAACAGTTCATCTGTAGATGACTAAATATATATATATATATATATATATATATATATAAAACAATCAAGAGAGAAAGGTATCACACACACTTAAATATATGAAAGGGTCCAACAGAACTGTTAAAGATATTAACCATTGGATTATCTACATAGATGATTTGTTTATAGTGGTGAAAGTTTATACAGAATGAGTCATATTTTTGGGATAAGCTGATAACCAAAAAATATCACACCTGTGTGCCACAGATTCTCAAAAAAAACCCCACTTGTTAGTTTTTGATTTCAAACTTTTTTTCTTCTTTTAGACTAGTTGTCTTACTAAGGCTAGAGTGCTCAGTCTACCCCATGATTTTACCCAGAGCTGGGAAAAGAAGAGTTAGATTCATGCCTTTCTTAAGTGTGAAGTGAAACCCAAACAGCCTTGTCCAGGGTTTGATCTTGGCTTGTCAAGGGTTTGATCTTGGCTTGTCAAGTCCATTTTCTTATGATGAAAGTTGTAATATGTGCAAAATCTCTTTCTCTCTCTCACACTCATAAATGTGTGTGTGTGTGTGTGTGTGTGTATATATATATATATATATATATATATATACACTGTTGTTAAGGTTGACCTGAAGGCTACCTTTACAATAGCTACTATGCTATGTGTAGGGAAGGGCACTACTTCTTTTCTTGGATTGCTCTACTTACCCTTGATCTGTACCTTATAATAATGAGTGTTAAGCAAGGTGGCATCAAGTACCATTTTTTTGAGTCTTTGGTATGACTCAACCTGGGATTGAACCCCAGTCTTCTGGACCATTGGCGAACACTCTCACCATTATATATAAGTGCAATTTCAATTATTTATGTACTTAGGGGAAAATCACTTGTGAGACTAAGTAAGAGATAAACTTCATGTATACAAAATTAATAATAATGATAATCACAATAATTAATCAATATCAATAATTAAAAAAGAGATTTCAAATGTGATATATATACACACATACGAATATGAAAAAACAAAGGTATTCAGTGGATGATTTTATTTATAGTTGAATTAGTTGCCAACGTTAAACATTTTGGTTTTCATCTTAAACCATCGTGTTGTCTCCATGTTTACTTGAATTAGTTCTAAAAAGTTAAATTAATTAGTTTTCATTAATTATCTTTTATTTAAATTCACTTTTAATGTTTTTCAATAATACTTCTAGTAAGATTTTTTTCTAAATTACAAACAGTTACATGATAAAGAATAAAAAGAAAAGAAAGAAATTGAGAGAAAGCAGACGGGGAAAAAAAATATTTAAAATTTTTTTTATAGCAAATACATTACACTTTAAAATAAATTTTGAACACTAATCATATTAGATAGTTTTGAAGGAAAAAGCAATTAATAGTTTTCTCATTTCATTTTAAAATTGAATAAAATTCAAAAGTTACACCATCACATATTAACATTGCCCAAAAAATGGTTTATTATAAAAACTGAAACATTTAACATTGGCAAATAATTTAACCATAAATAAAATCATCCTCTAAATTGTTTTTTCATATTGTACATTTACGTACTATAAGATTCATTCCATTTTTCTTGATTTTATATATATATATCTTTAAGAATAAAAACCAAAGACCGGTTAATTCATGATTATAAATTCATTTCGATCCTGTATTTTCAGTTTCTGGTGTGAACCAAAAACATGAAGAAAAAAAATTAATACAGGACTTCTTCAGACCCAATGGATAATAAATTCAAATAATAAATTCAATAAACAACGTGGGGTGTAGGGGGGGACGAGATTAAGGAGTTACCTCCTCGTTTTATTGAATTTCCGTTTTATTTATATATATATATATATATATATATATATATATATATATATATATATACCATATAAAAGAAAAACCTTTAAAGATTACTCATATTTTTTGTAATAATATTTATTTCAGCAGATCCTATATTTTTTTAAAATGTTAGATCTGCATCTTCAGACAAAGAAACAATGAGAAATTTCTAATGAAGATTTAGAAAACCTCACAAAATTCTGGCCACCTTATCTCCGTAACCCAAATTTCATGTTTTTTTTATATGTAAAGACCTGACCATTTGTTTTTCCTGTCTGTTTTTTTTTTATAATGAATTATTTCCTCTGTATTTTAATTTATTATTATTTTACATTGAGCTCTCTTTTGAATTTTGAATCACATGGATATTGAAGAAAGAAAATCCTAAAATAGAATTGTTCTCACCATCAGCTAACTTGGCATTGGATAATATATATATATATATATATATATATATATATATATATATATATATCTGATGGTACGTGAATATAAAATATGAAAAACAACAAGATATTCAGAGGATGTATTTATCTATCTATGAATAATATGCCAATGTATAATGTTTCGTTTTTTTCTCAAAACCATCTTCATATACAGATTAAGAAATTCCATTGTTATGATAACTAAACACATTTTAGAAATTCAAATATATCTATAATTTTTTTGACAGGTAATAACTAGGTAGACTTCATTACCTAATTTTTTCTTTCTTTCACATTGTTCTTGATATGACACTAAACTGCATCTGACAGTGAGTCTCTGAACTTTTGGGAAGTGTGGAGTCATTCTATTATTGACCTTGCTCCCTGGTACACTCCGACCCAGAGCAGTAATACCTGTTAATTAATTATCAGGACAAGCAAAAATAGGTGACCTTTGTATACAAGTATTTAAGTTTTAATATATTAAATATCATATTTATTTAGAAAGACTAATCAAACTAAATAAGAACACATAAAAAGATTTCACTTATTTTCATTTTATTTCAAATGATTTCTTAATAAAATTATATTCAGGATTACTTTTAACATGTTTGAGAACAAAACAATAATATTAGAAATCAATAAAAACATTTATTTGTTAAAACCAGTAAGTAAATTGTTTACACCATATACTATGTAAACCTTCATTTTTTAATGATATATAACAAACATTGCAGGATTTTAAATTCATTATAAACATGAGATTACCTCCCCTGGTTTTCCAGGGATCCACATGGTGTTTGTGCTGGGTAGGTCCCAGGGGACCTTTCCCCCAAATAATCACAGCTTTGCAGAGCTGAATTCATAGCTTGGTGCTTGAGGTATCCTGAAAATGGGGTATGCTAAAGGGACCAAACATTTTTTGAAATGTGTCTTCTCACTATAAAATGACCTTGTGTCACATTGTGGTTTAGTGAGAAGTGAGTTAAATATCCATTAAGGAGAATCTAACTCAGTTCAACTTTGATAGACCCATCATTAATAATAAAGATGCTAATTAAGATTAAATAAGAATAATCTTTGAAAATATAATGTAAATGACTAAGGGAATTATGATGTCAATGGTGACATAGTTTTGGTTGCAGACGCATAATCATTCAAAAATTTGATAGGAATACTTGAAAACCATATAACTGTGCGCAAATTGTATTCATACTTACTTGTTGAAAAATTATTATTATTATTATTATTATTTACTTGGAACCATACAATTGCTTAATTCATCAATATTGAAAAGAAATAAAGAAAGTGGTCAATGAATATTGATTTTATTTTATAAATCCATTGATATAATTATGGAAGTTTTTGCTGGTTGGTCAACACTGGTGTGTCCATGTGTAGTAGTCTGTAGGAGAATATTGCATATGAGTTTCTCCTTGCTTCTTTAGCAGTACCCAACATGTCTTGCTTGGATGGTTTGTGAGATGGGAGGTAAGTGGTCATACAACAGTTGTTTTGTAGAGTACTACTTCCAGGATTATTTCAAAACTACATGCTGCATCCTTGTGTAGTTCCCATCTAGTTTTTTTCTCCAAGCCTTTCATTAAAGTCCAAGGGGTGCAACCATACAGTAGTACTGACACAGCTATAGCTTGGAAGAATTCTTGTTTAATTTTATCAGAGAGATCAGATATGACCATCCAATTTCCATGATCCAGTTGATTGGAAATCTTTTTTCCCAAATATCCTCCGAATAAATCTCAAGACATTCTGTATAATGAGCACAAAACTGGAGATGATTAAATTGCAAGTACAATTGTATTTACTCACCCCCCCCTCTGTTACCCGTGGGGTGTGACACAAGGTCAATTTTTTAAGTGGAGTAAAAATGGTTTGACTTCAGAATTTTCTTTCTCCTAAAGACCCCAGACTTCCAAATTATTTACCCATAACTTGGTTATCATCTCGTCTGTTATATATATATATTTGTTTGTCATCCACAGACTGTTTTGTTTTATCACAACTCTTCAATGTGGCTAGACATGCAGGACACTTCAAGCTGGGATTGAAACCTGTCCAACTTTACGCTAGACATGGCATCTAACCACTCAGCCATTTCAGTGACATACATCAGCTCAGGAATTATAATGCATATATAGCAGCTTTTGCTTGTTTACCTTTTGTGTTATCGTATTATGACACTTTCATTTAAGTGTCAAGGAGTTGGCTGGCGAAATTAATTAAAGGAAATTAATTAATTTTATTAAAAATAAATTCATTTTTGGGTGTCCAAGTATTTTTTGAGAACCGTGTATAAAATAAATATCAAGTGATTAAGTACGAAAAAGTTTGAGATCCGATCAGGGCTTGTTGACCTATAAATCTGTCACCAAAAAATAAACATCCGCACAACTGCAAAGAGCTGTCAAGAGAGCCATCGGATTTCAAACTTTAAACAAAAAGATGTATTTTTAAAATAGCGGACAATTTGGGTTGGTGTCACCAAGTTTGGCACAAGGCCTTGAATCACTAAATCATTGGTCAGCTAACCACGGGACTGCTCCTTGTGGCCCCTCCCAATGACTGTGGCTGATTGGCCGATTGTCTAAACCAATCAGGGGCAAACCGGGGGGATTGTTACGATGATAGCCATTGGTCGGCAGTCCCCATTGGCTGACCAATCAGAAACTGATTATTCGGGATTCGGGCCCATAAATGGAGGACACCCAAAGCGAAAAATTGAGTTGGTTCAGGAATTTGCCGCTTAAAGAACCAAATCCGTTGCCATTGCATTCACCATTGTGACACTGCCTAGTTGCAGTTAAAACTCCGCCAGTCAACTACTTTCACTCCCAGTTTGTGGTGTTTGACTAAAAATTATCTAAACAACTGTGTAAATAAACGTTTGTTACTGTTTATAACAAACGCCTTATTTTCGTCATTTTTTTAAATTTGCTTGGCAACTTTTCCTTCTCTCCAACTCGAATTCCAACCTTCATCGACTGGACCTCATCCATCTTCTCTTTCCTCGGATCTGAAAGAAACGTGGGCGTGGAAAGAACCAGAGAAAGACCAGTCGACACATGTGGTAATCACGAAACCAGCGGCCAACTAGGTGTCGTGAAGCTATAGTACCACAGTATACCAGAGTGCTCTATTAAGTTAAAAGAGCTTATATAGTTTGTCAGCAAATAGTTTTTAGGTAACATTTTTAAACAAACTCGAGTTTGCACACAGTTAAATGGTTTCAAGTATAGTAAAAGATTAAATAGTTCTATTTGACTCATAGATGAGGCCCTAATAGGTACTACCACTCTGAGTCAGAGTGGGCCTGGGAGTAATAATGACAATGAAATAGTACTCCACATTCCCCAAAGCTTCAGGATTGGACCCTTACCATCAGATTGTTTAGTGTCATATCCAGGACACTTGTTGGGTGGGTGGTGTTAATTTTACCCCTCTGCAGAGATGCAGTCAGTGTTTTCTACAGCGCCAACCAACAGGGCTGCCCATAGTATGAGGTGGGAACAGATGGATTCATGCCTTTCCAAAGAGCATTAGTGTGAAGTGAAATACAAGTAACCTTTCCAGGATTTGAACTCTGGTTGCTAATTCCATTTCCAAAGTTGCAACTATAGCGTATATGAAATAAGACTATATTGTCTTACACTAGATGATTAAGTGGTGTTGTGAACAAGAAAGCCCAACACTTGTTTTAATAGAATTTATCATATGAACAACAGATTTCTTTAAAGAGGTGTTAGTAGCATAACAATTAAAGACAAAGGAAAAAGACTTAAGTAACCTAAATTCAAATCCAGGACAAGACTGTTTGCCTTTCACTTTGTACTAATGCCCTTGGGAAAGGTAAAATCTTATCTCTTTCTCCAGTTGTGCATAAATAGTCAGGCAGACTTAGCTCTTTAACCTTCATATAGCAACCAATCTAGTAGAAGGAAAACTCTCAATTCAAACCAATTGTACCCAGTTTAAAAATTGACCTTGTGTTGCATCCTGCCTGTGATGGAGGGGTTGGGTGAGAACTTTAAAAATTTTAAGATATGAATTGATTAAATTTTGACATTAATATTTTTATACCAAGTTGGTTGTTTGGTTTAGTTTTTATGGCATATCAACATTGTAGATTATTTAATGCCAAAACCTGTTTATATATATATATATATATATATATATATATATATATATATATATGATTTGTAAACACATTTTGTAGATAACACAGTTGCACACAGTTAAATGGTTTCAAGTATAGCTATATAACAGTCTGCCCTACTTCTGGCCTTGTATCACACCTAAGATAAGCTTAGTAAATAACTATATTAACACATGCTGGGTACCTCATGTGGTGCAATGGTTAGCAACCTAGATTAACAGATCATTAGTATTGAGTTCGATTCTCACTGGGTGCCTCATACTTCTAGTTTTGTGCCATATCTAAGCTAAGTTTAGTAAATAACTATTTTTTTAATTCTGAATCTGTCCTGAATTAAAGTTGAAATTAAGTTTAAAAAAAAATTTGGTACTTCTAAAATACTGTTGTCCCTTCATGATTGCAAGGTAAGTTCACAACTGACACTTTTTATGTCCTTTGATAACAGCAGAAGTAGCCTATCGTAACCTTAATGCTAATTTATTAATATATTCTTGTATATTCTATCCATTTTTTTTTTCAAGTAAATTAAAACACTTTATTTAAAAAAATATAAATACAACTTATTTGGGACAGTTTTCTTTAAAATAAACTTTTGACAACATTGAAAGAAAATTATGGATATTTATCGCAATAAAGACTAACATTTTTTAACTTAATATCAGGAAACATTGATCAAACAGTTCTGACAGCAAGCAATGCTACTTTTTAAAAGCAACCCATGACTAAGCACAACTATTTTTAGATAAGCAGTATATGACCAACAACTGTTAGTATGTAGCTACCCAACCCCTCCACCACAAATAGGATGTGACACAAGGTTAATTTTTAAGCATCATGCAGTGGGTTTGAATTCAAATTTTTCCTTCTCCTAGATCAGTTGCCATACCGATGTTAAAGAGCCCAATCTTCCCTACTATTTACCCTTAACTAGAGAGAGAATACTTGGATTTATACCTTTTCCAAGAGTATTAGCACAATGCGAAATGTCAACAGCTTTATCCAGAATTTAAACTTGGGCCACTACAATGATAGCCATTATGTCAAGAATGCCTCCTGTTAATAAATGCTGTTAATTATGTATGTTCTTTAAGAGGACCATAATATCACAGAAGTGCCAAAAATTCATTTAAAACCAAATGTTTAGTCTTGTTGATTGCTTTTTTGTCAAATCTTGTATAATGTTTTGTCTGTCTCATATCTGAAATGAATTCTTTACTTACTTCAATTACAATTCCCATTACATCACTTGGACAGAAAAATATGAGTTATTGTTATTAATTTGCTAGTAAATTAATATCCAATGATTTTGTAGTAAATTCCATGGTAGGATCTTAAGATATCATAAATAAAAAGAAAAGGACTGTTTCACATATCTTGGGAGTATAATCAGGACAGTTATGCAGATGATGATAATGTTAAGAAGCAAATCAACAAGGCATTATACATATTCATCACCTTGTAAAATATTTCTAACTTTAAGATATATTTCCATTAAGATTCAACTAGAAGCTTTAATACCAACATGAAGGCAATTCTTTCTTATATGACCCAGGAATAGTGACTAACACCATTAATAATAATCTCCTAAATGATTGTAACACATCCAGAATATCTAGTGACCTGAAATCATTTTCAACACTGATGGGAGAGAACTAATCTGAACTCCAACCAACACATGGGAAAGTGAATATAGGTATAATGCATCCTAATGACACAGTGGCAATAATACAAGGTAGACATAGGATTAGAATCCATTGGAGGAAAAAATAAACTGAAAAACAAAAAATGAGGAGGAGAATACCAGTTAAGAGTAAGGCCCAGATGATTGGATTGACTCAGCTTTCTGAGAGTGTGTGTGTGTGTGTGTATAAAGTAGGTTTAAAGTATAACCTAGTGTGCTTACAACTCCACAAGGAATGTACAGGACTAATTAACTTTTTTTTATGATGTAGTATTGGCAATTAGTAAGTAACAATGAAAAGTCATTAGTTGATATACTACAAAATTATAATTAAGTTTATAAAGCTTTTTTATTACAATTTTCCAGGATTGAATTTTGTGATAACAAAAAGATATGTAGAGTGAAACTTACGTTTTTTTAGTGAAGGAAAATCAAAGATATTTTTGAATGTTGAGAAACTAATTGCTAAATATTAATAAAATACATTTATCTGCACTCATTAAATTTGAATAATGGACAATTCTGGAAATCAGATGACTTGCAGAATGGACAGTTCTGGAAATCAGATGATTTGCAGAATGGACAGTTCTGGAAATCAGATGATTTGCAGAATGAAAAGTTTGGAATCAAAGCATTACAGACAAATGGATGTGGTTTTTATTAGTGGTGCTCTTCCTAAAATTTATATCTGATGTGGAAATATACTTAAATTGTTTATTTTTTTTTTTACAAAAAAGAAAAAAAAAGATTTTTGTATTAATTACTTTGTTTAAACAGTGTTTTTGCAACAAGAGATCCACTATCACAGAGAAAAAAATTATGATATGAAAATATGCAGTTTCTCTCAATTTTAAAAATACCAGAAATCTCATGAAATTCAAAATCTGTGGTAAATGAGATTCTTAGTCAAAACTGTTTAAGATTTTCAAACCAGTTGAAAAAAAAAGTGACTTGTATTTGCTTTTTTATTTATTAATGATAATCTCTTAGATAATCTGATTAGATATGACAAAAACTATTCACTAAAATTTTCATTATTTCATTTTTTGTGCATTAACCATTTACTTATCAACTTGTTTTCATGAAGTGTTCTAATGAACCCATCTTGAAAGTTTTCACTCTGCATTTGATACCCATGCACACAGTAGTTATATGATACTGTAAGTTCTGTCCCAAGGTTCATATATTTAGGTACAATAATGTCAATGTGAATATTTATGTGTACAGGTGTGTGTGTGGGCATACATAGATGGGTATGTATAGTTGTATCAAAAGGATAGCTAAATAAGTTAGAGAGGTCAGCAGATTTTAATAGATGATAAAATAGAAAATAAAAATAGATGATGAAATAGAAAATATTGTAAAAGTGAAAGATCAGCATCCCGGGTCTTGGGTTTGTTTAGCTTCATTTTTTTTAAATGAAGCTGCTGGCCTGTGGCTTGTATGGTTTTGACCAAATCAACTAGCTGATAGATCTCCTCGTGGGGAGAGATGTCAGTGACTCTGGTCAGATCATAACAGTTTAGTATTTCTGCAACTTGAATTCATAGATAATTTTGGGAATATGTTAAAAACAACTTTAATATTCATACCAAAAATGAATCCAACTGGTTTTTTTTCGGATATTTTTCCAGAGAAAACCATATAGTCCAGGTTAAAAGTGCAGTAAAGATAACCCGAAATCAAACACTTTTTAGACTTTATTTTTCTGATGCAGGTATCATAGGGGAATTAGAAAAATGTTGGTAAACAAGCCAGGCTTTGGCCTGTCAATCTAAACTTTTCATATCATTCTCCAATCATACCTGCATAAAAAATAAAGTTTAAAAAAAAAGTTCAGCTTGAGGTTACTCTTACTGCGCTTCTAACCTGGACTAACATCAATGAATGATAATGGCTACAGCCAATTCTATTTTTAGCGACTCAACTTCATAACAAAGATGAGACTATTTTCTCATTCACGTCAAAATAAGTTATAATGGAATACAATATAAAAATATTTTTAAAATGGCAATAGAACAAACTTCTGAAGTAAATGAAATAAAAAAAAAAAAATAATAAAAAGTCATTGATGGTATTTTGTTTTCTTTATTTTGTTGCCATGGTAGTAACAATTTAAAAAAATAAGTAAACAGCCTAACAAATGAAATAAACTTAGTTCTATCAAGCTAAAATAATTATTTTAGTTTTCCAAAGAGTGTCTTACTGGCCTGCAAAGAAAAAAAAAAGTCAAATTAATCGTACTAAAAAAAAAAACAAAAAAACTTTCATATACACATAAATAAAATAGATTTTATGATTGTATTTATTAAATTCTGTCATTTAATGTAAATGAATTTAAAAATCATAAACTTGATTAATCACTGGAACGCTTCTGGATTTATTCAAGAGGGATACTAGTTCTTATCTAATCCACTAAATGTTTTTTTCTTTTCTAAGGAGAGAGATATGGTTTCTTGAAACATATTCTTAGGGTGCTAGGTAACTCTCCTGTCTGGTTCATAAAAGAATGAAGAACTTGATTTCAAAGTGCTATTCCCTATTAGATAGCACCTGCCCCCTCACCTAAAAAAGTAAAGGCCAAGTCCATTGCTTGAGGCACCTCCCAAAATGGAGTAATATTGATGGTGTCAAACAATTTTTAGCACTGCCCTAAATTCTGTATTTGTGCACAGATTTGTCTTTGTGTTGCATTCTAGTCAGGGTGGATGGGTTAGGTATCATTAAATTGGTGGAACCATTCAATAGAACTCTTCAGAATATATTTTATAAGAGTTAATGAAGTTTTGGTTTGGTTTGGTTTCTTTGTTTCATAGCATATCAACCTTTGTGGGTTATTTCATGCCAAAGCCATCTTTGTAAAAGAACAGAAGTGATAGTATTAACCAATAGCTGAGGGAGGAATAAGGGAGTTTATACTTTTCCCAGGGTAAAGAAGGGCAAGCTTGGCAATATGACAGCAATGGGAAAGTAGCTGAAGGTACAAGAAGTGATCCTCTCCCAAAAGGTGATACAACCTGTTCTGCAGCTTTATCCAAAGTTGACAAAATGTGTCGAGACGAACCTGCCTAGATAAGAAACCAATATTCCATCCTTAGATGACTCGGGTTTTTGTACAGATAGAACAAAGCATCAAATGTTAGATCCTTTCTGAAGTGATAGAATTACCCTACTATTTTTACTGAACCCTTTGCAATTGATGTTATATAGGTGCCCCACTTCAAATCAGCAGTAGAATTTCTCAAAACAGTTGATCTCTTTCAATTGAGTTCTGCCAATTAGACAGGTGAAGAATTCTAGCATTTTAGACACAATTTCAAATTCAGAGAGAAATGGAGGTAAGATTTTTCTTTTGATATATGTATAAAAAGTTCCATCAATTAGAATAAGGGGAGGGGGAGGATAAAGAGATTTGATAGGGTGAGGGAAAGATAATAGCTTAGTTTTGATATTGACCATACAATCCAATATGGCTGCTAAATCTATTGTTACCTAAACCTACAAAAAAGGAAACATTTACAATTTGTTCTTAAAGTTTCCAAAGGGTCCTAAAGAAATAAAATAATATAATTTTTAATATAATAACATTTAAAAAAAAAATTGTCATAAAATAAGACTCATTTTACTGAAAGGGTTTTTGCTTATAAGACAATTCACTTATAAAATGATGTTCTTGTTTTTAATAAAGCTTTGTAACCTTTAAAAATTCTTATTTTAATTTAATAATACCCTGATTGTACATTAATATTTCATTTATAGAAATAGAATCAGATAATCATAATTTACAATAATAAAACATTTATATGTAAATATCACTTCAAAGTATAAATATACACTTACACAATGATCAATACAATGGAAAAGGTCCATCAATTCCTCCACACACTGTTCAGTTGTACTACTACGGCTGCTAACCCGATCGTTGCATGTATCCAGTTTCTCTTGATAACTCATGCAACGAGATTCCTTACAATTTGTTCTTAAAGTTTCCAAAGGGTCCTAAAGAAATAAAAGAATATAATTTTTAATATAATAACATTTTTAAAAAAATTCAGTTTCTTGAAATCAAAATATACTTCTAGTAACAACTAGTAAATCTCCATTTCAGAGAATAAATCTTAAAACTAAGTGTTACTAAACCAAATTAAAGGGAAAAGAAGATCTTAAAATATATATACACCATTCAGACATATACAAATAGTATTTTGAAATTAAAGTATTCTTATAATCAAAAACAAAATAATAAAACAAACAACTGAAGGATACCACAAGGTATCATAGTTTTTCCTATAGAATAATAATTTTAAAATACTAGGGTGAGTCAAAAGTTTTGCAATATTTTGATAATGTGTGTACAATTTGGCAACTCTAGATGCTTTTACTGAAATTCTGAAGGTGATAAATCACATTGGTCTATGAGATACAAATCTTGAATGTTACATATTGAAATTGCCCAGTTTAAAATCATAAAGTAGAAGTTTATAAAATAGATTAGATAACAACATTCATTTGTGCAGCTTTCAAATTACATTCAGAATGAAGTAATGCATTATGTGTCAAGTGTACCAATTATCATGGTATGAGTTTAAACTGTTTCAGTCAAGCGATATACACACAGCAAACTAGCATATACCAAAATATTGTAAAACTTTTAACTTACCCTAGTAATTACAAAATCTTGGGAACAAAAGCTAATGTAATATACGCAATAACGATCCTAGATTTCTGTCTCAATATTCAGGTATTACCTAAATATCCGATAGATTCAGGTTAACTTAAAAAAATTTTAAGGTGTGAATTGATTAAATTTTGACATTAATATCTTTATACAAAGTTGGTTGTTTGGTTTAGTTTTTATGGCATATCAACATTGTAGAATATTTAATGCCAAATCCTGTTTTTATATATATATATGATTTCTAAACACATTTTGTAGATAACATTTTTACACAGTTGCACACAGTTAAATGGTTTCAAGTATAGCTATATAACAGTCTGCCCTACTATTTACCCATAGATGGTAGAGAACAAATCAGTTTATGCTTTTCCAATGGTCATTAGCATAAAATGGAACACAAACAGCTTTATCATTTTAAATGTAGGTTATAATCTACTCTAAAATAAACTTAAGATATACAGATTGAGCAATTAAAAGTGAAATTTATTATTTAATTTTATGATTTGTATTGGATTTCTCTAGTTTCTCTTCATCATCAGTTCTTTATTTTGAAATGTCTGCTTTGTTTCCATTGATGCTTGTTTTGTTATCATTTTTCATAAGTTTATTCTCCAAATATTTGCCCAGTGTATTTTTAACATGGCAGTTGAGTTCTATTTGACCCATAGATAGGATCCTATCAGGTGCTACCACTATGGGCCAGAGTGGACCTGTGAGTGATGGCAATAAAGAGTACTCTGCATTCCCCAAAGCTCCAGCATTACTGGAGCTTCACCATCAGATTTTTAAGTATCATATCAAGGATACTCTTTGAGAGAGTTTTACCCCTCGGCAGAGATGCAGTATTCTGTAAGTAGATCTTAAGCTTTCCACTGTTTTATAAATTATATTCAACATATTAATTAGAAGAAATATTCATCAAGATGAATGCTATTTGTAAACAAGTAAAAAGTAAAAACAATAAAATTCACAGCAGATTAAGGGAAAAACAGATGTTTGGAAATTTAAAAAAAAAAAAAAAAAAGGTTTAAAACTTCAAATTCTCAGCATTGAGAATTTTTGAATAAATTTGAATCGATAACAAAAAAGTTAAAAGATCTTGGACTTGATATTTTTGTGAAAAACTACTTTAAATGCTCAAAGCTAAAAATGATACTTATAAGGAATTTATTTTTCACTAGAAAATTCAATTAAGAAAAAACATTAGAATTAAAATAAGGTTCTACAACAGAAAAATACTATCATTAGAGGAATGAATATTTCTGTAACCATTTATAGAATATTTATTGTTGCCTTCCACTATTTGATACAAAGTCTTTTTTATAATGGTGGTTGAACTATTTATGACCATCTTTTATTTGTAAGCATTAAAATTCATTTTAATTAATATTCTTTTAATCTTTTCAATTTTAGATGTTTTTTCAATTACAAACAGTTTAAAAAAAATAGTCAAATAATTGAATAATTCTTCTAAAAAATAATATTTTTGCAGTTTTGAATTATAAAAGTGAAATAGCATGTGGTTGGCTTTTTAAAAAGACAGGTTTTAAAATGTCAATTCTAGTTGTAAGCTAAAAATCTATTTTATTTACTTTTAATAATGAAAGATATACTAGCCTTGGTATTATACTGACATATCAGCTACAAACTGGTTAGCGGGGCCTCTCGTTTGGGGTGATGGTTAGAAAGCTAGGTTATCAGCCCACTGGTAACGAGTGTAATTTTCAATAGTTCTGTCCTATACTTCTGATCTTGTGTTAAGTAAAGCAGAAGAAATGACTACAAACTTATAGGTATGTGAACTTAACAAAATCAAAAAAACAATTAAAACTTAATTTTAACTTACCACTAAATCTTCTTCGTCTTCTTCTTCCTCCTCCTCTTCTTCTTCCCCTTCTGCTTCTTCTGCCTCTTCAGCTTCTCCAGCCTCTTCTTCCTCTTCTGGTTCTTCGTCTTCTGGCTCCTAAGAAAAATGATTTTTTTTTTCTTTTGATTAAAACTCAAAACTATCAGAAGGTTTCTGCAAGGGGATGATTACAAAAATAAATGAATTTTTTCAGTAGAAACATTCAGAGCATATTAATATTATTTGTCCATATTGTCTGGTTGATATTGACATCTGAAGGTTGATGGGACTATACAAGGGGTCAATAAATGCGTGAGATCAAAATGATTCATTTTAATAGCATGTCAACCCACTTTGGGTTATTCTAAGGCTAGAGGTTACATAATTGCATTTATTGTACATTTATATAGACATTTTTTTGTGTAGTTGCTTAAGCTTTTTTTTTTTTTTTAAACACAATTATATAATATGAAGTATTCCTATTTAATAGAAATAATTTGCATACAATTGTAAGCTTTCAAGTATTCCTATCTAATACTAATAATTTGTACTCAGTTAAAAGCTTTCAAGTATTTATATCAAATTCTAAAAATTTATTCATGACTACATGGTTTCAAGTAACTATTCCTATTTAATAATAATTTGTTTGCACAGTTATATGGTTTCAAGTATTCTTATCTAACACCAATAATTTTCAAGCTATTATATCGTTTCAAGCAACTAATAATAATCATGAGGTTTCAAGTCTTCCTAACATTAATAATTCGATTTAATAATAATCGTATTGTTAGCACACAGTTATGTAGTTTCACATATTTACATCGAATATAATTTTTAAACAAATCTATTTGACCCCTAGATGGGACCCTAATAAGTACTACTAATCCGAGTCAAAGTGGACCTGGCAGTAATGGTAATGAAAGGGTACTCCACACTCTCCAGAACTAGAGCCTTATCACTGGATGCAAGTTAATGTCATACTCAGGACACCCTTTTTTTGATGGGGGAAGGGGTTTTACCCCTTCACAGATGATACAGTCAGTTCTGCTGACAAGGCAGTGGAGATAAGAAGGAATTTGATATTCACAGTAGGAATTCCAAACTTGACATTAAAAAATAAAACCGATTACTCTCATAATAGATTGGTAGATGTGACTGTCATTTAGTGCAGGTCAGGGGTTGCACCTGCAGTGAGCTGAGAAAGACAACAAGAGGCTTTCAGGGTCATGAGGTCAGACCAAGCTATAAGAAGAGAACACAGAGAAATAAAGCTTTGTAAAGTTGCCAGCTGTGTGTATATAGACTGATCAATGTCATGTGATAGGGAAAAACAATGAGAGTTTTATCTCGGAGTTTCTGATTTCAATTGGCACTTGGTTTGGTTGGTATGCACTCAGCTGTTGTTTCCAAGTCAGTAGTAACAAGAGATTACATATTTGTCATTTGGAATGTCTTTCATTTATCTCCTGTAGACTATCAAATGTATTTTTTTACAATTACTGTGTCTTGAATGCCTATATTACTATTGATAAGTGAGAATCAGTCATATAAAGATTTACCAGTTTCACATTTCTGCAAAGTCTCGAGCAAATCTTTTGAGATGATTCAGTAATTGGAAGATACTCCTTCAAAACAGGAATAATATGCCTTACAGTTCAATAATTTACAGCAACTATTCCAATTTATTAATAATTTGTTTGAACAGTTAAATGATTTTAAGTAACTAATTATCCTTAATAATAAATAATATCTTAAGGTAAATATTAATATAAATAATTTGAACACGGTTATATGGTATCAAGTATTCTAATCTAGTAAAAAAGTTTTCAGATTTATTTGACCCATAGATGGGATCCTAACAGGTCCTACCACTCTGGGTCAGAGTAGACCTGGGAGTAATGGTAATGAAGGGGTAATCCACACTCCCCAGATCTATTTAACCCATAGATGGGATCCTAACATACTACCACTCCGAGTCAGAGTGGACCTTGGAGTAATGGCAATGAAGGAGTAATCCACACTCCCCAGATCTATTTAACCTATAGATGGGATCCTAACATACTACCACTCCGAGTCAGAGTGGACCTTGGAGTAATGGCAATGAAGGAGTAATCCACACTCCCCAGATCTATTTAACCTATAGATGGGATCCTAACAGATACTACCACTCAGGGTCAGAGTAGACCTGGGAGTAATGGCAATGAAGGGGTGACTTAACTCCCTAGAATTTTAGTTCTGGAGCTCTGGGGGAGCATTTTTAATCCAGTGAGTGAAGCTGAATGCCCTACTGAAAGAAATCGATTTCGTGCTCAAGTGACAGGTAAATATATATATATATTGCCTCCTTCTGCATGTGCTATTGGGTGACTAATGCCCTCAGTTAAAGCTACAAGCAAGATGTTTATAAGATAGTTGCTAGATATGTTGAATTTGCTAATAGAAAAGTACATCCTTTCAGTCAATGTAGGACTGGTGTGATCCAATCAGAACCGGACAGACCCACTAATTAGAGTTCCTTTGCTTTGGCCGTGTAAAACCCGAGGTTCTGTACAGCTGATTGAGATTCACCAAGCACCCCGAAGTTAAACAGATGCTGTAATTCATTAGAAGGGTTAACCCATCCTTAATGGAGGAAGCAGTGAGGTTGGTTGTTTTAAGTGTCAGTCTATGGACTCAACTCTGGTGCAATGGCAGAAAGGAGGACACACTTTGAGTGAAACGTTGAACTGGCTAGCCATCACAGTCTACATCTCCTCAAATTCAATACATAAAGAACGTGTGATGCAGGTGCTTCTCAGTACCTTAATGGTGTTAATGCCAAGCAATAAGTCGTAGTCTAGAGTTTTCTTCCATATCACCAGCACATTGATTGTAGAAGTGTTGTCAGGTTTGCTGTGCAAATCCTGATGGTGCCACTTCTATAGCAGGCCGTGTGATTCTAGTCATGATGATCACCTCTCACATCCTGCTTTGACCAAATCCGAGAGAACTTTGTACTCAAGATGAAGTATGAGCATCCAGAGTCTAAGATAGCTGAGCATTGTGCTCTGTCAACGTAGACTGTGACAGTTGGTAGTACCATGTTGAAACCTTGCATGGTGTATAGACCAGAGCCAATGTCTTGTCCTCACTCTAACCAGGTGACCAATCTTATTGTACTAACAATAATGTATGTGAGCCATCGGCATCTCTGGGTGCAGTCACTTGGTTTGTTTAGTTTAGTTTTACGGCATATCAACCTCATCGGTCATTTAATGCCGAATCAAGTTAAAGAAAATAAGTCTGAAAAGAAATTCAAAGGAGAGGTCTTAAGAATTAATGATAAACTTTAGATAATTACTTGGTGAATTGCTTTTTTTTATCAGGAGTTTATTTGTAGGGAATCATGATAAAAAAACAAAAAACAAACAAACTGTGAAATAGGTTGGGGAAGGGATCAGTTTGTTAGATTTTTGTGTATAACTTCACTGTTTTTAGAAATGATATCACATTATTCATTTCAGTGTTTTGGAACAGTTCCTTCATATTGTTTGCACTATAGATGGTTTTTCTTATATGGGCTAGGTCGGTACATTTGATGAGAATGTGCTTCACGGTGTATTTGGTCTGACATGCATAACACATTGGTTGTTGTTTTCCTTCGAGTAAATAAGAGTGTGTTATCCTTGTATGACCTATCCGGAGTCTGGACAATGTAACCTCCTCTTTTCATTTTTTTTTTTTTTTTTTAAAGCTTTGCTTCCATTCCCAGTGTGGGTTTAATTTCTAATAATTTATTATTTTCATTATTTTTCCAGCATTGTCATCTTTGGTGTAGTATGTATTTATTTATTATCATTTTAAAGTCTGTATGTAGTATTTTAAATTTCTTTTCAGTGGTTAGGTTTATGGTAGACCTGGCTGCTTTATCTGCTTGGTCATTTCTACTGATGCCTGTATGACTTGGGACCTAACATATCTGTATATCATTGTCATTTGATAAATTCTTCAATTTAGAAAAGTATTCTTATTATTAATGGGTGATCAAATTTTCTGTTCTTTTTCAGTGATTCCAACACTGATAGTAAATCTGAAAAGATGATGAATTTGTTATTTCTTGATTCTGAGATGAGGTCAAGAGCCATGTTGATCGTACAAGCTTGTGCGCTGAATATAGAGGTATCATTTGGGAGATGTTCTTTAAACATTTTTCCTTTATGTATTGTAGCACATCCTGTTATTTTATCCACTTTAGATCCATCCGTGAAGATGTGAAAGTGTTTAGGATATTTCTCCTTAACTTTTTCTAATTCCTCTTGGAAAATTAACAGATGGGTTTTATTTTTGTGGAATTTATGAAGTGTTAAGATTATGTTTGGGGTCCTTATAGTCCAAGATGAAATATCTGGCATGATTGTTTTATGGATTTCAGTCAGGTCTACTTCTCCTTCTCCAATGATTGTTTCCACCCAGAGGCCAAAGAGTTTTATGGCTTTTTCATTCTTTTGGAATAACTCTTTGTACTTGGGATGAAAAACTTTGTGTGCCAGATTTGTTGAGCATGACTTTCATTTAACGTAGTACTGGAGGGCCAGTTTGCAGCTCCTAATATTTGCAGGAGCTTCATTAGCCTCTGCATATAGGCTCTCAGCTGGAGATGTTCTAAAGGCTCCAAGCACTAGCCTGAAGCCTCCATGATAGATTAGGTCGAGGGTTTTTTAAGTAGCTTTTTCTAGTATATGATACTGCCATAGTCCAATTTAGATCTAATTGATGATCTATATCATAATAATAATAATAATAGCGTATTTTGGTCAGCTCCCCATTTTTTGTGGGCACAGTCACTTGTGAAATGATTGGGTCCACTGCACTTGTAGCAAATAAAAGATGGGTCTGCACCAGGAAATTGCTGAGTACTCTGGGTAGGTTGCACAATGATACTGACTGGTTCTTCCACTGCAGTCTCATCCTTCATAATCGTCCAAGCTTGAGCCAACAGCTCTTTAAGAGACAGAGAATCCATTCTGCAATAAAACTACATGAACCTCTTCACTGGGCCAAGAAGTCTGCGCACAAACATGCACACCATCGCATGATCCAGTATTCCTTCAAAAAGGACTGCCAACTTTTGTAAATGCACCAAGTAGACATTGATGGACTCACTCAGGTGTAACATATGTGCCTCAAACTTCTCATACCCTGTAAAGTTGTCAGCAGCAAAAGCTGTGATTGATGCTTTCTTCATTTGGGTTGAATCTGATTTGCCACATTGGATAGTTGCTGGTACACTGCGAACATTCCACCAGTTAGTCGAAAAGGAATGACACAATCAATCTGCTTCACTCTCAATAGGTCACACAGCAATTCTACCTTCTTGACCGATTCAACAACAAGAATAATCTTTAGATTGAAATAGCCTTCCATGTTTGCTGAAATAGCTTGTTGGATATCAGTTGACCTCTATTACTGGACAATCATCCTTTCATCTTTGCACACTGCCTCTTTTAGGCAGGTAGTTGTCCTTGCATGCAAATTAGTGCTATCTATCAAAAACACAAGCACTGTGCATACACCCCAAATGAATTGTGAATGGCAGCCTGGCAATTAAGATATGAGTGGACATTTTTGAGTTAGGTGAGTGGAAATATTTCTCGTTACAGATATCAACCGATTTAAGGTTATTTTATGCCAAGGGGTTAGAGAATTGTAATCATTGTATGTTCATATTCAAATTTTTTGTGTAGTTTAAGAGTTTTTAAAAAAACTTTTTTACATGGTCTTATCAAATACAAATAATTTGTAAACAGATCTACTTGACCCATAGATAGGATCCTAACACATACAACCACTGTTATATAGTCATCTACAGCATCACAACGGCACAATAATTAAACAGACGCAAGGACAAAGACGCATGAAGAAAGGACGCAAGAGGAAGACACAGGAATGAAGGATGTAGGAAGACTTCTTTAGAATTATATTTACCTCTCACTTTATTGCAAGGGTTCGAAAGGGTTGTTGAAGGGTTGCATGTGAGAGGATGCTGGAGACTGAACATAAACTTCATATTTTGACCTCCACTACTTATGACCGTCACGTTGTGTCTTTCTTGTTCTCTTAGATGCTCAACCAGAGGTCTTGGGGTTCACTCCATCGGGGCTTTTCCGAGGACCTCCTCGGTCGGGTGTGGCCTTCCCTACCACATCTGGTCTCTACTGTCTGGAAGTCTGCTGGCAACTGCATCGGGGGTTTCCGAGGTCCCCCTCGGTCGGGTGTGGCCTTCCCTACCACATCTCGTCTCTAACCCTCTGGGAGTCTGCTGGCAACTGCTCTGGGACCCAAACTCAACTGAGTTAAATAATAACTCAACGCCCACACGATCGCCTACTGGATCTTTGAAATTGAATGTTTTTCGTCATCAAGCGGAAATAACTGTCATGCAGTTCAGAGGTTACTCTCTTCCGGTGCATGACTGTAATGGCACAATGAGACCTTCACCTTATCCCATATCATAAGCCTTAATCCGCCCACGCGATCTCTTTTGATTACTGGCCATTGGAATGTGTCACTTCCTTCCGGTGTATCACCTAGGAATAGCATTTTTGGGGCTGGGTCGAAGGTCAAAATATAACACCACTCCAGGTCAGAGTGAACTTGAGTGTAATGACAATGCAAGAGTATTTCATATTCCCCAGCCTCACCATCAGATGAAGCTGAGTCTTCTACTCAGGATACTCTTTTTTTGGGATGGGAGTCTTACCTCTCGACAAGAGATGTAGCTAGCATATTCTAAGCCCCACTGACAGGGCAAGGTTAATTAGAAATTCCATAAAGAGGCTGGTCTAAAATAGAGGGTAATCTCTGATCTAGAGACGATAAAGATAGAACACTCATCAAGCTCAAAATATCAGTAGCTGTTTCACAAAACCTTTTAATCAATTTGAGTATTAAAGTTTAAAAAATTTATATATATATATATTTTTTACACATCCAGTATAATAGTCATCTGGCTGCAGAAAATATCCTAGTGTCTAAAGTCCAACCAAATTAAGCATTGGTTTGGTTCTACTGAGGTAACAAAGTATCTTTGCCGTAATAATTTGATAAAATATCCTACAATCAATAAACGATGTTCTTTTCAAAGAGCAGTAGTAGGAAATTGAAGAAAAACAAAAACTTAAGGGAGACAACTCCAGTTTACTAAAGATAGTGGCATAAAGAGGTCATTTTTCGACCTTGCTTTAACTGAGATCCTCTGAATAACATCCTGTAAATGACTTTAAATAAAACTTAGAGTAATTTAATTTACTTAGTAGACAAATGTGAAAGAATTTTATAAGTATAGACGTATATACTTTTTGGGGGGCAATACTATAAAAAAACAATGGCAATCTATTCTTAGGTAAAGACTTGAATAAAAAAAAAAAAAAAAAAAAAAAAAAAAAGGAAAAAGGAGGGATTTTTAATAATTAAGAAAGTAAACACGAGATTTTGAAGGACAACAGACATTTTTCTTTTTGAAAGGACCAATTAATTTAAAAAGATAAAATTGACAAGGCCTTATACATTCGTATTTCCAATTGACTTTAAAAGATAAGTCTACTTGCGTGGGATAAGTTACGAGAAGTAAGAGACTTGAAAGAAAGAAAGAAAAGAAACAAATCTATGTGACAATTCTTTGTACTTTTATATTAGGTTGATAAAAAAGTTTCAATGCTGAAAAACTCTTTCCTAAATTCTACAATTGAAATTAATAAATCAAAGTTGTGAAGTGGTACGTGACAATTACTTGAATTAAATTAGAGACACCCACTCGACCTTTTATGAGTAAAAAAAAACTCCAAACAGGTGTTACAAATAATTTTTTTTAATTATAAAGAAATTATAAGTAACATATAAATATTATGTTAATAAATAAATATCGACAACAGTGTCATCGGGATTTCACAGAAAAAATAAACGAAAGAAATCTAAGTCAAGGTGTAAAAGGGCATTCATATTCTTCATTGAGAATATTGTTCTGTTTTTTATGAAACTTAATTAAACATTAACAAAGCACAACAGATAATTAAAGACTTGTATGAAAACAGCTAAAATCAGAATACTTACATCAGACGCGTGTAGACTTGTGATAAACTTCATTTTGAATAAGATCAGCGTGGACAAGAAACGAAAAGTCAAGGATTGAATGACACGAAAAATGCCCGGATGTTAATTTGTAATGGGAGGTAACTCGGTAATACTATTGTGAGGGGATAACTTGCTATCAAGATATTTTTTACAACACTTTTATTTCATTCCTATATTTATGACAGAAGACTTAGCACAAAGACTTTTTTCATTTACTCACATTAATGTAACTCTTTTGAAATATGAAAGATTAGAAAATAGTCATAAAGGACTGAATTATGAATGTCTTCGTTTTCTAATGCTATCAATGCAATTTTTAGTAACAATTTGATTAACTAACATCGATGACTTATTTTCATTATTGAAGAAACCTGTTAACTTTGGACGACAATTTGCCCTACATTACACGAAAGATTTTTTTTTGATTATGGGTATTCATTGATAAATTAATGCCAGTCACGTTGTTTGGTAACTAAGGAGATTCCTGCTTAGTACTAGATAGCACCTTCTACTAAACTTTAGGAGAAGGTTCTTTTGAGCTGTTCTTTTGAGGTACTGTCAGCATTTGGAGAGGTAAAAGTCCATAGATGTAAGGGTACTGATAAAAACATAGGCTATAAAAAACCTATTTTGTATGGGATATTGATAAAATCAAATACTTTTATAGCTATATAGAATTAATTTTATTGAGCAATGGCTAGCAAGTTTGTGTTACCAGTTATTGATAATGTAACGAATTTGACCCTTACTAAGTGTCTCATTAAGTTTAGTATATATATATATCAGTAGCGACTCTAGCCTATTTTTGCTACTTGTGCCCCCCCCCGTCAACTTCAGTTCCCAACCCGTGGTCCGTGGACCCAAAGTAAGTCATCATAGTCGCTATTGCGTGATTCTCCATTGTATAGCACAGATTGACAAACGTACCTTGCATGGTGTTTTTTTTTTGTTAACAATCAAGATACTATATAATTTGTAGTCTTGTTAATACAGTAGATAAGATAATTTTTTTTTCTTTCAAAAGTATAGAAGAAAAGAGAAGATGTTCATTACTATGACGAGAAAAATATGTTTATTAGAATAAAGAAACTGATGACAATATACACAGACACAGCTAGTAGTTTCAATTTCGCTTAAAATAAAGATTATTTGTTGAAAATGTATTCAAATAAACAAATTTTAGTTACAGAATGTAATATATGCAACATTCATTAAAGAAATAGACATCTGTTAGTGAAAAAACGAATTAAAACACGCCGTTTAACCAATATTTACCATAGCGATGATGATGACATCGGCGACGGCTCTAATCTGCTATCCTCTCTCTCTCTCTCTCTCTCTCACTCTCTCTCTCGGTCCCTCTCCCTCTTCCCAATACATCTATCAGCAGTCACACGTGCTAAGATGTTTTAGCACAGTGTTAGGGTTCCTCTTGCTATTGGCTACAGCCAAAAGCGTATTTCTCTAACATTACTGTTATTATAAGGGTCTAGTGCCTGGCACGGATCGGGCGTTCAACGTTATAGCCGATTTTATGGGATGTTCAATGAATCTAACGGTGGCCGGACAAAGACCATCGTTCAAAACAGCATCGTTGTATTATTCCCAGATATATTTATGAACTTTTGGCTACTTAGTTATCGAAACTTGAATAGATACGTAATTTAATTGAGATCAGACTAAGTATGTTTGCTTGAAATTAATGGATGATTTTAAATCCATTTTGAATAATATTGACCGAGTTATTGGTCGTGCCGGGCACGAGTAGCACTAGTCCCGTCTCCGCCCCTGATATATATATATTACGTATAACCATCTATCTATCTATCTTACCGGTGAACAGTAATGGGTATGTGTTACGTGTGTAGAGGTTAATATGGAATAAAGACAACACAGAACTAGAGAGAACAACGACTATCTTTATTGAGTCGTCATACAGGAAGTGGGGTTCCTCGTATGAGAAGAGTTTCCAGACCAGGGGTCGTGATCTGGAAGGAGACGGGTGTGTGTGTATTGCTTATACACTTAACAGTATGTGCATTCCTCATCAATATATTGTGTTAGTATAGCATTTATTCTAAGGCTAACAACAACAAATAAATGAATTAATACTTCGTTTAATTCTAAAAAATTATGAAACAAGGAATAACAATATACAGTCCTCCCTGTGTATAAAATTGAGTTTAAGGGACTTACCGGCGCGCTGAAGAAGATATCTATTATCTTATTGTTGTCTTTCTGAGAGCTTTTAACGTCCCCGCCTCACGGAACGTCTGGTGGAATCTTTCCGACTGGGTTTTGGATTTTTGCGCCAAGACTTCTGGGCTCATCACGTGATTAGTATATTCAATCACAAAAGCCTCTCCATACCGGAATTACCATTTTATTAACCCAACAAATACGTTGGACACTATTGTGTGGGGGTAATTTGCTGACTAAGTAGTCATCACAAGCAGTGGTTACCTTCTTCACGCCGCTGGCAAGTATCGTATTTTTTTAATGTTATAAAGATTTCCTTTTCATTTCTAACTGCCGTTTTGTTTATTTCTCATTTAGTAAACTTTTGTTAGATTACAACTCTATCTATCTATCTATCTTAGGGATTACATCCGTTAACTTCCAAATAATGCTTCTAATAACCGCTACGTTGCGTGACCAAAGTTGCATATAAAAGAGTGCTGCAAAGTCAAAACTCTCTCTATCTTTCTTTCTCTCTCTCTCTCTCTCTCTCTCTCTCTCTCTCTCTCTCTCTCTCTCTCTCTTCGTTTCTGTTTCGACAACCAGAAACACGCACAAGTGTGGGCGTTTCTGGACAGAGGGACCCCCGCTCCAACATATCTAATGTATGGCGCACGTTACCTAGACATAAGACTTCACACAATTGCCTCCATTCTATTTAAGACTTTTAACTTATACTAAAAGACTCTTCAACTACACTATAGGACTTTTTTTCCTATAATGCTGTCTTTTAGTAGTTCATGTCATTTCTGTCGTCATTTTATTAGGTTTGCTCAGCCAATAAATATATTGTTGTTAATTCGTCGTGAATTGTTTTACATTATTTAGCATGAGGAAATATTAAACTATGATACAGTCCCTCTATCATGTGCTCCCAAGATCATGAAGATGACAAACCACATTGGACTGTGTGATACTGAGCTCGCCTGATACTCTCTGAATGCTACTCATCGGATTTGCCTCTATAGTTTGAAGAACAGTATCGGAATCCATAGTTTTAAACCTACCTGACATTGCTTGCTTGTCAAGAATTTTGCAACCCGGGTGAAATCCCTCAACCATCTGGTTACTGTGCAGCGATCAACTACACCTTGATCTTTCACGGAACATATTTTTGGTTGTTTCCACAGCGCCGTGGCTCAACTTGAACTCATAAAGCATAAGTTCCCAAATTCGACTACTTTGCACGTTTATCTGTGTGGCTTTCAAATTGCAGATGGAGTGAAGCAATGCACAACATATCAGTGTACCAACTACTACAATGCTACCAATCACGTCAGGTGTCTATCATGATTTGAACTGCATCAGTCACGTGATATACGGGCCACAAACAAGCACCTATTAAAATAATGCAAAACTTTTGACTCGCCCTTGTATTTAGGCAAACTTGCATATACAACCAAAATATTGCAAAACTTTTGACTCACTTTGGTATTTAAGCAAACTAGCACTTACTACCAAAATATTGCAAAACTTTTGACTCACCCTTGTATTTAGGCAAACTAGCACATACAATCAAAATATTGCAAAACTTTTGAAACGCCCTTGTACGTAGGCAAACTAGCACATACTACTAAAATATTGCAAAACCTTTGACTCACCAGAGTAATTCATGATACCAAATCAAGAATGTAGTCTGTCTATTATCGAGACAATACAGGCTATGATTGGTACAAGATATCGGAAATAAGTGGATGTTTGTATAAATGTAAATATCTTGGAAGACAATCAATATTTAAAAATCAATTGGAGCATGTTCCTGCAAATTACCTATCTAAGTAAGTAAATTAGCCGACCGTAGTCGAGAGCGAACCGAAGGTTCTTTTTTCAATAGCTACTACTCTGAGGTATAGGAGAGGGCGCTACTCCTTTCTGCGGATTGCTCCACTTACTCTTGATCCCTATCCTATAATGCTAAGTGTTAAGCAAGGAGGCATCAAGTACCATTTTTTGAGTCTCTGGTATGACTCGACCTGGGACTGAACACAAGTTACAAATTCCACAACAGAGGGTTTGGAAAAGTTTGTGGAAATGGTCGCAAAAGAATTTTTATTAACTGTAGTCATTGCAAAGTCTTAACCAGTCGTAAGCAAATTGCAGTCCATAGGCTTAATTTCACGAGGACAATAATGATTATTAAAATTTTGTTTGTCTCGTTTCATTTTCACATGGTCTCTCTCTGTCTCACTCTGTATCTCTCCCTCGAAAAGGTTTGGGGATGCTGGTGTCAAAGAAGACATATTTTTATATTGTCAATTGAATTGAGTAATTGGAAACTTACTACTTTTATGGAGATTTTCATTAAGTATTTTAGATTAATATTATCTTTCAATTTAAAAGTGATAAGTGAAATTATTTAATTGTCATATTGCTGAGTATGTACCTGTAATTTAAAGAAAAATAGTTTTTATAACATTTTGATTCATAGATTATGAAAATATTCAATTTTTTTATACACGGATCATTTTCATATTGAATACATTGATTTTTCAAGTATTCATTTTTCTTTTCTTTTAATTATTCCATCATCTATCAACATCAGCGGTGTGTGTTAATCACATATTTGATATCAGCGATAATACTTTACTAAGACAAAATTTTTTATAGAAAATATTTTTACCGAAGAAAAAAAATCAACTGTTCTTTTTTTTATGCTTATGCATATGTTTTTCTGAAGTGAAAATGGTTGAGGTAACTTCTACGAAAAACTAGTTTGAATTTTTTAGTAGTGCGCCCCGCTTGATGATGAGCCATGTCTCATGCAGCCCGCTTCTCAAAAAAAGTTGCCCATGTCGGATCAAAGTCACCAGGACAAAAACCACGTTTCGATTTCTGGACAGGGATGCTGGAGCATTGCAAAGACGGTGATATAATAATGGAGTATCTAATTTTCAGTGATGAGTCGATTGTTGTATGAATAAACTGAAAGTGTTTCTCTACAAAACAGTGTATCATGAATGTCAATATCTTAAACAGATTATTGAAATATCTTTCTTTTCTATATACACAATCGTCTGCAGATTGTTATTAGAGAAATAGTAAGATTTGGATTAAAACCTTTGCAAATTGAGATTTCTGTTTAGAATGCCAAGCGAAAGGTTAGTCGAAATCATCAATCAATAATGAA
Source organism: Sepioteuthis lessoniana (assembly GCA_963585895.1). Taxonomy (NCBI): domain Eukaryota; kingdom Metazoa; phylum Mollusca; class Cephalopoda; order Myopsida; family Loliginidae; genus Sepioteuthis; species Sepioteuthis lessoniana. The sequence continues at coordinate 6,524,929 of OY757929.1, read as the reverse complement.
TATTTCTCCGTGTGAAAACTCACATCTGTGTATCAATTCGATTAATTTCAAATAATTTTTGAGTGATTGATAAGAAATAAATATCAATAAATTCTATTTGAAATGAATAAAGAATACCTCCACAAATCTCTAGATTTGCATTCATTAAAATCAACAATATAAAATAGATTAGTTTTTCATAGTATTATCATTTTTAAGTAAAAATGAATTTTGTATAACTCAAGGTCAGCCCAACGGCTGGATGAGGAGCTGAAACATCACGCAAAACAATATTATCTCCTCTGGAAGTTTGTTGCTTGTTGAAACAAAACAAGATCTTAATACAACAACTGCTTCTTTCAATTTGATAGTCATATAATTAATATATGTGTGTGTGTGTGTGTGTTTACCTTATCTCTCTGTACTAGCAGGACATGATACAAGATCAATTTGTAAGCGGTGTTTAACAGGTTTATATTCAGATTTTTCCTTCTCTTAGGGTGGTTGCCATATCAAAGTTAAAGAGCCTAGTCTGTCCTACTATTTACTCATAGCTGAAAGGAGAATAATTGGATTCATACCTTTCCCAAGGTGTTAGTACAATATGAAATGCAAACAGCCTCGTCCAGGATTTGAATTCTGTTCTACTTGCCCATTCCCAACGACGATAACCTATTACGCCCCACAATACATGCAGACTAGCAACAACAAAACAAACAAACAAAACAACAAACAAACTCAGACAACCACATCTAGTTTGGTAGATTGATTAAGTGTCCTTTTCATTAATAATGATAACTGCTTTCTTATTTAAAAAATGACATTATTGAAGTTGAATCACTTGAGCTGTGATTTACCAAAAAGTTAATTTTTAAAAAAAATTTACGGTTGAATTTCAAATTTTAATAAAAAAAAAATCCTTAAATTATGGTGAAGTTCTAACAAGTATATAAAAAAAACCTATTTTTCTGTGTCAATAGCTTATTTTGTTAAACTTATATATGCCTTTTATTTCATTTTGTCACTTATGTTAAAAAACCCCCCTTAAAGTTGTGAATTTTAGAATGAATTTTAGAATGATTATTAAATTTTTTCTAATCATTATCGTCCTGATTGTGTTGTGTGGAAAAAACTTATTTTCTTGTTGGCATTTGAATCCTACTTGGAATTATTTATTCATTGTGATAAATTAATCGTTGGGTAAATTTACCGCAGGAAAATGATTCGTGGCTAAATTTTCATAATTTAATAATTTCTATAAAGAATTTAATAAAAAGAGCTAAAATCCAATGTCATATAGATGTCTTGTGACCTCATTGCCTGAGGCATTTTGAATATTTTTACGAGTTGAATTAGTTATTATTATTTAGCATGTTTGAGTTGTAATTTTCGTGGTATAGACAGCAATCATTTGTCGAGATGTGGCAGTAATTATATATATATATATGCCAACGGATATATATATATATATATATATATATATATATATATATATATATATATATATATATATATATCCGTTGGCATGACGTTTAAAGTGTTCGCCAATGGCCCGGGAGACCGGGATTTAACCCTGTGGGGGTTGTATTTATTTTGGTTATTTCAGTAGATGTGCGTCCGTACTTTACGGGTATTGCTCCCAATATTATTTCCTCCACAAATACAACACAAAACTTTACAATGGCGTGAAAGAAATGGAATAGAACACAACGAACATTAAACAACAAACAATTTAATAGGCATATAACAGAATATGAAAACAAATAAAATATATGATGTGTAAATGGCCTTTTGGAAAATAAAGTTTGGCAAGAAGAAAATAAGTTTGTTTAAAGGTGTGTGTATGTTAACGGAGTCCGTAAATAAGTCGTTTTTACTTACATTAAGTTCATAGCGGGTTTTATGATTGTGGCGACAGCGTGTCGCGTAGATGAAAGAAAGTTTGTCGGGTTTTTCTTTTGAATGTGATTCGCGGCCATCTGTAGCTAGGTCATGAACTTTAGTTGAGGAAAGAAAGGAATTTGCTGGACAGAGTATCGGCTACTGCTTTACTGGCTTAGTGGCTTGTGGTTTAGTCTTAGTGTAAGTGAATGGCCCCTTAACTGTGTGTTATTTATATCGTAATAGTGGATCAAAGAATCGTCCTAAAATTTTGGCGCGTAGACATTTATTGACCAATCAGATTTGTATTTTACTATTTTATTTTCGAGCCTAAATATTTTCTGTTAGTTGACTTCCGATCCTACTTTTCTAGAATGTTCTATTCTATGTTTTTAGCTGATTGGTTGAAAAATATAAAAATGTAACTTAAATGCTAATGCAGTTTTGATCCTAAATTTCTAGAATGTTCTTAAGTATGTTTTTATTACTCATTTTAAGACTAGAAAAATGTGTATCCCATAACCCCATGTCGAGTCATACCAAAAACTCAAAAAATGGTACTTTTTGTCCCCTTGCGCTTAGCACTAAGCATTATAAGGCACGGATCAAAGGCAAGTGGAGCAATCCAGGGAAAGGAATAGCTCCCTTCCCTACAACTTAGTGTAGTAGCTATTGAAAAGGGAGCTTTCGGGTTGCTCTCGACTACGATCGGCCAACTTAGATATAAAAGAATCAGCTTACAGCTGTGGACAATAAAAAGTATAGAGTTTATTGAGATATCTAAATTAATGTAAATAATGATATTAATAATAATGATAATTTTGAAATACAACCGGATCACCTAATTTCGGCCAGACGACAAGACCTAGTGAAAAAAAAGAAAAAAGAAAAGAATAGTGGAATTTGCAGTTCCGGCTGACCACAAGGTGAAACTGAAAGGAAGCGAAAAGAGAGAAAAGTACCTAGACCTTGCTAGAGAACTGAAGAAACTATGGAACAATTATAATTGATGCGCTCGGTACAGTCACTGAAGGATTGGTACAGGGATTAGAGGACTTAGAAATAAGAGGACCGTTGGAGATCATCCAAACTACAGCATTATTAAGATCGACCAGAATACTGTGGAGAGTCCTGGAGACTTGAGGAGACTTGCTGTCACTCAAACTCCTTTGAGAAACCATCAGCTAATGCTGGTGTGAAACACTCTTAATGTTATAAATAATAATAATAATAATAATAATAATAATAATAATAATGTGGAGGTTTTGTGGTGATGGAGACGAAACTATTGATCTCATAATAAGCAAATGCGACAAACACAAAAGGAGTGCACGACTAGACATGACTGGGTGGGGAAGGTAATCCACTAGTTGGGTTTGGTTTTATGGCATGTCAACCATTGTATGTTATTTAATGCCAAATCCTCTTTATACATATATACTGAATATATATGGTTTGGTTGGGTTGGGTTTTATGGCATATGAACCATTGTTGGTTATTTAATGCCAAATCCTCTTTATACATATATATTAAATATATATACATATGATTTCTAAACACATTTTGTTGATAACATTTTAAAACGAGCCTGAGCTCATTTTTTTGCACACAGTTAAATGGTTTCACTTATTTCTATCTTATATGAATAATTCTATTTACTATTAATCATTTGTTTGCACACAGTAAAATTATTTCAATTATTGCTATGTAATAGTAGCAATTTAACATCATTCATTTGTTTGCACACATTTAAATAGATATACATGATTGTTGATAATTTCATTTTTAAATGAGTTAGAACTCATTTGTTTGCACTCTAGTATTGCTATTGTTTCTACACAGTTAAATGGCTTCAATTATTGCGATCTAACACTAATAATTCAATTCAATATTAATCATTTTTCACACAGTAAAGTGATTACAAATATTGCTATTTAGCACTAATGATTCTATTCAATATTACTCATTTGTTTGCACACAGTTAAATGGTTCCAAGTATTGCTATGTATTGTTACATATTGACCTTTGACTGCCAGTTAGTGTAGATTTTGTAAACAGGATGTACAGCTGTGTCATAAGGTAAATCAGGAACACCGGAAACGCCACGTGATTTGCATCGGAAGGAAAATGTGATGGCGTCAGAAAAATATATTATGGCAGAAGTTTTCGACTCCAGGAGTCAGTCGGGGAGAGCAGTCAGCCAAGCAGATAAGTCACGTGGTTTTGGGTGCTAGCCAGGGGCGGTGCCCCCCCCTTGGGTTGAGAAGCCTGTTCTGTATCAGTCTCTTGTGAAAAAACCTCGAAGTAAAGCCTGTGAATTTATTTCTCTCCACGTGGTGTCAATCATAGCAGTTCAGTTCTCTCTCTCTCAAGCAACAATTTCGACCTTTCGCAAATAAAAAGAGAATTCATATTTTTATAAACAAGTGTTATAGCCTTTTCATTCCGGATATACAACATTTTATTAGCGCCGAAAGATAGTTCACGCCAACATGACGTGGTTTCGAGTTTGGGTTATCCACTAGACGATCGAGGGAAAATCGGGCGATGAGAGAAAGAAATATGGAACAAGATGAAAAACAAAAGCACACCCGACCAAAGAAAGAAAGAAACAAAAAAACAAAAACAAAAAAAAATAATGGACAAACGAAAGGAAAAAAAGAAAGTTCAAGAAAGAAGACCCCCCCCCCGAAAGAATGACCACGACGCACCAAAACATGAAGGGGAAAGTTAGACATAAGACCCAGAACGAAAATTAGAACTAAAAAAACGGGGAAAAAGAAAGAAATCAACACATAAAGAAAATCAAAAAGAAATAGCGTTTGACAAAATCGACTGACAACAGAACAAATCACTAAAAGACCAAGTAGAAAGACACAAAAGAACAAAAAATTAGAACAGAGACTATGAAATGGTATATACACAAACCAGAATTCGGTAAATAGTTGGGTAGACTCGGCTCTTGGTACGGCAACCAGTGTAGAAGAAGGAAAACTCTGCTTAGCCCCGTTTAAAAAATGAATTGTTTGTGACAGAGGAGTTAGATAAGTGTAAACGCATTGTTTAATGTGCCAAATTGCTTTATATTTCCTATTGATTATTCAGTGCAATCAAAGAGAAACAATTTTGTTCTACTTTATACTGTTCGCTCGAATAGTCAAAACGTGTATCGACCTTAGGTGTTGGGATAAAAAAAATAAAAAATAACAAGATGGAATAATGACAAAATTATAGTGAAAATATTCTATTTAAAAATTAAAGAAATCTTTGACTACCGTTTCATTTGTGGTGATTAAAAAAAGTAGCAGTTTCTCAAGAGGCCTCAGATAGGTAGCGAAATCCGCGCATACCTGAAAAAATGGGCTTCCTGACACCAAAGAAAAATTCTCTCTAAGTAAGTTGTTATCACAGACCTTTTTTTTTTCTCTCTCGGCTGCTAGTAAGGTAGCACATATGCTCGCCATGTTCCGAGCTTAGCGACAGGTTGTGTCGTCTGTTAGTAGCCGCCTCTGTTGAACATACCTCACTGAACATACCTACTAAGCACACGATGAACTTCACACTTATAATGCACTGAAAATGACTTTGATATATTTCAACGCCTTGTCTAGGAGACGCGACTATTTCTACTGGTTCAGGAAAACGTTCCACACCATAGAATAGTCGTTAAACCTCCAAAATAAAGTTTGAGTCTCTTTCCTTCTGTCATTAGTTCTCTTACAGCTTCTACCCAGACAAAAAGAAAACAAGTGAATGGGGTAAAAAGAAGAAAAAGAAGTCAGATACGAAACTCAGAATCATCCAAACGGAACCCAACAATTCACCGAAAACCACCACTTCCTCTTGCTACGAATAAAAACCCTTCTCATAAAACCTATTCATCTTCACTATCACCAGAATTTACTGTGTCGCTAGATGTACGATCATTAAATTAAACCAAGTTTAAAACAATTTTGTCTAAATTTTGTAATTTTTTTTATTCATATTATTGTTTTTACTCCTAAATAAACTATCTGCTTTATCTCTGTTCTTTTTATTTACATCATTTCTTTGTGTACTCCTTGAACTTCTTCAAGTAGCCCCGGAGTAAAAAAAAACAAACAAAAAAACTACCATCCATCCAGGGTTCCACAAGGGATCGCTCGGGGTTCTGTATGAAAACCATGGATTCCGAGGCAGTGCTCCAAACTATTGAGGCAGATCCGGCGAGTAGCACTCAGAATGTATCAGGTGAGCTCGGCATCTCACAGTCCAGTGTGATTCGTCACTTACACGACCTCGGCAAATCCAGTGAGTAGCACTAGGAGAGTATCAGGTGAGCTCAGCATCTCACAGTCCAATGTGGTTCGTCACTTACATGACCTCGGCAAATCCAGTGAGTAGCACTTGGAGTAAAAAAAAAACAAAACAAGAGAGAGTATCAGGTGAGGTCAACATCTCACAGTTCAGTGTGGTTTGTCACCTTCACGACCTCAAAAAAAAAAAAAAAAAAAAAAGCATTAAAATCTGCCAAATTGTGCCTCCTGTTAACAAATATTGCCAAACTTTTGATTGACTCTAGAAATTAACATGCTAGATTGATGAATGTTTGTGCCTCACTTTTTTTTTTGGAAATCCCTTATAGTTCTTCAGAAGGTTGATATGCCATTTAACAAGGAAACCACACCAAACCTTATAGTTCTTTAGAAAACATCTTGTTTACAAATGAAAAACTGAATTAAAAAAAAGATTTTATAATCTCAGATTCTTGTCTTAGCTTTTGGCAAAATCCTTGCTTAATAAAGATGTATAATGGACTTTATTTTTTAAAATATACTTTAATATCATAATCATTATCTAGACACGCTGACAGAACGAAGTCTCTTGACTCTTTCCACTAGCCCCTATTGTCCATCGCTTCTGGCAGGTCCTCTAAACTGCATCCAGTGTCCGCACAGATCTGCATAAGTCTTTGTTGGTCGGTCATCATTGGCGCATCCATCAAAAGGAGTCCATAAAAAATGGCGCTCATGAGATCATTCTTACTTCATCAGCAGTGCCTTGCATGTATTGTTCGTCTTACCTGGATGGTTTGTGAGATGGGAGGCAAGTGGCCTTACAACTGCTTCCAGGATTTGTTAAAAGCAACATGTAGCATTCTTGTGAAGTTCCCAACCATACAGTAGTACTGACACGACAACAGCTTGGAAAAATCCCGTTTTATCTTATTAGAAAGATCAGATTTCCAACTTGTCAATATTAGTCCACGCCTTTCCTATGCCTATGTTGACGTCCCTTTCAGTAGATGAGATATGACTACCGAAATATATGAATTGGTCTGCTAATTTCTGTGGCTTGCCACTTAAAGTGGAGAAGGCTCCATTTTATTCAAAACACATGAACTTTGTTTTCATTTAGAGGCCAATGCTTCCTGCTGCTTGCTCCAGGCTATGCAACAAGGGTTCGACTTGAGCAGGTGAATTTGCGAGAAGCATTAGATCATCTGGATAGTCTGCATCTGTCGCGTTGCTGTTTGTAATTCTGGAAAGATTGTGACTAGAAGTGATATAAAAAACATTAAAAGTGAGTACAAATCAAATACTCAACTCATTACTGTCAATGTAGAAGTCCTTCGGTTCGGTCGAAAATTCGGAGTAAAAAACATTACTTCCATCATAACACCAAAATAAAAAGTGGAATAATTATAGGTTTTTGCTTTTTGTACCCTTAAATTTTTTTAATGATGAACTTGGCTGCACAGATAACTCCTACGTACAGTTTCAATATCCTAAATCTTTTATACAACATGCTAAAATAAAAGCTTTAAAAATTTGCAAGCATAAATGTTTTCAAAAAAATTCTATGAAGAATTCTTCCAATAATAATCTAATACACAGATATATTGTTTTGCCCCATAATTTAACAGGAGGCATTATCGAAAATAGTTTCAATAAACTTAGAATCAAAACAATTACAAACTCTTCAAAAAGAATTAAGAATGTAATCGATAATAAGAATGACAATATTCACGTAAAATCTGATGCTGGTGTTTACTCTATCCAATGCCTGGATGGTAATAAAAAGTTACGTTAGTGCAACATCTCGTCGTGTTACATATTGACGTTGACGGACCAATTAGTTTGGGATTTCAAAACAGGATATTGCACCTGCGTAAACAAGGGACTGCGGAAATGAAAAACGTGATTTGGCAACTGAAAGGAAAATGTTTGGGCGTTGAGAATATTATATAATAAGAGAGTCACGCGGTCAGTCAGATTCGGAGATTCGAAGACTCAGGAGAGAAGCGGTCACCGAGGGCGATGACCCCCGGGTCGAGAAGGACGAAGAAGAACGGTTTTGAAATATGTAACTAAACGTGGGTTGAGAAGATATGGTGTAAACCTGAAGCTATAAATCCGAGGAATTCATGACTGATTTGAATGTGTGTTCCACGTGGTGTCAATGATATCAGTCCGAGTCCTTCTTCTGCCTGTCTGTTTGTTTGTCACATGCAGCCACTTCGACCCTTTCGTCGTAATAAAGAAGCGTTATGGTATACAACAGTCGAATTCAAAAATGAATTTATGAACATAAAAGAGATTTGAAAAAAGATGACAAAAAGAACGTATTGGTTCGACATTATTTAGAAAGTAATCTCAACTTTATACAAGGTGGAACGATAAAATTGTCGCCCTAAAAAAGACGACATGATTCCATTTCCGTTTAATGGAAACCGGTTTTCTTTTTTTTTTTTTGCAGATCATCTACTAGTTGGCCAGTTGTGTACAAATCCCAAGAGCGATAGGAGCCTTCTGTAATGTCTGAAAGTGACACAATGTTCAACAAGTGAGATCGGAGATGCGCCGCTGTACAACTCATATCCTCTACCGATCCAAGTTATGACAACAGGACCATTGCAAGCACCCTCAAAATGCAAATCTGGATTGTCACGAATAACAGGGACGTGCTCAGGGTGATGAAAACAAAGTTTCCAGCTACGGTTATGGTCTTTGGTGTGGTTTCAAGTGTGGGCCACACCATGCCACCTCACATCTTCGAAGTCGGCTTGAAATTCAACACCAGAGTGTACCTGGATGTGCTGAAGAGTGTGGTAATCCCCTGGTGCAATCAGGTGGCCGATGGCAGACCCTGGGTGTGGCAGCAGGACTCGGCGCCGGCCCATAAGTCCAAAGAGACCCAGGCTTGGCTTCAGAAGGAATGCTACGACTTTGTACCCTTCTCTCACTGGCCCTCTCCTCCCGTGACCTGAACCAGCTAGACTACTTCGTTTGGTCATACGTCGAGAACATCACCAATATGACCTCCCACAACACCAAAGCCAACCTGATCGCTGCCATCCGCCGGTGCTTGTGGAAAAAGCATGCTTCCAGTTCCGGATCCATATCGAGGCGGTGATCGAGGCTGAAGGCGGCTACATTGAATAGATGTCAGCTCTACTACATAATCAAGTTACCTGAATTGATTTTTTCAATAAAAGTTTAAAAATAAAGCTGTAGTGTTGTTTTCTTTAGGACGACAATTTTATCGTTCCACCCTGTATTTTCAAGATTCCAAAGTGTTAGTTCAAATGCATAACAAAAACACCGAAAGGTTGGTTGGTTGGTTTTCTGGCATAGTAACCCTTGTAAGTAATTTAATGCCAAATCCTAAATATGTAACTTGTAAATGCATATCTTGTAGATAACATTCCTAAACGAGCCGGAGTTCATTTGTTTACACACAAGATGGTTTCAAGTATTTCTATCTAATAGTAATAATTCTATTTAATATTAAACATTTTTTGCACACAGTTAATTGGTTTCAAGTATTTCTATGTAAAACTAACAATTTAACAACAGTCATTTGTTTGGACATAGTTAAATATATATATATATATATATATAGGATTTGTAAGTGAATAGTTTGTAGGTAATTTTATTTTAAAACAAGTGCTATTTTTTATTTCCACACAATCAGATATTGCTATTGTTTGCATACAGTTAAATGGTTGCAAGTATTGCTAACACAGATAATTCTATTTTATATCAATCATATGTTTGCTCATAGCGAAGTGGTTGCAAGTATTGCTATTTAACAATAATAAGTCTATTCAACAGTATTCATTCATTTGCACCTTTTGAAATGGTTTTAAATGGTGTTGCTATGTAATACTGATAATTCAATTTTTGCTCACAGTTTCAAATATTTACTATAATAGTTGAATTTGCACACAGTTAAATGGTTCCAAGTATTCCTATGTTGTACCATTGATTCATTTTAGGCACACAGTTAAAGAGTTTCAAGTATTGCTATTCAACGCTAATGATTCTATTCAACATCACTTATTTGTTTGCACACAGTAAAATGGTACCAAGTATTGCTCTGTAACACTAACAATTCAATTTAACATCAGTCATTTGTTTGCACACTGTGAAATGGCCAAACAGTTCTACTTCCCCCATAGATGAGACCCTAAGAGGTTCTACAACTCTGGGTCTGGGTGGACCTCGGAGTAATAGCAATGAAGAGGTACTCCACATTCCCCGAAGCTGGAGTTTTAACATCAGATGATTTAGTGTCGTCTCCAGGACACACGCTGGAGTGGTGCCTTACCCCTCTACAACCCAACCAATTGGGCACCCGAAAGATTGTTGAATCTAGCATTAATTCTAATTACAATACTATTAAACAAAGACCCGGTTTTTCAACTTACCTCCTTATATCAAAGCTAAAAAGTTACAAGATTCTGTAGCAGTCACAGATCTATTTTCTCTCGCGAATCAATGGCCCCGCCAAGCGATTCAGCCACACACTGACCAATCAGCGGGTAGAGCGCATTGATCCCATCTTCCTCTCAAGAACCTTTTCTTCTAGCCCTTTTTGGAAGTCGCTACGACCAGAGAGCACTCGGCCAGCAGCAAAGAAAGACCTCTCTCTCTCTCGTCCTCTCCTACGAACATTCCAGCATTAAAGATCTTCAATAAAGATACGCGGCTATTTTCTACCAACTACCCAAACGAACCAACCCTGCGGCCTGCCATACGAGCTACCTGGTACAGTGACACACCTTCTACAAACGGAAGATAACGTACTACCTGCGATACCAAAACGAACCTTTTCTCACTCTGACTCAATTTTTCTTCTGCCATAAAAATAAACCTTTCGTTGTTGTGTTTCAAAGAAGTTTCGTTATTTATTTTGTACTACTGTAGCAGAAAGAACTTTGTATGTTTGACGCGTAAATTATTTTGACCGTTGGTCTCGTCATATAATTTCACCCAATGGGGATGACGAATCCCATTCGGCCCGGACGACTTTCCCGGGTATATCGAATTCGGCGAAAGCCCGCCAAACTATCTCTTCCTCAAAATCCTTCAGACAGGACGGACGTATTTCTGTTCGCTCCTTTATCAGCAGCAATTCACCATTATGAGGATAGAGCCATCTGGTTCATGAACCCTTTGGGTCTACCCTTTTTAGACCCAGGGGTACCCAGTTGAAAATGAACTAGACGTATTAATTCTGCCTCTGACAATTCAGCTACTTCATTTCTGGACAACCTTTTCTGGAGACTTTCATACTTCTCTCCTACATCAAACAGGACCACGCGTCATGGCTAAATATTTCATTCTTGATCTACCGTCTAATTCATAGACCTTTGGGTCTATACTTCTAGACCTAGGGTTCCACCATTGAATACGAATTAGACGAATTAATTCTGCCTCTGACAATTCAGCTACTTCATTCCCGGACAACCTTTAAGGAAACAGCGATTACTTCAATCCCACAACAACCAGGACCACACATCTACGGCTGAACATTCATTCCTGTTCTAAAATCACCAACTCAATATTTGCCATGTCTACAGTGACGTTGCGACCAAAGTCCGAGTGGCCAAAACGTAACCATGTGTGTGGCAGAGATGTGAATCCGTGTGTGTAGAGCCTAAGTTCGTTCGTTTGTGTTTTGTCGAGTTGTAGGGAATGAAAAAAGGAATTAAAAAAAAAGATTAAATTAAATTGAATTAAAAAAAGAAAATTACTAAAATATGCAGAAACTCCCAGAGGTCTGTGACAGGAAAAAGAGACGACGCATGCGTAAAGAAAAAGGGACCTCCCGACAAAAGGAGGAGGCTCATTCTCTTTCAGGCAGTGACCGGCGAAGTGACAACACCTTGCTAACTGGTGGAAGATGCCACGCATTCATCTTTAGACGACGCGTGGGCTAGTCCTTTCACTAGTAGCAACCCTCTCGGTTAACAGTATGCCGAAATATAAAAGGCTACGAAATGGAACTATGAACAAAAACACTGGACTTCGACAAACTCCCCAAAGCGATTAACACCATGTTAAAAGCTTTAAAATATCAAATGAGGACACACATATACCAAGAAACGATTAACGTATTTTTAAACACCTTGACTGGGGATTCAGCTATTTCAATTGTATTCAGGGAAAATTCCTTCATCCATTGAATGGTTGTTGAAACCAGGAAATAAAGGAAAAATATAAAAGAAACGTCTTCGTCTCCTATCTGTTGCTGTCTTCTTTCGTATAATTCTTTTTGGGCCTTTCTTGTTCAAGGAGTTACATCAACTAGACGGCAACTACACAAGAATGCTGGAAGTAATATTGAACAAGTCCTGGAGGCAACACCCCACAAAGCAGCAGCTGTACGGCCACCTACCACCCATCACGAAAACTATCCAAGTTAGACGAACCAGACATGCAGGACACTGCTGGAGAAGCAGGGACGGGGTCATAAGTGATGTACTTCAATTGACCCCTTCTCATGGCCGTGCAAAAGCAGGGCAGCCAGCTCGAACCTACATACAGCAGCTCTATGAGGATACGGAGTGTAGCCCTGGGGACCTACCGGAAGCGATGAACGATAGGGAGGGGCGGCGATAGAGGGTCAGGGATATCCGTGCTGATGGCACGACAAGATGATAATGATGTATTAGGGAGCTTTCGTGTGTTTAATTCTAAACGGTAAGTTCAGCAGATTTCGAGTTTGGATTCTGATTCAAAAAGATAACACAGACAATAAAGTTTTAAAAAAGGAATTTTATACAAAAGAAACAAGAAAGAAAGGGATAGAAAAGATAAAGTGTTGCAAATTTTAGTGCAATTTGTGGGAACTTATCTGACAGAGTGTCCGGAAAACAAAGTTCTTTGAATTTGAGTATTTTTCTTTTCTTTTTAGTTTTGTCGAAATGTTTCAGTGTTCATTTAATTTCGATAATGAGTTTGGCAGAATTCTCGGTTGAATTTTCTTTCAGTTTTTTTAACTTGGTAGAATTTCAGTAGTCGACTTTCGTTTAATTTTACTTTTATTTCTTGGGAAGCTTCTTGCCTTCGCAGTTTGAAATATTTATCGGCTATTCAAGAAGCGAGTGACAAAACCTTTCTGCTGGCCAATTTTTCCTGTCTTCAGTTTGGTCCCCGAATTCATACTGAGTGTCTCAACAAATAGTGGCAGTTAGCTTTTTGGTACCGTATTTTCTGGGATTAATTCTCCCTTTTCCACTCTGGCCAAATCAAATGCCGCACGTGGTGGCTTGATTTTTTTCTTAGAAATAAATTTTTATCACACATGGAAAAAAAAAAGTTAGATAGAAATTACACAAGAATGCTACGTGCTGTTTTGAATACATCCTGGAAGCAAGAACCCACAAAACAGCAGTTGTAAGGCCACCTATCTCCCTTCTCACAAACCTTCCAAGAAAGACGAAGACATGCAAAGCAATGCTGGACGAACTCATAAGTGATGGTCTTCCATAGACCCCTTCGTGTCAGTGTTAACTGACCAGCTAAGACAAATACATCTGCTCTGTGCGGACACTGGATGCAGTCTAGAAGACCTACCAGGAGCGGAGGACGATAAGTAAGGATGACGAGAGAGAGAGAGAGAGAGAGAGAGAGAGAGAGAGAGAGAGAGAGAGAGAGAGGGTCAGGGGATTCCATGTTTTTTAGCCCGACTTGATGATTCGTTGGAGTCATATCCGTTTTTAAAACTTTTTTTTCTACTGACACCAAAATTACATGACGTGTACATTGTTTTTTTTTTTTCAAAGAATTCTATTTCGTTTCATTAAATAGAAATAAAATATAAAAAAGAAATACAATGAAATAACGTAAATTTAAAAAAATCGAACAGGAGTAAACATGTTAATGACTGTAAATCTTTATATGGGGAAAAACCACAAATTCTGGCAACATTTTCAGGCGGCTAATTACAGGATAGCGTTCTTTGGTGATAGTGGCTCCCTCTTTAGGGCTTACTGAGTTTGATTACTGACAACTGTCTACGTTAGATTAATAGCCATAACATTTCATCCTTGAAAGACAATGTACTGATTACAGGTTTCATTTAGTAATTACAGCGTTGTATCGGAAGTTATTTTGGAGTGGCAGGGATGTTTTTTCGTATAAGTGGGATTGGTTAGAAGTATTTTTTTAATCATAGCTATTGTGATTTGTTCACAACAAGTTCCTGTGTTAGAAAAAAATATGGAATGCAAATTCAAATAAATGCAGCCAATAGGATATCTATCTATCTATGATTTTTTCATTTTTATACCTATACAACAACTGTCAGTAAGAAAAAAACCCAGATGATACAATTTGTAAATAAAAAAATATTGCTCAAACTCAAATCTGCGAAAAAATTCAATAAAAAGAAAAGACTAAAAACGGTGTTAACGGTGGCTGGCAATAAGTCTGATGAACACATAGGCGAGAAACTGACAGTTGGCAAGCACCGTTACCTCTCTGTCTAAGCTGTTCTAACTTAAATATGTAGGCTGTACAAATAATACTAAGCACAATAAACGGAGCAAACTACATTATATATGGCCCGGGATAACGGGGTTCAATCTCGGGTCGAGTCATACAAAAGGCTCAAAAAATGGTACTTGATACCTCCTTGCTTAACTCTCAAGGGTACGTTTCAAGGGTAAAGTGGAGCAATCCAGGGAAAGGAGTAGCGCCTTCCCCTACACCTCGGTATTGTAGTTATTGAAAAGGAAGCTTTCGGGTAGCTCTCGACTACTGTCACCAACTTTACTTACTACTTACATTATATATATATATATATACTAACTTACTATCTACCAGCATTCATGGTTACTAGGAAAAAGAAAAGAAAACGTCTAAGTTTAGAGATAATATCTCGAATCACTGCCTGGGGGAAAAAGAAAAAAAATTCTTTTGGGAAAAAAATAAAGAAAAGGCCAACTTCGACACACCATATATATATATATATATACTTGGGAGAGTCCAAAGTTTTGTAAAATTTTGGTAACGTGAGACACAATTCAGCAGCTCCAGATGCTATTGTTAAGGTCGTGAAGATGATGAACCACACTGGAGATGCTAAGCTCACCTGATACTCTCCGAGTACTACTCATCGGATTTGTCTATATGGCTTGCAGCTCGGCATCGGAATCCATGCTTTTAGGTCTACCTGACCTTGCCTGATCGTCGAGTTTCTTGCAACACGAGCGGCCAAATTTCTTTGACTATCTGGTTACTGTATTGTAATCAACTGTGCATCTATCTTTCGCAGAACAAATTTTTTGGTCGCTTCCGTGGTTGTATGGTCCAGTTCGAACTAGTAAAGCATAAGTTGCCAAATTTGACAATATTGTACGTTTATCTGTGTGGCTTTCAAAACATACATGGAGTGAAGCAATGCACAACGTATCAGCGCACCGACTACCATGATACTACCAAAAATAGTGGGTAACTTTCACGGCTCGAACGCCACAAACTAGCACATATTACCAAAATATTCCAAAACTTTTGACTCACTCATGTATATTTTGGGGCATTAGGCATTTTATGCTTTTCTTTTGAAATTATCTAAAAGATATTCTCAAATAATCGATATCCCATTCGGCTGGGGCTGTAGAATACACCAACTACCTCTCTGCAGAAGGGTAAGACCTCCCTCCCAACTAGTGTGCTGGATTTGACATTAAACAATCCGATGGTGAGGTTCCTGTAATGCTGGAGCTTTGGGGAATGTGGAGTACCTTTTTATTGACATCGCTCCCTCTTAGGTAGTACCTAAAAGGGTCCTATCTATGAGTTAAATAGAACTGTTTGACATTTAAACTGTGTGCAAACAAATGACATGCTAAATTGAATTATTGGAAATAGAACTGTTTAATCATTTAACTGTGGTTATGTAAAAAATGTTTGCAAATCATATATTTAGTATATAAATAAAATCAGGCTTTGGCATTAAATAACCATCAATGGTTGATATGCCATAAAATTAAACCAAACCAATTAAATAATCGAAACATTTTCCGTTAATATTTGCAGTAAAATCTAAATTACTAAAGAAGTGTATAAGTTTGAGGGACTTATATATTTGAGAAATATGCCTCACTTTGTTAGTTGTCCGTTATTACCCGTAAAAAATTTGTCTTGTCTTGTAGTGTTACATACTACTCGACTGTGTAACTGTGTAACGTGCATGTTGACTGTAACGTGCATAATGTATGTTGACTTTAAATCGAACATAGTGTGTAACACGTAGTGTACCTGCATAGTGTGTAACGCATAGTACGTATGTTGACTGTGTGACGTACATAATGTGTAACACGTAGTGTATATGTTGACTGTGTAACGTGCATAATGACAGACCATTGGGGCTGGGCTGGGTCCCTGTACGTAGGGTGTCCACAAACGGATGAAATCCAGTTTTTCTTTTCAGGGCATCTGGTGGAAAAGGGGGAGATTTGTCTTGGCGTTTCTATATTTCGACCCGGAGGAGTTGCTATGGTAATGGCAGTGGGATGAAGTTGTCTCGGGACATGTGGAGAGTATCGTAGGCAAGGGTAGGTATTCGTGCACGTATTCGTAAAATTAATCTTGATCGGAACAAAAGCATATATATATATATATATATATATATATATATATATATATATATATATATAAGAATAACGATTATATTCTTAAAGGAAAAATAAGAAAACGCTGGACTGTCGAAATAAACACTTCCTTCTAATTAAAAAAAAATGTTCTCAAAAATCTTTGGATTATTAAAATGATGGACTTCAGAGGTTCAGATTATCATGCAAAAACATTTTTTAACTCCTCGAAATAAAATTCGGGTTCAGAGTAGCTTTTGAAATTAAACGTAGTCAATCGCTTCTATATTAAAAAAATAGTTTAGTGACTTAATATCAGTATATATACCTGACAAAAATAAATCAAATATAACCTAATAAAAAAAAACAAAACAAAAAAAAAACAATGGAAAAATTATTGAGTCGGTTTTTGTTTGTAAAAGGTTCATCGCAACATTTTACAGCCAAGAATAATGAAAATAATCACTTATTAAAAATACAACAACAACAAAAACAACAAAAAAGAATGTACAAAAAGTTAGTTATACATTTTCAAAAAAAGTTTTTGAATAAACCATTTTGCGGTTTTTAAAGCAAAATATTCAATTTAGCTAACTCTGATTCAACTGCCTATCCTTGCAAGGTGTAATGGTTAACAAGCTAGATTAACAGACCATTGTTAGTAAGTGTGTCACATCTAAGTTAAATTTAGTAAATTACTAATGAGTTCGGCTAGTGGACAATTGTTATTGAGATGGATTCTCACTGGGTGCTCCATGCATCTGTCCTTGTGCCACGACTCATCTAAGCTTAATAAATAACTTTCATTGCTAATTATATATATATATTTTGACTAGCTAATATTTGTGATGAAAATATCTGTGCTGTGTTTTTTGTTTTCGTCCAAGAATATTTGAGTAATTCCACATTTTTTTTAGAGAATTATTAAATATGTCAGACGAAACAAAACAATTGGCATGCGCATATCAAAAATTCGACATTTTATATCTTCGAAAGGTTAAAGCAGTAAACAAACAAACAAACCAACAAACCAAAACAAAACAAAGGAAAAAAATGCATCTTTCGATTATTAAAATTCCTCGTCTGAATGTTCCAGTATGAATTTGGTTTGATGTGGTTGTAATTGTAATTCATTTCATTTTGGACGAACTATTTTCATTGTTATTTTAACGTAAAGTTGGGGGGAGGGGGGTTCGATCCCAGCTTCAAGCGTCCTACGAGTCTAGCCACACTGAAGAGTTGTGATACAATGAAACAGTCTGTCAGTAGATGACAATATATATATATATATATATATATATATATATATATATATATATATCACTAAAGACGAAGGAAAAAGTCCGTCCAATGTTAAATCATCAAGTTCAGTTTCGGTTTCCTTTATTTAATGGCATATCAACCTTCATGGGTTATTTGATCCCAAAGCCACCCTTGTAGAAGAACAGCTGTGTTGTTATAATTAAAATACAAGATGAAATAATAAAAATATAGAAGAAAATAATGAAAATACGAAATAAAATCTCCCATAATACTTTTGATAAGAAGAACAATTTGAGAATGCCCCAAAAGTCTTCCGTGCGCCAAAAAGAAAATCAAGAAAGAAAGACGAAATTTGCTACGAGAAGCAGCTGTTTTCTTGTCGGGGAAATTTCTATTTGAAAATTCAAATGACTCTCGAGTTAGAAATTAAAGTCTTAACAAAGTTACTGGTTTCTCTGTTATTCCTTAATTCCTATACGTCATAAGAAGGAAATACTTTTATCGTGAGTTTTCAAAAATAAATAAAAATGAACGACTGACCGAACCTCACAACCCATAACTCAGGGGACATGAGATTTCATGCAATTCTTAATTGTATTTGTCCGAAAGTGAACGTAATAGAGGGACTGGAGTTCGAATTCGTCTACTTTGATGTCGATGTTCAGCCGAGCAAAAACATCAAGAGCTCCCCTCCCCGTTAAATCGTCAATTCGAGTTTGCTGACGATTTTATCAACAAATTCTCGAAATTTTCCAATTTTAAACATTTCGATACTCATTATTCTGGCATTTAAAAATGAATCAAGATTTAAGATTAAAGGATTAAGATTAGATGCTCTACTCTTTTATTTGCAATATTTAACCAGTCTGTGTGGGTTAAACCAGTCCCTGTTCATCTTTTCTTGTTGAATCTGGTTTCAGCCGTGTCTCAAACTTACTATCAAAAGCTCATAACTGACTTAACATTGTACAAAGGTGATCTTTGATTATCATTGACGACTTTGAAGCTGAATATTGCAAAAATTAGCAGAGCAGCATCAACCACAAGGCTAACATTGAATAATGAAGCATAGTATCTTTTTTTCTTTTTTATAAATATATCCTTGTATATTTATGACTTATTTTATGAGTGAATATTCATTTTCCATTGAATCTGGATAATTATTAAAATTTGTTAAACGCTGAATATCTGTGTTGGGGGCATCAAGATAAAATTGGAAGGAAAGGAGTCAATAAATAAAAAAAGTTAAGAAGTCTAGGGAAACCTATATATATATAAGTCATCCACGGACTGTTTCGTTGTATCACAACTCTTCAGTGTAGCTAGATACGCAAGATGCTTTAAGCTGGGATCAAAACCCAGCTTATTTTCTACTTCAGTCGGATATCTTACCCAAGACCCATCGTTATTCTCTGAAGGAATTTTTTTGCGTAAAACTTTTTTGGATATACATTGTCGGCTACCAGGAGTGTTCAATTCTTGAGAGGATATATATATATATATATATATATATATATATATATATATATATATATATATATATATATATCAGTTAAAAGTCTTGGTTTGATGATCGCATAGGCAGTGAGTGTGTCTATGCGATCCTAAATTAGATATATATTCTTTATCGCTGGCATTGAGCACTCTTTATTCATTTAGTAAACTACGTTATCCATATCATTTTAAATATATTGTCGTTAATGTTTAACAACATTTTGACTATTGACGTATTATTTCTAGAAGAATTATCAAATAACAACAAATTTTATTTTATTTTAAATTACATTTAATTTTATAAATTATATCGAATGTTAATTTTCTCTGTCAATAGGGCTTAGAATACACTTACTGTATCACTTGCAAAGGAGTAATACCTCCCCCAAAAAGGGACCTCCTGCGTATAAATGTGATGGTGAGGCTCTAGTTCAGGAGATCTGGCAAGTGTAGCGTACCCCTTCATTGCCGTTACTAAAAAGTCCATTCTGACCCGGGATGATTGTACCCGTTAGGGTCCGATCTTTGGGTCTAATAGATCAATTTAAAAATCATCCGTATTCGACAAGACTGTGTGAAAAAAATCCCCAAAGGATTAGCTACACAAAAATTGTAAATAAAACCGTATAATGAACGCAATTCCCTAACCTCTAGACGAGTTGACATGCCGTTAAAATGAATCAAACATGTTTCTTTAAGAGCTACAAATTAACTGAAGCTGTACAAAAAGATTCTTAAAAAAATGCCAACAGCGGTATCATTGTCTTAGGAAGAGAGTAAGGCAAAAGTTTATGGAAGTAGCAATAATAATTGACGATATTACATGACTTGGTTTGTTTAAGATTGGTTTTCTCAAGTATAAAACGGTTGGCACAACTGACATAATAGCTATAATTGTGCGTTGATGACAAATTTTGTTCTAACCAATTACTGCAATCCATCATTTGAGTTGACTGAAGCTTACGACTGGTCCGTTTGGGAACAAAACAACACAACGATAACTATTTGTGTCAGTTGTATATACTTTTTCTTGTTTTTTGTTTGTTTGTTTGTTTTTGTTTTTAAACAAAACATACACTGCACCAGGGAAAAGCTATGATTGTTCGGATGAAAGTGATTGCTGTCAGAACGAGGCTGATACTGACTGAGAAAGCATATAAAATATCGTCTCTATTCTTTTACCAGTTTACAAAGTGACACCTCGTCAAGCAAATACGAAGTCAACGCTTTCATGAAACTTGGGACTTAGATATTTCGAAAAAAAAGAAAAAAAGAAAAAAAAGAAGGTAAAAACAAACAAACAAACAAAAAGCAACAAACTTCTACATATGCAACAAGAAAAAAAAGTTTCTGCGTTAGCAGCTCTATCCAAAATTGACTACATAAGATTTTTCCTTCAAGTATTTAAAATCTGAAGATGTCTCGGAATCGTTACCAATTTACGATGTATGATTATATTGTTTTCGCTGCCATGTTGATCATTTCAATAACCATTGGGATTTATTATGCGTTTTTCGGATCCCGTCAAAAAACAACGAAAGAATTTCTTATGGGAAATCGGAATATGAAGCTCTTTCCGATTGCAATTTCCATCATGGCATCATTCATTTCAGCCATTTTGATCTTGGGCACCCCCGCTGAAATGTATATGGCAGGAACACTGTATTTCATTTACATTATAGGAGCTTGTATCGGATGCGTCTTGGCTTCATTGTGTTTCATCCCTTTGATATATCCATTAAAACTGACGAGTTCGTATGAAGTAAGTTTAACAAATTATAATTATTTTATTTTGTTGTTTGTGAAAAATTATTCGTATGATGTACGAGATGTTTTGTCATTTTTTATTTCACTTGGTCGATTTCAAATGGATGTTTTTGACTAAAATTTTTTATTTACGTTTAGAAATGTCACTGGATATATTAATTTCACTATGACTATACTGAATGTTTATTAAATTGGTTCATTACTCACTTCTGGAGTATTTTTCTTTGAAATTGGTAGTAAGTCACTCAAGAATGAGTGACTGATTGATTTTAATGGTATGTCAACCAGTCTAGGATTATTTCATGCTTAGAAGTTAGAGAATCGCGTTCTATATACTATGTGGTTTTTATATACATTTTTTGTATATTTGTTTCTTAAGAGTTTATTTTTGCACACGATCCTATTGAATGCAATCAATTATTAAACCGATGTATATAACCCATATATGGGAAGATAACACTTCAAATCAGTGTGGATCTGAGAGTAATGACAATAAAGGGGTATTCCATACTCCTTAGATCTCCAGAATTGGAGCCTCACCGTCAGATGCAGTTTAGTGTCATACGTAAGACACCCTTTTTTAAAGTGTATCTGTGTGTGTGTGGGGGGGTCTTACCCCTCCGCAGAGGATATAGTAAATGTATTCTTAGCCCCACCGACAAGGCGTTCATTACATTAAGAATTAAATCATTATAATAAATGGATATATTAATTTAATTTTGGTAATAATGAACTTTTATTAAATCAGATTATCATTCATTTCCTAAATATCTTTTTTGAAATTAGCCAACTTATATCATCATTTAAGAAAAATTATTTCAAGTTCAAATGACACCCACCCACAAACCCCCAAACAAACAAATAAACAATAACAAAAATAACAACAAAAAGAACCAATTAGTATTTTAGTTTCCACATTATACATTAA
This sequence comes from Sepioteuthis lessoniana, assembly GCA_963585895.1. Lineage (NCBI taxonomy): Eukaryota > Metazoa > Mollusca > Cephalopoda > Myopsida > Loliginidae > Sepioteuthis > Sepioteuthis lessoniana. The sequence continues at coordinate 6,502,751 of OY757929.1, read as the reverse complement.
AAAAAAGAGACCTAGAATTATTTTCTTGTTGTTAGTAACTGGTATTTGACTCTTTTATTGCCGTGTGTGACTACAGTCGAATTCTGGACTGAGATACTAAACGGTTAAGTATTAAAGACGCTAATTAAATAAAAAGACAGAAAAATAATAACAAAATATGTATTCAGAAAACATTCTTTTTATTGTTTGATAGCAGTTCAAAACACTTACATTGATTATCCTAAAATCTTAATGTTCATTTAAAGATTTTGAAGTAACTTTTAGAAAACCTTTTCTTTGGAGGACTGAAAGATGGACACAGGGAATGTATTGATGAATGAAATGAAAAGAAAAAAAATCAACAACAAAAAGAATTAATAATGATGATACTGATGCTTCTATTTCGGAAGGAGTAAAGAATCCTAACCAGCGTTTCAGTGCTATTACCATTAAAGTGAAAATAGATTTATTTAAAAACATTTTTTTTACTGCCATGTGGAAATGAAGTTGAATTCTTAGAGTTAAAATTTCATACTACGGCTGTTGTCTGTATTTTCTACTGCTGGTAAAATCTGTGAGGACTTTTCTCATTATTTTGACACCAAATTTGCTTATTTTTGCCAGATATTTTTATCGTCTACAATAACAGCCTGTCACATCCAGGTCGGAATCAAATAACGTAGAGATTGTAAAGATAGAAAAGAACACAGTCTTTATATATATATATATATATATATATATATATATATATATATATATATATATATATATATATATATATATATATATATATAATAAAGCAAAAACCAAATCAGCTGACAGGAAATGAGAGTTAACTTTTAATTTTCATAAATATTTTCTTTCAGCTTCATTTTCGTTTGTCTTATATATATATATATATATATATTCACACACACACACACACACACACACACACACACACACACACACACACACACACACACACACATATATATATATATATGTGTGTGTGTGTGTCCTTGTATATATTTATATGTATGTATATATATATAACAACTCACTGACACTGTTAATCTACGACAACGAGGAACAATGCAGACAGGTAAAAATAAATGATTAGCTCTCTGTAAGATTTGAACTCGTTTTCTTTGCCTTATCGAGGGTTTCCGATCTGACCTGATCTTCGTTGTCGTAAATTGTCGAAGCAAGTGGGTTGCAAGCAAGCGCAATAAAATTAATATTAAAGAAAATACGAGTCAAAGTTAGTTTACAAAAATAAATAAAAAAAGAAACACGGGGTATTCGTCAGTTATACAAACATTTCTTTAAAATGCTCTTGTCCCTTAATAGTAGTAAGTATTAAGTTTAGCTTAACTAAAGGTCAAGTCTTTGAGGCACTCAGTGACACTTAAACTCGCTAAATGGTCACTAGCCCTACTCACTAACCATTATACCAGGTTACGTGCCCGGATAATTTACTGAATATAGCTTAGTTTAGCACAAGGCCAAAAATATAGGGGATTCAGTAAGAATCGAAGTTACTAACAGTCTTAGTTTAATAGTCACGCTTGCTAGCCATGGTATAATGATTTGGATTCGTGATATGAGGCGCTCCCCTGTCCCATTATAGTTGTTACATTTGTATATAAATTTAATGCAATAGATGTAACAATTATTATGAGATACAGGAAATAGGTGATTTAAAGCACGATACAACTCATATTTGTGTTTGGTTGGCTTTGAATGCTCCAAACCTGTGACCTTGTGCCAATCCTTGGTTAGTAAATGAACATACACAATTTAAGAGTTTATGCACGTATATTCATTTTTAGAGGTTTATGTTTAAAATCTTTTGAAAGAATTGATCAGGAATCAGGCTGAAATTAATGTTTCGCGCGGTTTTCGTACCATAAGTTTGAGGACATTTGTTAAACCAATTTCATAAATTACTTGTAATAGCTATTATGAAAGAGAAGTAGTAAAACATATAACTTCTATCTCATAATAGTTGGCACATACCAACAATTGGATGAAAAGGAAACAAAACTGATTTGGAGCAAAATATGGGAACGGAGAGATCATAACAGAAGAGCCGAATGGATAAACAATATGGAAAAAAGAGTTACAAGGACTTGAAGAAAACCGTAAGGCAAAAATACAACTCGATTCATTCAGAGAAACACTAAAAAAAGTACCAAACTGGAAAATGCTTGACTATGATGGCATACATGTATTTTAGTTTTAAAAATTCACTTCCATCGACGACGGACAGGCTCTCAAAATCAATAGATGCTTAGAAGAAACAGACATACCCGAATGGATGACACCCCCCAAAACCCCCCCACCTCGGTCCAAAAAGATCCCCAAAAAGGAACTGCCCCCAACAACTACAGACTCATAACGAGCCTTCCGATGACATGGAAAATAATAACAGCACAAATTAGGGAGGAAATTTACTATTCGCTAATAAACCGCAGACTGTTCCCCGAAGAACAGAAAGGATGCCTCAAGGGACAAGAGGAACAGAAGATCTACTGTGCATTGATTAACACTTCCTCAACGAAATCAGAACGAGACGAAAAAATGTGGCTATGGAGTAAATTCACTATAAAAGGGCATACGATATAGTCCCGCAAAGTTGGGTGATTGACTGTCTCAAAATGTACAAGATAACCGACAAAGTCATAGAATTGATCGATGAAACCATGAAAAACTGGAGAGTGTAATTGACAGTAAGAGGAAAAAGTTTAGTTGAGGCAAAAATCCAGAGAGGTATATTCCAGGGAGATGCGTTATCACCATTATTATTTGTATTAGATATGATACAATTTATTCACATGCTTAGGAAATGTACATGCAGCTAATAACTTAATAAATCGCAAGAAAAGATTAACCACCTAATGTACATGGACGATATCAGACTGTTTGTGAAAAATAAAAAAAGAGTTGGAAACCCTAATATAAGTCGTGAGGATATATAGTCAGGATATAGGAATGGAATTTAGCATAGAAAAATGTCAAGCTAATAATGAGAAGCGGAAAACGATAAATGTCGCAAAGAATAGAATTACCAAAATCAAGAAAAAATCAGAACGCTCGGAGAAAAGGAAACTTACATGTACGGGCCATTGACTTAATGAGTAGAGTATTCGCCAATGGTCCGGGAGACCGGAGTTCAATCCCAGGTCGAGTCATACCAAAGACTCAAAAAATGGTACAGGATGCTGCCTTGCTTAACACTCTGCATTATAAGGCACGGATCAAGGGTTAAGTGGCGCTACCAGGAATGGAGTAGCGCCCTTCCCTACACCTCGGTGTAGTAGCTATTGAAAAGGGAGCCTTCGGGTTACTCTCGACTAAGGTTACCAACTTTACTTTCATTTTACATGTATTTGGGAATATTGGAAGCGAACATTATCAAACAAGCTGAAATGAATGAAAAAATTAAAAAAGTGTATGTCAGGAGAACGCAAATCAGCACAAAATGAGTATAAGATCAGACATGGTTGGGTGGGGAAGGTGATCCACTGGGAATTGTTGAAGAAATTGAAATTTGACCATACGGACAAGTGGTATATGCACATATCCAGAATCCGTCCTGGAGAATGAGATGAACAAATTTCTCTGGGATTTTAAGATACAAACAGATCACCCAATCTCAGCCTGTCGACCAGACCTAATGATAGTCAACAACAACAAAAAAAAAAAAAAAAAAAGAGAACCTGCTGACTAGTGGAATATACCGACGCGGTAAACCACTGGGTAAAATTAAAAGAAAACGAAAAGAGCGATAAATATCTAGACATTACTAGTAAACTAAAAAAACAAACAAAAAACAAAAAACAAACTATGGAACATGACGGGATACCATTTGTAATTAGTGCACCTAGAATGATCTCCAAAGGGTGGGTAAAGAGGTTGAAAGACATGGAAATAACAGGACAAATGGAGACCATCCAGATTATAGAATTATTAAAATCGTTGAGAATACTGAGAAGAGTCCTGGAGACTTGAAGAGATTTGCTGTTACTCAAACTCTAGTGAAAAACCATCAGCTAACGCTGGTGTGAAAAACTTTCAAAGGATAATAATAAAAATAATAAATGGAAGACTAATACAAACAATAAAACTATACATTCAGGTTATAGGGATAGAATTTGGCATAGAAACATGTGCTATGCTAATAATAAATAGTGGAACACAACAAATGACGGAATGAATAGAATTGTCAGATCAATAAAGAATTAGAACGATTGGAGAAAAGGAAACTTACATGTACTTTGGAATATTGAAAACGGACACCATCAAATAAGCGGAGAAGAAAGAAAAAACTAAAAAAAAAACGAGTATCTCAGACACACGAGCAAACTTCTTGAAACCAAACTCTGTAAAAGGAATCTCATCAAAACGATAAACCCTTCGGCTGTTCCTTCTATAAAATACTCGGGACTATTCTTAAAAAGGACGAGAGAAGAATTTCAACAAATGGATCAGAGAACAAGAAAACTAATGACAATGCATCAAGCTTTACATCCGAAGGAGGTGCCCGTGGTGTAATGGTTATCGTCACAGGATATGGACACGGCGATACGAGTTCAATTCCTGGACAAGACTGATTGCATTTCACATAGCACTAATACCCTTGGAAAAGGTATGAATCTAATTATTCTCCCTCCAGCTATGGGTAAATAGTAGGGCATACTAGGTTCTTCAGCCTTGGTGAGGCAACTAGTCTAGGAGAAGGAAAACTCTGAATTCAAACCTGCTAAACTCCGCTTTAAAAATTGACCGAGCGGAGGGGTTGGGTAAATAGGATCAAGCTTTACATCCGAGAGATGACATAGACTATATGTGTCAAGGAAAGAAGGAAGAAGAGGACTTGAAAGCATTGAAGATAGCGTCGAAAAGATAGGACTTGAAAATTACATAAAAAAAGAACAAAGGAAGACTAATTACAGCAACCAGAAACAGCACCGGTAAAAATAACCCTTCATTGCCATCGCCCCCAAGTTCACTCTGTTTCGGAGTGGTAGCGCCTGATAGGGTCCTATCTATGCGTCGAATAGAACTACAATATCTATGAAACAGTAATGGGAAGAAAAATAACTGTATGAATACCCCAAACGACAAACAAACGAGAAGACCTGGACATAGCGAAGAAAGAGAAACCTTAAGAGAGAGACGGAATCTCTTATGATGGCAATGCAAAACAACGCCATAAGGACAAACTATGATAAAGCGGAAATAGATAAGACTCAATAGTAAGTATTAGGTTATGTAGTGATAGAGACGAAACGATTAATCATTTAACAAGGGAATACAGCAAACTAGCTCAAAAAGAGTATAAGACGAGACACGACTGCATGGGGAAGGTGATCCTCGGGGAATTGTGCAAGAAATTGAAATTTGACCTTATTGCCAAATAGTATATGCACAAAGTAGAATTACATCCTGAAAAATCAGACCAATAACTTTCTTTGGGATTTTGAGATACAAACAGACGCTTAATCCTGGCTAAAAGACAAAGCCTAATATTATTATTAGTACTATTATTAATACTTAACAAAAATAAAAATAAAATAAATATAGAGAGAACCTACCGACTAGTGGACTTTGCCGTCCTGCGCGGAACACAGAGTGAAAATCAAAGAAAACGAACAGAGAGACAAGTACTTAGACCTTGCCAAAGAAGTGAAAAAACTATGGAACATGAAGGTGACGGTGATACCAGTTGTAATTGGTGCACTTGGAACGATCTTCAAAGGCTTTGTAAAGGAAAGAGTTGGAAATTGGAGGACGAGCAGAGTATATCCAAACTACAGCGTTCTTAATATCGGCCAGAACACTGAGAAGGGTCCTGGAGACCTGAGGAGACTTGCTGTCACTTAGAAGAACCCTCAGTTAACACTAATGTGAAAAATTGGCAAGGAATAATAATAATAATAATCATCTGGGATTTAGACATACAAATGGCCACCTAATTTCTGCCAGAAAACCATACATAGCGTTAATTAACAAGAAAAGAAGAACTTGCCATCTCGTGGATATTGCCGTTTTGTCTGACCACCGAGTGAAAATAAAAAAAGCGAAAAAATAAACAAGTACTTGAACCTTGCTAGAGAACTGAAAAAAAACTGTATAGCGTGAAGGTGAAGGTGACGGTGATACCAGTTGGTGCGTAAAGAATGGTCCCTAAAGGTATGGAAAAAGTCTTGAGGAATTGGAAATCAGAGGAAGAATCGAGACTATACAGACCACATCATTGTTAAAATTGGCTAGAATATTCAGAAGAGTCTTGGAGACACGAGCAGACTTTCTGACCTTTCAGACTTCTTTTAACAGTTCTAAATGTTCCATTATGTTGACCTTTGTCAATCTAAAATAAAACTAGAAAAATGCCCCCCATAAAACTTTGTGCAGTTTTTCACAAATATTCCACTCTGAAGTGAACCCCTTTTACTCACTCGAATGTATTCTTTCACTTTCTCGAGTGGACTCTTATACTTTATTGAACTCTTCTATTTATTCGAGTGAACCCAGTTATTTACTTTTACTTTTGCAAGGTAAGATTTTACAAAATAAGGTATCTGAAGCGAATTCTTTCATTCTTTTGAGTGAAGTCCTTTACTCATCCGAGCGAAACCTTTCACTCACTCATGTGTTTGCCCAGTCGGCAGGGGCTGTAGAATATACCGACTGCTTCTCTCCAGAGGAGTAAGAACCCCCCCCCCAACAAGTGTCCTGAATATGACAATAAATCTGAGGGTGAGGTACCAGTAATGCTGGAGCTTTGAGGAATGCGGAGTACCCCTTCATTGCCATCGCTCCCATGTTTACTCTGTCTCGGAGTGGTGACGATTGATAGGGTCCTATCTATGGGACAAATAGAACTAAACAGTGAACTTTCACTAATCTGAATTGCTTGAAAAAGGACTGTTTTGACATTTAAACTCTGTACTTATGCTAAACTGATCTGTTTGAAATAGAACTGTTTTGACGTTTAACTTAACTGTTTTGACATTTAACTGTTTGTAAACAAAATCTATAGACTAAACTGAATTGTTTAAAATTGAATTCGGCGTTAAATGACCCGAAAAGTGTTGATATACCGTAAAACAAAACAATCAACCAACATCACTCGTGTGTATTCTTGCACATATTTAAGTGTATTCTTGCACTCACTCGAGTGTATTTTTTGTATTTTCTTAAATGAAATATTTCGCTGACTCGAGTGTGTTCTTTGTACTTACTCGAGTGGATTATAGCACGCACTCGAGTGTGTTCTCGCATTCATGAGTTGATTCTAGCACTCTATCGAGTTGATTCTTTCACTTAATCGAGGTTCACTCATACGATTTAATAATACGTACAATGAAGAATCGAACTAATAAGCGATATTCTGCTGTGGTCACACCAGTATTGGCCGCCGAGCAAAGACTTACTTATATCAGCTTTGTGTGGACACTGGATGCAGTCTAGAGGACCTACCAAGTGAGATAGGGATGGATAGTGAGAAAGAGTTAAAGGAATCCATGCTATCAGCACTTCAATTGATGATGATGACTATGAAGAATGTACTCGAGAGTTTTTCAAGTGTGAAATATTTCACTCTCAAGTGAGCCTCTTTACTAACTCGAGTGCATTCTTTCATTCTCTCGAGTCGACCTATACTTCATAGAACTTTTTCTTTCCCAAGTGAAGTCGTTTATTTACTGAGCGAAATCTAGTACTCAGTTGACAGCCTTCTTGACACTTAAACGCTCAGTCGACAGAATGATTCGCTCAGCCGGGTGAAATGATTAAATCATTCGGGTGTGTTTTTACACTCGGTCAAGTTTAAAGAAGTTTGGAATATAATTGAAACGGAGATTAAAGATTGGGCATTGTGGAATATCCCAAAAAATGACTCCGGTTTAAATAACTAAACTGTAATATCTGTTTTAAGTTAATCCACGCTGAAAGTGGCGGCTTAAGTAACGAATGAATATTTAAACCCAACAGATTTAGAAAAAAGGTGACCGTTAGACTTTTACTAAGTTAAAACTTTTAAGTTTAAAATCGGAGTGTTTTAACTTTTTTGTGGCACGCTAAAGTGCCGTCATTCTTGTAAGAGTACCAGGTCACATATGAGACAAGAGTACAGATAATTATCAACCCCCGGGTCTGGTATAGCCCCATTATATTACCCATGTAAAATGACAAATCTAAATCAATGTTGGACTCAAATTAAAGATCTGAGTGTCATGATCGGCGGGTGCTTCCTTGATAGCCAACATGAGGGACCTGATCGCTCCCCTGCGAATGTTGGCTGTTCTAATTTCAGGTACACAAACAACAACCAAAGTAACTACTCAACTGTATGAGAACAACGGAAAAAATGGACAAGAGACGGCAACAAAAATGTACTTTATTGTTATTTTAAAAGCAATCTTACACAAAGAGGCTATAGAAAAAGAATGATTGAAATTTGGACAAAATCTGCTAGATTTAATATAATAAACCAAAGACTTGCTAACCAAGCTAAGATGATATTAAAGAAAGGTTGTTTTTTTTTACTTTGAGATACCTGAAATGTTTGGATAAGTAAATAGTGAAGAATATGAACAAGATCCCTCTACCCGAATGGAAACATTAAATACTGAAAAGCAAGATCCCCCCTAATAGAACTGAAACCCAAAATACTGAAACCTGAAACACCAAAGAAACAAGCACCACAAAATAAATGTTAACGCGATAAGACAAAATATATGTAGAGTTGATAAAGAAAATCATGACAGAAAAAAAAAAAAACTACATTACCATTTCTCAAGAATTGAAGACTGGAATGAAGTTAAGGAAGAAACCAAAAAAGTAAACAAATCATAAATAAATATTTCAAGAGGCAACAAAACGAGTTAAATAATGCAGGAGCGAAACTAGTCTGTGATAAAATGGGTATTCCCCGAAGGAAACCGAAAAAAACACCTGAATGGGAAATTAGGCTAGAAGGACAAGTAAAGAAAGTACTAAAGAAGGAATGTTGAGATGAAAAAGCCAAAATAAAACAGTAGACAAATCTGACAACTTGAAGAGATAAATCAAAAGATTTTGGTAAAAGAAAGAAGACTTAAAAGATACAGAGACAGGGTCAAGCAATACAATAAAAACAAAACAAAACAAAACAAAACATGGCATTTCAAAATAACGAAAGAAAATTCTACCAACAAGTAGTTGGGGAAGGCACAAGGACAAACCAACAAATGGATGCAAAGGAAGCCAAACAATTTTGGAGTTGAATATGGAAACAGAAAGAACATAACAGAAAAGCTGAATGGATAGATAAATAACATGGAAAAAGAATTACAAGGATTTAAAGAAAGACATGAGACGGACATATGTCTGGAATCGCTCAGTGACATTCAAAAAATTGGAAAATGCCAGGCCATGATGGCATACATAGATTCTAGTTTAAAAATTCCACATCCATCCATGACAGACAGGCATTTCAGAGAAATAGATGCCGAGGAAAAATAAGAATACCCGAATGGATGACTAAGGGGAAAACTACCCTGATCTTGAAAGACCCCCCAAAAGGAATCATCCCCCACCAACTATAGACCAATAACGTGTCTACCTATGATGTTGGAAATCCTAACAGCACAGATTAATGAGGAGATCTATCATTTATTTGTATGTCACAGACTGTTTCCTGAACAACAGGAAGGATGCCATAGGGGAACAAGAGGAACAGGTGAATTATTGTTTATTGGTTACCACATCATCAAAGAGCAAATGTAGCCATGGTGTGGATTGACTACAAAAAGGCCTAAGATATGGTTCCACAAATCTGGATTATAGAAAATGTTTGAAAATGTCATAAAATTCATCACGGAAGCTATAGAAAATTGGAAAGCGGAATTAACAGCAGGAGGAAAAACTTTAGCAGGGGTGAAAATCCTGAGAGGAATCTTCAAGGATGATGCCCTCTCGTCATAAGAATTTAAAATATCAATGATGCTACTCAATTACATACTGGGGGAAACACATTTACAAAATCACAAGCAAAGATTAATCACCTGATGCACATGAACGACATCAAGCTGTTTGCAAAAAATAAAAAAAGAATTGGGGACTGATACAAACGATAGGAATATATAACGAGGATATAGGGATGTAATTTGGCATAAAATAATGTGTCATGCTCATAAGTAAAAAGTAAAGTTGTCTCCCTTTAGTCGAGGGCGACCAGAAGGCTTCCTTTTCGATAGCTACTACACTGAGGTGGATTGCTCCACTTTACTCTTGACACGTACCTTATATTGCTGAGTGTTAAGCAAGGAGGTATCAAGTACCATTTTTAAAGTCTTTGGTATGACGCAACCTGGGATTGAACCCAGGTCTCCCGGATCATTGGCAAACACTCTACCCCCTAGGTTAATGGTAAAAAAAAAGAGAAATAAAAGAAGGAACAGAGCTGCCTGATCAAAAAAGATTCAGAACGTTAGAAGAAAAGGAAACTTACAAATACTTGGGAATATTGGAAGTGGACACAGTCAAACAAACAAAAATGAAAGAAAAAAATGTGTAACTCAGACGAACGAGAAATCTTCTTAAAACCAAACTCAGGAGCGGAAATCTCATCAAAGGGATAAACAAATTGGCAGTTCCCCTTGTTATAGACTCTGGACAATTCTTAAAAAGGCCAAAGGAGGAACTCAGTGAAATACGAGGATCATTAAATAAGTTTCCAGACTTTTTTCGTATGGGCACTTTTATTGATCGTACACACATGAAACTCTAGTCCCCTTCGAAGTAATCGCTTCCGGCTGCAATGCACTTGTTGTACCGTTCCAAGAACTTCTTGAAGGCCCCATTGAAGTCATATTGTGTGAGCATGTCAATGACCTTCGTCACAGCCTCTTTCATCGCCTCAATTGTCTCATAACGACAGCCTCTGAGCTTAGGGAATAACCAAAAGTCACAGGGAGCAAGGTCTGGACTATAGGGAGGGTGAGGAACTGTCTTGATACCCATCTTGGTCAAATAGTCTATGACAAGGATGGAGTTGTGGACTGGTACATTGTCCTGGTGGAAATACCACTGACCCGATTTGAAGAGTGCTGGCCTCTTCCGACGGAATCTCTTCCTGAACTCCCTTAAAACCTCAACATAGTAACCCTAACCCTAACCCTTTGGCAAATCAACTCTGGTGTATTGACTTCCTTACTACTCCCACACCTCTCATCATCCCTTACAGACTCCCTGGCTTCATTGAATGCCACTCAAAAACTGATGCTCGATTCATGCAGGATGGTCGAAAAGCAGTCTGAAGCATTCCATACGTTTCTGTGGCATTTTTGTCCAAGTTTAAAACAGAATTTTATTGCATATCGTTCTTCTAAAGTCCAGATTGCATTTTTGAAATTCAGCAGCTGTGACAATCAGGCTTTAGTAGGGTGTATTCCAATTGCTTTTGTAGCTGTTCATTTGAAGCTGAAATCATAAAAATTGGTCAGTCATCTCATAAGATGTATAGCAATAGCATATTGAAGAGTCTACGACAATTTTAAATGCCTGTACAAAAAAGTCTGGAAACTTATTGAATTCACCACGTAGATCAAAAGGTAAGGAAAATGATGACTATGCATTAGGCATTACATCTGAGAGATGACAGACTATTTATATCAAGAAAAGAAAAAGGAAAAAGACTCGTCAGCAGTGAGGACTGTGTAGATGCACCAATAAAAAGATTCGAGGATTACATCCAAAAGAGCAAAGAAAGACTTGGCACAGTAGCCATTAACAGCACTGACACCCCCCCCCCCACAAAAAAAAAAAAAACAGAAAGAAAAATAAGAAAAACTAGGGAACAGAAATGAGAAGAAAAACAAATGTATGGAAATTTCAAGTAATAAACTGAGGAAATTGCTCACGAGAAAACCTGGACAAGACTACGAAAAGGAAACTTGGAGAGAATAACTGAATCTCTTCTCATAACACCACAAAACAATGGTATAAGGACCGAGATTATACCAAAGCGAAAACTGATTATACCCAACAGAAAAACAAAGGTAGATTATGTGGAGACTGATATAAAACGGTCAATCACATAATAAGGTGATATAGCAAACTAGCACAAAAGGAGTAAAAGAGCAGACATGACCAGGTAGGAAAAATGACCTACAGGGAATTGTGCAAGAGACTGAAATTTGACCATACTAACAAATGGAATATGCACAACCCTGAATCAGTGTTAGAAAATGAGACCCATAAAATTCTCTGGTATTTTGAGACAGGGACGGATCCCAGACAAAAACCAGGCCTAATGTTAATTAACAAAAAAAAAAAAAAAAAAAAAGAATTTGCCATCTTAGGGATTTTGTTGTTTCGGGGTACCCCAAAATGAAAATAAAATAAGATAAACAAAATTTAAAAAAAGAAAGAAATGAAAAGATAGACAATACTTGGACCTCGCCAGGAAACTAAAAAAACTGTGGATCATGAGGGTCAAGGTAATACCAATTGTAGTTGGAGCTCTTGGAATGGTCCCCAAGAGCCTAGAGAAGGGATTGAAGGAATTAGAAACCAGTAAGAGAATCAAAACCGTCAAGACTACGGCATTGTTGACATCAGCTAGAATACTGAGAAGAGTCCTAGAGGCCTGAGTAGATTTGCTGTCACTCAGACTCCAGTGAAAGACTTGCAAGGAGTAGAATAATAATCTGTGTCAAGCAAAGAAAGTGGAAGAGGACTCGCCAGCATTAAAGACAGCGTCGATACATCGATATGAAGACTATATAAAAAAAGAGCTAAGGACGACTGATTACAGCGACCAGAAACAATACAAACAACACAAGAACAGTAACTAGAAAACAAAAAATAGGAAGAAAAGCACTTGAATGAATCCTTCAAGCGACAAACAAGCGAAATCTCACACTAGAAGATTGGATATGGCTAAGAATGAGAAACCTTACGAAAGAAACTTAATCTCTTTTAATAGCGGCACAAAATAACGCCATAAGGATCAACTATGTTAAAGCAGAAATAGATAAGACGCAACAAAATAGCAAAGTTATGTGGTGATAGAGATGTAATGATCAATCATATAATAAGCGAATGCAGCAACTAGCGCAAAAAGAGTATAAGATTAGACACGACTGGGTGGAGAAGGTGATCCACTGGGAATTGTGCAAGAAATTGAAATTTAACCATACGAACAAGTGGTATATGCACAATCCAGAATCCCTCCTGGATAATGAGACACACAAAGTTATTTGGGATTTTAAGATACAAACAGATCATTTGATCTCAGCCAGTCGACCAGACCTCGTAAAAGAGAATCTGCCGATTAGTGGACTTTGCCGTCCAGGCAGAACACAGAGTAAAATTAAAAGAAAGTGAAAAGAGAGATAAATATCTTGATCTTGCTTGAGAACTAAAAAAAAACCTATGGAATATGAAGGTGACAGTGATGCCACTTGTAATTGGTGCACTTGGAACAATCCCTAAAGGCTTGGTAAAGCGACTGGAAGACCTAGAAATCAGAGGACGAGAGGGGACTAGCCAGACTACAGCATTAAGATCGGTCAGAACACTGAGAAGAGCCCTGTTGATTTGAGGAGACTTGCAGTCACTCAAACTCCAGTGAGAAATCATCAGTTAATGCTGGTGTGCAAAACTCTCAAAAGAGTAAAATAAATATATTTTGAGATAAAAACGATCTCCAAATTCCAGTCAGAAGGCCAAACATTGTGTTGTTTAACAAGAAAAAAGAACAATCTAGTGGATTTTACAGTTTTAGTAGACCACAGAGTAAAAATAAAAGAAAGCAAAAAGATCGACTAATACTTGGACCTTGCCTGAGAACTAAAAAAGTTTGGAATATGAGGGTGATAGTAATAATCAGAAAAACAAGAAATGTTCACTTTGTGGAATCAGTGAATGTAGTAAATGAATTTAAAAAGTGTAACTAAAAGAGACACCACAAAATTGGGAAAGTCGAAACTGGAAAAATATCCGGATCATAACCGTGAAATAGGAAAGTTAGAATTTTACCGAAAACTCTAGAATCGAGATTAGATAGATCTATAGGTTCCAGGTGGCGATGAGGCTGTACAGATCGAAGTAAGAAAAGAGTACCCCAGAAGAACAAGGAACCTTCTTGAAAGCAAACTCTTCCAGAAATCTAATCAAAGGGATAAATACCCTCATTGTGTTTCTATGTTAGTCACGGTACTTAAAATGACCTTAGTTCCATGATTCCTACACGCGATGTTGTTTTATCAATTCCTTCTGTGCCCACGCTGTGTTTGAAAGATCTACAGAAGCGGGATGATACAATTTATCCAGAATTTCTTTTGGTGGTCAGGGTGGTTGGTTGGAACAAGTTACTCGGATGTTGGCAACTCAAAGACAAGAAAAATTCTACGTTAACAGATAACAAATATCTGTTGAAATACAATTGTGTTACAATGATATATATATATATATATATATATATATATATATAAATTATATTGTTTTTCTTTTGAGAGAAGGACAAGTTGAGGAATTTGGCTTCCTGTGCGAATCAGTTTTCAAGGAGTGTAGTTTTCATTTGCTTGGACAGAGTTTTTTTTATTCTCCTGTTTTCGGTTTCGTCTTTAAACTTTCCCTCCCTTTGAACCCTTTAAAAGCAATTTTTAAAAGATAATTCCTCTGGTAATAAACATTTTTGATTGACTAACCAATCACATTTCGTATTTTTCTACTATTTTATGATCTACTTTTGCGGGAAAAGTATTTCTTTTACGTATCAGATTCTAATTGGTCATCCAATCAAGCCACAATATAAGGGCTTGGCTAATTAAGTGTCTATGTCCACACCTTTCATTGGACTTTTCATCATCATCATCATATCGTGCTGGCAGCACGGATATCCCTGACCCTCTCTCGCTACTCCTCCCTATCGTTCATCGCCCTAGGTAGGTCTTCAGGACAACAACCTGTATCCTCACATAGCTGCTGAATGTACGTTCGAGCTGGTCGTCCTGCTTTTGCGCGGCCATGTGTGGGGATCCATAAGAGTACATCTCTTATGAGTTCATCTCTGCTTCTCCAGCAGTGTCCTGCATGTCTGGTTCGTCTAACTTGAATAGTTTTCGTGATAGGGGGCAGGTGGCCGTACAGTTGGTGTCTTGTGGGGTGTTGCTGCCAGGACTTGTTGAGGATTGCACGCAGCATTCTTGTGTAATTGCCATCTAGTTTCTTCTCCAGCCGTTTTGTTAGCGTCCATGTAGTGCATCCATATAGCAGTATCGATGTGACCGATGCCTGGAAGAAACTGCGTTTCATTTTGTCGGTTAGGTCTGATTTCCATATAATCGATAGCCTATTGATAGCTGTCCATGCTTTCGTTAACCTCGTTTCAATGTCCTTTTCGGTTGATTCGACGCTGCTTCCTAGGTACGTGAATTTGTCTACTAGTTTAAGTGGGGTTCCTTCTAGAGTGGAGATGTCCCCCGTTTGGTTATAGCACATATATTCCGTTTTGTGTGCATTAACATGGAGGCCTATGCTTGCTGCTGCTCGTTCCAAACTATGCAGAAGTGTTTCGGCTTGGTCAGGTGTATTTGCCAGTATCGCTATGTCATCGGCGTAGTCGGCGTCGGTAATTGTTGTTGCGGGGTATCTTCTGCTTCTTCTCTTGGTCAGTTCGAAGCCATTCTCTTTGATTTTGTCAATCGATGTTCTAAGTACGTAGTCTAGACAAATGATAAAGAGGTACGGGGCCAGTGTGTCCCCTTGTAGTACTCCTTCTACAATGTCAAAGTATTCTGTGTCTCCATCCGGTGATCGTACTTTTACTTTAGTGTTTCTATAGAGAATCGTTATTGCCGCTACGGTTTCTTTAGGTATGCCGTACGCTAGTAGGATTTGTTCCATCTTTCCTCTGTGAATGGAGTCGAAAGCCTTGGTAAAGTCGACAAATATTAATGTCGCTTGTAGGTTCTTTGCCCGTACACCTTCAAGGATTCTGCGGATGGTTAATATTTGTGAGGTCGTGGATCTATTTTTTCGGAAGCCATTTTGTTTTTTTCTAAGCATGTTGTCGATTTTGGGTTCTATTCGGTTTCGTAGTAGGGCATTGTAGATTTTGGCAGGTATGGATGTAAGTGTTATGCCTCGGTAGTTTTTGGCTAATCCGAGGTCCCCCTTTTTAGGGAAGGGGAGTATGCATCCCTTCATCCATCTATCTATCGGATTTTGATTGTATACTGCGTTGCAGTGTCGGAGCAGTATGTCGTCGAATTGTCTGGTCTTCCATACTTCCGGGGGAATTTCGTCCAGCCCTGCAGCTTTCCTATTTTTAATTTTTCTGAGAACCGAGTCGAGTTCTTCTTGTGTGAACGGTCCTAGTTTAATGTCTAATTGTTTGCTAATTATTCTGGTGATTGGTTCATGCGTTATTTTTGGTGGGTTTCCAAGTAAGTTTTCGAAGTGCTGTTTCCACAGTTTTATTCTTTCTTGTTGGTTTGCTGCTTTAAGTTTTGCTTTGGCTGTGTTCTTTCTTCTACTCACTTCGTTTATTGTTTGCCAGGCTGACTTTTGAATTTCTTTATGTATACTAACAAGTCAGTCTTCTTATATTTTTAATGCAGAATATTACATTTTCCTCTCTAAAATGCTTGGTCAGCATATATTGGCTCATTGGCCTCGTGGGTACAGTGTTCGCCAATTTCTAGTCCAGTTTGCAAATTAATAGGTTGTAATTTCACCAGCTTATTATAATTTGTGAAGATAACTTCTAAATTGTAATCATTGTGTACTTTTATTTATTCATTTATGTGGCGAGAGAAGAAACTTACCTCCTGGATCAAAGCGCGTAAGACTATGCCTTACGTGTCAACCACAAGAAAATATGTCCACTTCTGGAGGCAGAAGTTATAGTGGGCCGATCTCGTCTCTCGCGAGAAGAAATCTACCAAGCATGTAAATTTCTATATGTCTGAACTTGCATAAAAGGGCATGCCAGCAGCAGGAGTGCGGTTGATTTTCTTTGCGAACTGCTTTTTTGACTGACAGAACGAACGAGTTGACCTGAGGGGTGTTGAGGAAGGGCTGCTAGTCGCGTGTGTTATTTTTTAGTCAACTGAGGCTATCCAATTGTATGAGGACTGGGCTACTTCTCTTGTTCTACAACAATTTATTTGTAATTAATTATGACATAAATTTTATAAATTGAATCTTGCTTGAGATTTAATTTAAAGGACATTAAATGCGTCTTTCAAATGAATAATAAGTAAAAAATTAAATACTGAGTCTATGACCCAATCAATATTTCCAGATATATCGGTCTTGAAAAAAATCCGCACGGGCACAAGGTCATTTTTAGTGGAGTTTAACATGTTTCAATTCAGAGTTTTCCTTTTCTTGGAGTGATTGCCTCTCCAAAGAGAAGAACTCAGTCTGCCTAACTATTTACCCATAGCTGAAGGGAGAATAATTGCTTTCATACCTTTCTCAAGGACATTAGTGCTATGTGAAATGCAATCAGTCTCGTCCAGGATTTGAACTCATGTCACTGTGTCCATTTCCTGCAACTGTAAACATTACACCACGATCACATCCTAAAAAATCTATGTTCTACTTTGGCAAAAATTATGGAATTAGCCAACTTAGAGGATGTTGATTAAGTTTTTTTTTTAATTTATTAAGTAGTAAACAAACTAATGAAAGATAAGACGTAAAACATTTTTCTTTAATAGCTGAATATTCTGGCTTCATAAGATATTTCTCATTTAAATTATTGGTATATTTGTTTGCAAGTCACGCTGCGGGAAATGATATAGAATGTGATTTGTATTACGAGAGCAAACATCAGCAGTTACGTAGATATGCAAATCGGCCAACAGATAAAGAACATATGAAATACGGTCAGCAGTTAAAAGACATATACAAATTGGTCTACAGATAAAAGACACATGCAAATCGGTTAACAGTTAAAAGCCACGTACACATCGGTTAACCGTTAAAAGACACATGCAAATTGGTCTACAGTTAAAAGCCACGCACAAATCGGTTAACAGTTAAAAGACACGTGCAAATCGGTCTACAGTTAAAAGACACATACAAATCGGTCTACAGTTAAAAGACCCATACAAATTGGTCAACAGTTAAAAGACAAATGAAAATCGGTTAACAGTTAAAAGCCACGTACACATCGGTTAACCGTTAAAAGACACATGCAAATTGGTCTACAGTTAAAAGCCACGCACAAATCGGTTAACAGTTAAAAGACACGTGCAAATCGGTCTACAGTTAAGACACATACAAATCGGTCTACAGTTAAAAGACACATGCAAATCGGTCTACAGTTAAAAGACACATGCAAATCGGTCTACAGTTAAAAGACACATACAAATCGGTCTACAGTTAAAAGACACATACAAATCGGTCTACAGTTAAAAGACACATGCAAATCGGTTAACAGTTAAAAGAAAAGTGCAAATCGGTCAACAGTTAAAAGACACATACAAATCGGTCTACAGTTAAAAGACCCATACAAATTGGTCAACAGTTAAAAGACAAATGAAAATCGGTCTGGAGCTAAAAAAAGAAGATGTAAATTGGTCTATAGTTAAAAGACATATGCAAATAGGTCAATTATTAAAAAAAAACAGTTCTTGCTGACCTCAACAAGTGTGCTGCCCAACCATCCATTTTTCTATTGTGTTTTATTCATACACGTTATGTCCATATACATTGAAAGTATTTTTGATTTTATTTCAGTATTTGGAGCGACGATTTCAAGCCAAATCAGTGAAATTAATTGCCACAGGAATGTGCATTGTTCAACAGGTTATCATCTTTTTAAATACTTTTTTTTTCATATACAGGTTGTTCTAAAAGTTACTTTGAGATTTAGAAATTAAATACTATTTTTGTTCGTTAATTATTTGTGATTATTTTTATACTAAGAGGAAATTTGCAGAATGGAGATCAATTTGTTTTAATTATGAAAGATTTAACTTTTTCAATGTTAATCATTTTCATAACCATCGACATTTGATTTCTAAGTCTTGAGATTTGAAATACCCTGTACATCAATTTTTAAATTTAAAAACGTGTTATTTTTTTTTTAGATCGTAAGCATTTTAGTCTTTAATTTGTGGCTAATTTACAAATATGAAGATAGAAGAATGCATATTGACGATAGTCAAGGTGGGATTGACAGTGGTCTGGGTCATCTGGTCTCTTAACCCATCTCACTCAACTATTCATTTCATATATATATATATATATACAGTATATCACAAAAGTGAGTACACCCCTCACATTTTTGCAGATATTCAAGTATATTTCTTCATGGGAAGACATTGACAAAATGACACTTTGGCACAATGAAAAGTAGTCTGTGTGTAGCATATATAACAGAGTTAATTTATTTTCTCCTCAAAATAACTCAAATTTTAACCATTAAAAACTAAACTCCTGCCAACAAAAGTGAGTACACCCCTTTGGGAAAGTTGTCAATATTAACAAACACCATGTCAACTGTCAGTATTTTCATTGTGTCAGTGTCATTTTGTCAGTGTTGTCCCATGAAGAGATTTACTTAAATATCTGCAGAAATGTGAGGGGTGTACTCACTTTTGAGATACACTGTACATATCCCACCTAGGGCTCTCACGCACTGTCCGATTGCCTGACTGCTCAGTCAGTTCTTGAGAATCTCAAAATAACATAAAAATAGCATTTTTTTTTAAATGTTTGTAATTCTTAGCGTTTGATTACAAATACTGACAATAAACATTTTTTTATTTACTTTACACTGGCTCTTGATAACACATGGACTGATTGTTCACGCTATTTTCATTAATTGAATTCAGAAGCGCATTCTTTTATACAGAGTCGCTCATAAATATGTAAACATTTTTTATTTAAAAAGTTAATTTTCTTCTAAACTATGACTTATTGATAGAAGGTTGGTATTTACAATTTTTGTAAACTAACAAATATACTTATTTTTTCAACTCCGACATATTCATATTCTTGGCTACAGCCAAGCTTTGCTTAGTCTGACATAGAGGCTTTATATTGCTTACCGTACCTGTTGTTCCTAAGTGGTCACCCATTTAAGTACTGAACAGGCTCATCACCGTCTTAACTTGTTATTTACTAAGCTTTGCATAGTCTGACATAGAGGCTTTATATTGCTTACCGTACCTGTTGTTCCTAAGTGGTCACCCATTTAAGTACTGAACAGGCTCATCACCGTCTTAACTTGTTATTTACTAAGCTTTGCATAGTCTGACATAGAGGCTTTATATTGCTTACCGTACCTGTTGTTCCTAAGTGGTCACCCATTTAAGTACTGAACAGGCTCATCACCGTCTTAACTTGTTATTTACTAAGCTTTGCATAGTCTGACATAGAGGCTTTATATTGCTTACCGTACCTGTTGTTCCTAAGTGGTCACCCATTTAAGTACTGAACAGGCTCATCACCGTCTTAACTTGTTATTTACTAAGCTTTGCATAGTCTAACATAGAGGCTTTATATTGCTTACCGTACCTGTTATTCCTAAGTGGTCACCCATTTAAGTACTGAACAGGCTCATCACCGTCTTAACTTATTATTTACTAAGCTTTGCATAGTCTGACATAGAGGCTTTATATTGCTTACCGTACCTGTTGTTCCTAAGTGGTCACCCATTTAAGTACTGAACAGGCTCATCACCGTCTTAACTTGTTATTTACTAAGCTTTGCATAGTCTGACATAGAGGCTTTATATTGCTTACCGTACCTGTTGTCCTAAGTGGTCACGCATTTAAATACTGAACAGACTCAACGATATTTAAATTGGGTGATCTGCCTTTAAGAATGACTCGACAAGTTACTTAAAGTTTATTAACGAGCAGTACTTACTCATATTACTTATGTCTGGGGCACCTCTGGTGGTGTAACGGTTAGCAAGCTAGACTAGCAAACCTACACGAGTGAGTTCGAGTCTCATTGGGCGCCCCATTCATTCGGCCTTGTGCCACATCGAAGCAAAGAGCTTTGTAAATTACCATATTACTTATGTCTTTTGAGATTGCCTGTGATGATCATAAGTTGAATAATATGACTAAGATTGAACAATCTAGACCCATATAAAAATGTAAATATAAATCTCTTCAAGTTACATTTGTTCTTGATTGCAAATGTCACAAGATACAAAGGAATATTTGGTGGTAGTTCCTCTTCGCCGAGGACCAATATTAGCATTAATATCTCCATGTTATACTAACACTGAACACAACGGAAAGAAAGACAAGATTAACTCGTTTACAAATGCAAGAACATTTAACCTTTTATATACATAAGATACAAACAAGTTGTATCAAAAGAAAGAACACACAAACGTGTCCCATGATAGAATTGAATACATATTCGTATTTGTATAAATTTCTGAGAGGAAGCTTGATAATCTTTATCACTTGGAATATTCGGACTATTGTCTTCATCTGCATCGAAAAGCGGCATGTTGGAGTGAAATGGAAAAGTTGGGTATGGCTGACATTATATGGAAAGAAAACGGAAAAGGTACCTGCCCTTCGAGGACGAAGTTAAAATGATAGATAGAGAAGAACACTGGAAAATAAAAAGAATCTTAAAGAAGAATCACATATATAGGGCTACAGTGACCTGTTGAGTAGACTAAGTACGCAGTTGAATACGATATGGAAGCCAAAAATCAAAAAGGCCAGATGAAAAAAAAAACAGAACAAATCGCAATGTGAGCTAAGTTAAAAGAAATTGTACATACTGGTAGTGAGTAGTAGCTCATGGGTTGATGAAGACATTCGATTAATGAGTCCCCAAAATTCGCTTTGAATTGTCCAGCTGGACACATGGCGCAAAGGATATAAGCGTTTGGTTCAAAAGTGCTTCTAAGTGAAATCATCTGGGGTTTCAGGTTCAATCCCTACTACCGGAATGTTTGCTATAGCTTAACACTTGTACCCAGTCATGGCTGACGGAATCAGTACAATCTCCCTTAAATAAAGGGTTCAGTTCGACATGAAACACCGAGAGAAGGCCGAAGATGCATCGGTCTAAATGTTGTAATATCCAAATACTCTAAGGAATAAGAAATACATATGTTGTTCCATGAACAAGCAAGGTGGAAAAAGGTTTACTTGACAAGTTTGCTTGATATAGGCACGTGACTTGCCAGAGACCGAGACAACTTCTCTCCTGTACAAGGAACAGAGGTCAAAGAGGTCGAGAAGGGGTTTCTAGACTGTCATGTGATACCCCACGTGGCCTCCGACGGACATGTCCATTCTCTAAGGAAGATAATTATGTACAACTCTGTACAAAGTTACATAAGAGAAACATGTTATACGAATAAATTGTTATTTTCAACTTTGCTTTCATTTATTCAGTGATATTTTTAACCCCAATATTATTTATATATTTTAATTACCGTGGAATTTTCATAAGTTTAATTAACTACATTTACTAACAAATTGCAATTAGACTTAATGGTGGACTGCATAATTGCTAAAAAGCTGAAGAATTAATAATTTCTTCTCTTTCTCTCATTTGAATGCCACTTTTTACATAAAAAAAAATCAACTAAATAAATACATGATTGATGATGATGATAATAATAATGATGATGATGAATTTCAGATTCTTTACATGGGAATTGCATCTTATGCACCATCAACAGCCCTTAGTACAGGTAAGTTTAGCAATTCTATTTTCTTGCTTGTGTTGATTTGGATCGAATAAACATGGAACTGTTTATGTAATTTAATGAAAATGAAAGAAAAACGTTTGAAAATAATTTCTATGTGATATATATATGCGCGTGTGTGTGTGTGTGTGTGTGTGCGCGCGCGCGTGCGCACTAAACGAAAACGAAGTTTCAAATCGTAAAGGGAAATGAAGATTTGAACTGGGTACAGTACGCACATAGGGTGGGAGTATTATTTTAGAACCTGTGCACGTGTTGACCTGTACATCATTTGAGTAAAGTCTCACACACACACACACACATATATATATATACATAGAGAGAGAGAGAGAGAGAGAGAGAGAGAGAGAGAGAGAGAGAGAGAGAGAGATGGGGATGTAACATAGAAGTGAAAATCACATATTGCTACTAATAGATTTACGCTTGCATTTTGAAGAGTCTTTTTCCTCCAGATAGAACTAAATATTTATGAGATGAGTTTCTTCAAAATATAGTATTGTCCGGTGGAAACGCGAAATTATACACACACATATATATATATATATATATGTGCGTGTGTTTGTGTGTACGTATATACATATAAGTATATATATGTGTATGTGTATATATATGTGTATATATATATATATATTGGTACATGTATAAATATACGTGTGTGTATATATATATATATATGCATATATACGTGTGTATATATATATGTATACATATGTGTATATATATATATATGTATAAGTATATGTATATATGTATGTATACGTATGTGTATATATACATATATATATGTATGCGTATGTCTATGTATGTTTATATATGTGTGTGTATATATGTATATATATTCAAGCAAGTTTTGTTAAAGACAAAGGAACACTGTTTATTATTTTTAATTGTATTTTTTCAAGACTCCTAGTTATTTTGCTAGTGTTGGGATCTAGATGGTAAACAACAAACAGACAAACAAGCAATAACCGACATCATAAAGAGACACATTAAACCTATCAAAAACAAAAACAAATAAAACTTATCATTTACTACACTAGATTTAAAACATCAAACCTTATCGTTAAGAATAACACCAATTCCACTAAAATACACCTAAACTAAACCAATGTAGTTTATAAATTTATATTTCCATTTCGAGAGTGTTTCCTGAAAAACAAAAATAATTCTTACATTGATTATACAACCACAACATTATCTCGTCGTCTTACTTATCACCTTTCTGAAAATAGCGCCATAAAACAACATTTAATTATAAAACACAACAATACTACTAATCTCCATACATCTTCCGATGTAAGGAAGATTCTCACAGATAATACAATAATTATATAAAAACAATAATAAAAAACGATTACAAATCCTACAAGCAATATGCATAAAAAATAAAAACAAACAAACATAAATAAAATAGTATTTAACACAGGCACCAATATAGTAAATATTTTTAATAACTAATAATCACAAACTCTATTTGTAAACCTTTTTCCAGCCGAACGTTTTAAAACAAAACGTTGCAAACGTTGCAACCGACACCTTATTATACAAATTATTAAAACAGTAAAAATTCAACAGTCAAGTCAAAACTACACTATCCCTGATGATGACCAAAAGTATGGTCAAAAGCAGTGATCATAAAATGGTCCATTAAAAACACTAAATAATAATTCTCATTCAATTAATGGATATGCTTCGGTATCAGTTTAGGTTTCGTCGCTTCTTTTGCAGTATTATAAATTCTTTTAAAATCTACTTTAAAAACTTGAAAAAATTTTTTTTCCCGGGGTGGAGAAGGGTACCAGTGGCGTAGTAGCTAACGTTCTGAAATCTAGTAATGCTATTACGTTCACTTTCGGGCTAATGCCCCTGCGAAAGGTATAAACCTTCTTATGCTTAGTAAATCT
This sequence comes from Sepioteuthis lessoniana, assembly GCA_963585895.1. Classification (NCBI taxonomy): domain Eukaryota; kingdom Metazoa; phylum Mollusca; class Cephalopoda; order Myopsida; family Loliginidae; genus Sepioteuthis; species Sepioteuthis lessoniana. Next base: position 6,478,175 of record OY757929.1, on the reverse strand, counting down.
CTACTACTGAGTAATGAAATTGATCCTCACTTGGTGTCACTAACTTGTGTTCTTGGATCAAAATTAAGCAAAACAAAGTAATGATTTCCATCCTCACTGGAGACACAGCTATGGGTTGTGTAGTACCACTATTGTTCTTCAACAAAGATGGCTTTGCATTGAATAACCCATGAAAGTTTATATGCCGTTAAACAAAGAAACTAAATGAATTGTTTTTGCTAAAACTTTTGTCCTGACGATGACCTAAGTCCGAAACTTGAGAACAAATAAAAGATAAATAACAATATGGATGTAAGCTTGATGGCTGCAGACCCCTTGCTGGAAGAATGCACTTGTATCCCGATGGATAATCTAATGGAAATGTTGACTTTCTGTGTGGAGTCAACATACTTCAGGATGGGATCTGATATATACTGACAAGAAGGACTGGCTATGGGTTCACCATTGTCACCAGTATTGGCTAACATATACTAGGAATACTTCGAAGAAATAGCATTAAGATCTACATCACTAAAGCCATCTATGTGGCTTAGATACGTAGATGACACATTCATTCTCTGGCCTCATCAGGAAGATGTTCAGATATTACTTGATCACGTGAACTCAATCCGACCATCTATAGAGTTCACTATGGAGAAAGAGCAAGATAACAAATTACCCTTCCTCAATGTATTAGTAACACGCAGAGAGCAAGGACACGGGTCATCTGTGTACCGTAAGCCCACTTTCACCGGACAGTATCTCGATTTCAACTCCCATCATCCATACACGGTAAAGAAAGGAATAGTCCATTGCTTACAACATCAAGCAAAAACCATTAGTAGCGATACTGATGCATATCAAGAAGAAATGACTAGTCTGAGACACAACCTCCATTGTAACAACTACCCAGAGAGCATAACATCGGCTCCAAGAAACGTCGATAGGAAGATAGAGGACAATAACCCGAAAACTCACCACAGTATGTCTGCCCTATATCAAAGGACTAGCCGAAAGGATCCAAAAGATGTGTAGCCCATATGACATCAGGACAATATTCACAAGTGGTTCACCTCTCCAGAGATATCTCTTCCGGGTCAAACCACCAACGGAATTTAACATGATCAAGAACTGTGTTTACTCCATCCCTTGCAGTTGTGGTAAAATATACAAAGGTGAGACAGGTTGCCCACCAAAGGTAAGGCTAGAAGAACATCGGAAGGCAGTAGTACGAGGTGAGATTGAAAAGTCGGGTATGGCGGACCTTATATGGAAGGAAAAGGGAAACCATCTGCCCTTATGGGATGAGGTTGAAATTATTGAACAGTGAAAGATTAGAAGCCTTAAGAAATCGGCACATACGAAGTGCCTTCAATAAGTTTCCGAGTTTTTTGTACACGCACTTAAAATTGTTGTAGACTCTTCAAAATTCACTATGTTATTGCTATACATCTTATGAGATGACTGACCAATTTTTATGATTTCAGGTTTAAATCAACAGCTACAGTAGCAATTGGAATACACCCTACTAAAGCCTGATTGTCACAGCTGCTGAATTTCAAAAATGCAATCTGGACATCAGGACACTTTAGAAGAACGATATGCAATAAAATTCTGTTTTAAACTTGGAAAAAATGCTACAGAAATGTATGGAATGCTTCAGACTGCTTTTTGACCATCTTGCATGAATCGAGCATCAGTTTTTGAGTGACATAAGAGATTCAGGGAAGGCAGGGAGTCTTTGAGGGATGATGAGAGGTGTGGAAGGAGTAAGGAAGTCAGAACACCAGAGTTGATTGGCCAAATAAAGAATTTCATGGATTGGCCAAATAAAGAATTTCATGGATAAGGACCGTCGTGTGTCTATAGAGACAATAAGTGCATAGTTTGATGTCAGTGTGGGAACTGTATATACAATTATTCGCGAGGAACTGAAGATGTGGAAGATTTGCGCGAAGTTTGTCCCAAGGGTGCCCAGAGAAGATCAGAAAGAAAGACGTTGTCATGACAGTAGGGAAATGGTCGAGCCGATCAATTCAGATCCCGCAGTTCTTGATGCTCTGGTAACCTGCGATGAAAGCTGGATCTATGACCCAGAGACCAAGAGACAGAGTTTCCAGTGGAAGCATGCTGGCTCTCCCAGACCCAAGAAGGCCAGACAGAGCAAATCCACCCACAAACTTTTGATGATCTCTTTTTTTTTTTGACAACACTGGCATGATCTACATGCACTGGGTTCCCACTGGACAGACAGTCAACAAGGAATACTATGTTGAGGTTTTAAGGGAGTTCAGGAAGAGATTCCGTCGGAAGAGGCCAGCACTCTTCAAATCGAGTCAGTGGCATTTCCACCAGGACAATACACCAGTCCACAACTCCATCCTTGTCACAGACTATTTGAGCAAGATGGGCATCAAGACAGTTCCTCACCCTCCCTATAGTCCAGACCTTACTCCCTGTGACTTTTAGTTATTCCCTAAGCTAAGAGACTGTCGTTATGAGACAATTGAGGAGATGAAAGAGGCTGTGACGAAGGTCATTGACACGCTCACATTAGAGGACATCCATGGGGCCTTCTAGAAGTTTTTGGAATGGTACAACGAGTGCATTGCAGCCGGAGGAGATTACTTCGAAGGGGACTAGAGTTTAATGTGTACTATCAATAAAAGTGCCCATACGAAAAAAATCTGGAAACTTATTGAAAGCAACTCGTATGTTGGGTTACAATGACCTGTTGAGTAGACCAAGTATAGAGATGAATGCAATATGGGAACCGATAATTAAAAAGGTTAGATTAAAAAAAATCTGAATATGAACACAGGGAAAAAATCATATATAATAGTAGTAATCCTAGTCAAGTAAGAACATTAAGTTTACAAGTTCCAAAAATTCACTCTGAATTGTCCAGTAGGACACATAGCGTAACGGTTATTGTCCAGCAGGACAAGTAGCGTAACGGTTATAAGCGTTGGTTCCCTAAGCTTCTAAGGAGACAACCATCAGGTGCCCGTGGTGTAGTCGTTATCGCCGTAGGAAATGAACACGGCGATACGAGTTCAAATCCTGGACGAGACTGATTGCATTTCACATAGCACTAATACCCTTGGGAAAGGTATGAATCCAATAATTCTCCCTCCAGCTATGGGTAAATAGTAGGACAGACTAGGTTCTTCAGCCATGGTTAGGCAACTAGTCTAGGAGAAGGAAAACTCTGAATTCAAACCTGTTAAACTCCGCTTAGAAATTGACCTTGTGTCATATCCTGCCCGAGCGGAGGGGTTGGTAAATAGTACCATCAGGAGGTTGTAGGTTCAATTCTGACTGCAGGTGAGTAACAATACAGGAATACTTAACACTTGTACCCGGTTATGGCTAACAGAATCAGGACAGGTGACCCCCATGGATTCAATAAAGGACGTAGTTCGAAGTTTCGTGAAGGTTCCCGCCTTCGATAAACACCTGAAGAAGGCCAGAGGACATATCGGCCGAAACGTTGTGGAAATAACAATAAAGATGGAGACAATAGTCCGAAAACCCTTAATGATAATATATATATATATATATATATATATATATATATATATATATATATATATATATATATATGAGTGGTTTGAAAAGTTTATATGATGACGTTATATGCGCTACTGATGAGTTTCTGACCATTGGATTCAAGCTCTACAACACTGATGCATGGAGGTTATTTTGAGAAATTAACCTTATTTGCTCACATTTCACTAGAGTATATTCGCCAGCATATGAAATTTTCTGCAGCTTCTTGTATATATATATATATATGAAAGAAAAACGAATAAAATTTACACAAGTCACAATTCATAATTTTTTTGATTATCAGGTAAGTTTTGGTGATTTGACCAAATCCTGGAAACGGCACACCACAAAACAGCAATTATACGGCCACTTGCCTCCCATCTCACAAACCATCCAAGTAAGACATGCGGGGTATTGCTGGGGAAGTAAGGATGAATTCATAATCGACGTTCTCTTATGGACTCTTCTACATGGAATCGTGTTGGCTAACCAGCAAGACTTATATACATCAGCTCCGTACGGACAGTGGATGCCATCTAGAAGACCTGCCAAGACTGATAGATGGTCGGGACGGACAGCGGAGAGAGTCGAGGAGCTTTGTGCAATTAGCATTACTTGATATTGATGATGATGATGATGATGATGATATTTTTGTATTGAGATGTTTTATTCGCAACTGTTAGTGTTATTTTAGTTTTTCAACTAACGTTTCTGGTTTTCAAACGAACAGTATTTATTTTCAAATATATATATATATATTTTGTTATCTGCCTGATGATTGTTGTTTTCTAAAAACTTAATGAAACCCAGGGGTCGCAGACAAAATTCCATGACATTATATATATATATATATTATATAGCTCTATCCTAGATATTGAACACTCTCTATATTATATTGCACTTGGTTCACCACAAACCCACAAAGTGATTTAGTGACAACCAACACTGTTATAATATATATATATATATATAGAGAGAGAGAGAGTGAGTGAGTGAGAGAGATAGAGAGAGAGAGAGTGTATGTGAAGGTCGTCATTTTATGAAAATTATCAGTTCACATTTCTATTCAAGTTATTTTTTTCTTTTAAGAACTTTAGTGACACTCGTGTAATTAAGACCAAGTGAAAATCGCCATTTTAACAACGACAACACAATGCTAATTAATTTTCTATTTAATAACAGTTGAAGAGTTATGCATCAAAATTAGCCATCTTCAACAAATGGTGAAGCACAGTTGGAAATTATCATTTTTTAGGCAAAGTCATTTCACGTTGCTTTGAAATATTTTTAGTTTAGTTGGGTTTCTTTGTTTAATGGCATATCAACTTTCTTTGGTTATTAAATGCCAAAGCCATCCTTCTAGAAGAACAGTAGTGGTACTATTTTACCCATAGCTGGGAGGATAAGGGAATTCATATCTTTCCTAAGGGTATTTGTCCGAAAGTGAACATAATAGAGCGACTGGGATTCGAACTTGCTTACTACGATTCTGAAGCTCAGTATTTTAACCACTTGTATTCAGTCTTGGAGCTTTGGGAAATGTAGAGTACTCCTTCATTGCCATTGCTCGCAGGTCCTCTCTGGTCCGGAGTAGTAGCATCTGATAGGGTCCTATCTATGGGTCAAATAGGACTTTGACATTCAAAATCTATGCGATCGACACACAGCTAACGAAGGCATGGACAGCTATCGATAAGCTATCGATCATATGGAAATCAGATAAAATGAAACGCAGTTTCTTCCAAGCAGCAGTCGTGTCGATACTGCTATATGGATGCACTACTTGGATGCTAACAAAACAGCTGGAGAAAAAGCTAGACGGCAATTACACAAGAATGCTGCAAGCAATATTGAACAAGTCCTGGAGGTAACACCCTACAAAGCACCAACTATATGGCTACCTACCTCCCATCACGAAAACTATCCAAGTTAGACGAACCAGACATGCAGGAGACTGCTGGAGAAGCAGGGACGAGCTCATAAGTGATGTACTCCTATGGACCCCCTCATATGGCCGAACAGAAGCAGGACGGCCAGCTCGAATATACATTCAGCAGCTCTGTGAGGATACAGAATGTAGCCCTGAGGACCTACCAGAAGCTATGGACGATAGGCGAGAGAGGGTCAGGGATATCCGTGCTGTTGGCACGACATGATAATGATGATGATGTATTGCGTATAAACAAATAACTGGTGTTTCATTGAATTATTCCTAATACAGAGCAATACATGGAACGATTTAACTGTGCAAACGAATGAGTAACGTTGAATATAATTATTAGTGTTGATTATCAATACTTGAAACTCTTTAACTGTGTGCCTAAATTGAATTGTTAGTCCTACATAGGGATGCTTGTAACCATTTAACTATGTGCAAATAAAACTATTGATATTAGAGAGGAATACTTGAAAGCATTTCAGTGAGTGCAAACAAATGATTGATACTATATAGAATTATTTGTGTTAAAATATTTGGAACCATTTAACTGTGTGCAAACAATAGAAAAGTTTGTGTGAAAACAAGTTAGCCCTGACTCATTGAAAAATAAGATTACCTACAAACTATTGACTTACAAACCAAACCAAAGTAATTAACTGTTATGGTCGTGGGGAGGTTCAAATGATAACACGACTCGGAAATGGGTGATAAGAAATATATTGAAGGAAAATAGTACATACATAAACGATAGCTGGGAGAAACCCCTCCTCAGCTTAACACAATCCTGAATATTAACGTCCGTTCTTGGTGACGGCTCGCCCGAGACTGCGCAGAAGAGAGCTTAGCCGGTATGTGTCACATGAGGGCGAGTCCATCTGTAGGGGAGACATCCCAACATTAACAAGTATAGCTTCAAGTAACTCTCCTTAATACAAATAATTTACTGTTATATGGCATCAAATATTCCTATCGAATATGAATAGTTTATCAACAAATCTATTTGACTTATAAATGCGACCCTAACAAGTATTACCACTCCCGGCCAGAGTTATAATATCAGCAATATTCACACTCCCACGATGTGCAGAACTGGCACCTCACCATCAGATTCTGTTTAATGTCATACAAAGGACACCCCTTATGGGGATGGGTCTTACCCATCTTAAAGGGATACAGTTGGTGTATTCTTGGCCAATGATAACAATTTATGTAATTTGAAATTCTGCCCTCTGGTCGTTTTTTTAACCAATTGTTAAGCGCCTTGCCACAGTTTAATGACTAGTGTGCTTGGCTCGCATATCATTAAGAATGAATTCGATCCTTACTGGGTGCCCCATCTGTGCCCTTGTGCAAAACCCTCCGTTATGAACAGGATGTGACACAAGGTCAGTTTTTTAACCAAAGTAAAACTGGTTTGAATTCCGAATTTTCCTTCTCCTAGGCTGGTTGCCTAACCAAAGCTAAAGAACCTAATATGCCTTACTGGAGGGAGAACATATTATTTATTAGCGTGAAGTGAAAGACAATCCACCTTGTCTAGGATTTGAACTCAGATCACCGATTCCATTTCCCACGATGATAACTGTTTCACCCACCACCCCTCCATTTGCATATTACATTTTGTTAACAAATTAGCATATTCGGCATCAAAGAACATTAACGTTTTTTGCAGTTTTATATATTAAATATTCGAGTATTACGTGACGTCCATTTTTGAAATTTGCGCCTTGTCTTCATTTTGTCCTCTGCTCACGTAAAACCTGCTTTCCAGTGATGCTAATCTATAATCAGCCAACATATTTCAGTTTAAAAACGTTTGGGCTGAAAATATTAAAATCTCTACAAGTTTGATTTATATCGTCTAAAAATGTCGAAAGTTATATACAGAAACGACAAAAACATCTGATATTTTTTTCCTAATATTTCACAAATCTGAAAGTTCTATTCTTTTTTTTTTTTTTTTGTCTTTCAGTGAGTGAATTTCCTGAAGGGGCTACAATCCTTATTGTTGGAGTAGTGGCCACAATATATACGTGTTTGGTAGGTAAGAGAGCATTTTTTATAAAAATAAAAAGCTATTTTTGTTTTAAAGCAAAGATACCAAGATTTGACTATTTCTAGTGTAACATTATACGGTAAAAACGGATATTATTAGGTATTATCTATTAGTAAATTCGACTCTGTGGCCAAAAATAAAATCATATGAATATAGATATGTACATTTACTTTTGGATTTGTATATATTCATTTTGTTTTACTTCAGAATTTCAGAGTTTGGTAATAAATAATATTTACTAATATCCGTTTTGATGTTCTACAAGAAATAATATAACTTTAGTATCTTTGGCTTTGAAGAAAATTAACTTTTGATGAAAATAATTACGGTGTACTTACGATACCGCGTATATGTCCATTTATCCCCCACCCCAAACATTTGCATTAATCTGATAATTTATAAGAACAAACCGGATATAAATAAACAATTACCTCATCCACCAATGAAACTGATTTTAATAAATGTTTTGACTTTTGCGCCTTTTATAACAAGTTTTATTATTTACTTTACATTTAAAACTTTGCAGTTTTTATTCAGTCAAATATTTTTTGGTCATTCATTTTCGAATACTTTTTGTTTCAGGGTGGAATAAAGGCTGTTGTTTGGAGTGATGTCTTTCAAGCTGGTGTGATGGTTGCTGGACTTTTGTCGATTGTTATTCAGGTAAGTGGGTCACATGTCATCATAAAAGGTAGAGAAGAAATTCCATTATTATTGTGACACTAGGTATTTAAGAAATTTAATTAGATCCGTGATTTTTTTTACTGCTAATAATGACATAGACTACACAACTTAATTACCCTATCCTCTTTCTTTGGGCGCCTCGAGTGGTGTAATGGTTCGCAAGCTAGACTTGCAAACATTTACGAGTGAATTTGGGTCTCATTGGGTGCCCTATGCATATGGCATTGCGCAGCAGCTTAACTAAAAGCCTAGTAAATTGCTACTCTTTCCTTTTCAATATAACTATCTTTCTTTTTTTTATAACTTTTCCTCTCTCAGCGAAACTGACCTTTCTTTTTAAATTTTTTCCTTATTCTCTCGCCGTAACTGCTTTTCTTTCTTTCTTTCTTTCTTTCTTTCTTTCTTTCTTTCTTTCTTATATGAATAATATCATTATTTGTGATGAGAACCATGCTAGATATTTTGTTGTCAATCCTTTTGATAATAATTTAAATTATCAACAGAAAGAAAAAAAATTGAAAATTGTTTTCTTTTCTTTTTAGGGAACAATAATGGTGGGTGGAATTCATCACGTATGGGAAGTCAATAAGAAATGGGGAAGAATTCGATTTGATGAGTACGTCTTTTTTATATTGATTAACGTCTTTTTTATATTGATTAACGTCTTTTTTATATTGATTAACGTCTTTTTTATATTGATTAACATCTTTTTTATATTGATTAACGTCTTTTTTTATATTGATTAACGTCTTTTTTATATTGATTAACATCTTTTTTATATTGATTAACATCTTTTTTTATATTGATTAACGTCTTTTTTATATTGATTAACGTCTTTTTTATATTGATTAACATCTTTTTTATATTGATTAACATCTTTTTTTATATTGATTAACGTCTTTTTTATATTGATTAACGTCTTTTTTTTATATTGATTAACGTCTTTTTTATATTGATTAACGTCTTTTTTATATTGATTAAGGTCTTTTTTATATTGATTAAGGTCTTTTTTATATTGATTAACGTCTTTTTTATATTGATTAAGGTCTTTTTTATATTGATTAACATCTTTTTTATATTGATTAATGTCTTTTTATATTGATTAACATCTTTTTTTATATTGATTAAAAATAATTCATTTTGACAAAAAGACATTTCAAATTGGAGAGTCTTCAACTGTTATATTAAAAAAGGGTATAAAATATTTTCGTCTTTTTCTTTTTAATTGACAGAGAATTCACGGGGAACCTCTCAAAAACTTTAACTTTCTTGTAATACTTTGGATGATCTAAGGTTTCCTGAAACTTTTCAAATGCTGTGGTCTATTTTACGTTTAAAAGCATCATAATCAAAGATTGACAGCCATTACTTTCCAGATTTTATTTAAAGGGTCAAGTCTCCATTCTTAAAACTCTTAAACCAGTTTTCTTTTAATTTTCTTCACTTTTCGGACAATGAGTAGCTTTAGAGGCTTTGTGACTCAGTTTAAAATAATGATTCAAAATTGTTAGAATCTCAATCCATTATAATCACATCTAAAATAAGAGATACAACAAAACAGCATTGGTAACGATATAAAATACTTAATAATGTTTACAATATACGTGGTAGAGTCATGGATAATATTTAAATGTGTACGTGAAATAAGCGTTGGAATGAAGGTCTGTCAAAAACAAAATCATTCTCGGCAATCATTCTCATTCTGGGTTAGGGTTAGGGTTAGAGTTAAGGTTAGGGTTAGGGTTATGCATCCTAATATTAAAAACATTAAATCACTTGCGAATTTAATTTTGAGACAAGAATAATCCCTTAGTGATGACATGGATTAAATTTGCATAATGTACTCTTTAAAAGTTATCATAGATCATGAACAATATATTACTTCGCAAATAACTGTGTTATCACCAAACCTTCAAATTTTACTGTTTAAATAATGGCCCCAATTTGAAAATTCAGATACATTTGTTGATATTGGACACAAAATGTCAAAAGATCTCTGTCCTATTAAAAATGATTATGCAAAATAGAAAAAAAAAACCTTTGTTTTCGCTGGAGACTTTGGCATACGCCAAATATATTCATGGTATAAACTATAAGAAAACTGCTGTGTATGAAATTAAATTCTTTTTATTTCCCAGATTTCGTCTAAATCCTACTATCCGGCACACATTCTGGAACCTTCTCTGCGGAGCGGCCATTGGTTGGATGGCAATCTTTGGAATCAGTCAAGCGAGTGTACAAAGATATTCAGCTTTACCGACATTGAAAAAAGCGCGATAGTAAGATTTATAGCCGAGATTTACTCGTATTTTTCTTCTTCTCTTGAAAATGGAAAAGAATTGAACAATAGTTATTCGCATTTGACGTCATTGGAAATAGAATATATATATATATATATATATATATATATATATATATATATATATATATATATATATATATTTCGACCCAGAAATTGTGTAAAATCTTACTTCTTTCATTTGAAAAGATTATAAAACCAAAACCAAATACAAAAGCGAGTTTAGTGTAACAAATCCATAAGAAATATTAAAAGAATTTGAAACATTGTTGTAAATACATCATATATATATATATATATATATATATATATATATATATATATATATATATATATATATATATGTGTGTGTGTGTGTATGTATATTTGTATACGTATACTTGTATATGTATATTTATATCTGTGTATTTATATAAGTATGTTTATGTATGTATATTTATAAATGTATATTTTATGTGTATATTTCATATGTATATATTTTTTATATTTTTCTTACCTGAAGATGTATCCAAAATATTTCGCATAGATTTTTTAGCTATTTTTCCCCTCAACATTTTATTGAGGTCTTATGTTTTAAATCTTCCTAGACGACCTGGGTTCCCGTTACAACAACTGTTCATGATGATATTAATGCTTCCATTTAGGAAGGAGTTTTTAACTGAAGATCACCCTTACCAAAATATAATTCACTTGCAAATTGGATTGGAAATTGCTTTATTCTTAAAATCATAAATTTTTTTTGTCTGCAATATGAACTAAGGTAAAAAAAATCGTACATAATTGTAATAAACAGTGTTGGTAAAAACATTAGGTTCATAAGTCCCAGTAGGGCACCAGCATAACGAATATTGGCATTTGGTTGATATACATAGTGAAATCATCTGGAGATTACGGGTTCAATCCTGGCTACGAGTAAAAATAACAAGGAATATTTCACTTGTACCCGGTTATGGTTAACGGAATTTCAACAATCTACTCCTGTGGATTAAATAAAAGGATAGGTTCGAACTTCCGTATAGTCTCCTAAGATCGACAAGAAACATTTGAAGAAGGTTGAAGAATGCATCGGCTGAAACAATGTGACTATACCAAGGAAGTCAATAGTTTGAATACTTGAAATTATATATATATATATATATAGTCACCCATATATATATATATATATATATATATATATATATATATCCTAGATATTGAGGACTCTCCATATTATATTGCACTTGGTTCGACACGTACCCACAAAGGGATTTAGTAACAACCAACACTCTTATAATATATATATATATATATATATATATATATATATATATATGTATATATATATATATATATATATATATATATATATATAAAGATCTTGTGGTACGAACAGAATTTAAATATTGCTTTAAAAGCGAGGGCATGGTATAAAGAACGTTTTAAAATCATAAAAACGAATTAGAATCCTTAAAAGGGGGACCGTTTCTTTTGGTCATTTCTCTTCAGAGAATTGTCAGTGAAAATCGATTTTGCACAAGAGGAAGTAAACATGAGATTGTAATCAAAGGAAAATTCAGGAGGGATGAAGAAAAACATAGAGAAAAAAAAAATTACTGTATGTCAGCAGAGTTGTTACAGAGTTGTTATATTTTCTTCCGATCGTCCGAGAAAGTTATTAAAAGACAGTGGAGTAATAGGATTGCTTTTTGATATATACAGGGTGACCCCCACTCCAAAAAAAACAAAAACAAAAAAAAAAACAAAAAACAAAACAAAAAAAAAAACAGAACCCATAAACTTTTTTATTAATTCTACAAAAATAAAGCAAAATAATTCTAATTTTGTTCACTCAAACTTCTAGACATGTTGGTGAATACTATGGTCCCAATGTTTCATGCATAGAATCTACTTTATATCCTGAAAAAAAGAAAAGGCTAGAATTAAATTTATGAATTTCAGTCAAAAATATATGGGTTCTGTTTTTTGGGTCACCCTGTTTATATATATATATATATATATAGTCATCCACAGACAGATCTGTTTCGTTCTATCAGAACTCATCAGTGTGGCTAAGTGTAATCAGATGAAGACTCAAACTTGGTTAAGTCGTCATTATAAATTTATTTCGGCGGAGAATATTACTCTACTCTCCATCTCGTCAGATGAGTTTTTACATACTTTTCTCGAAGTTGCAGAACAGCAAATGTGGAATTACAGTTCGTATTTAAAAAATAAAAAATAAAAAGATAAAAGATAAAAATGAAAATAAAATTTTTTAAATCTGAACTGTAATTCCACTATATTACGCTGTGGATGTGAATTTTGTTATATCCCAGCGAAGGAATAAGGGATTAACAATAGCCATACATTGAGCACTCACATAGATTTATTTGATATTCCTCATATATTCTATAAAAGAATAATCCACACCCACTGTCTTTGGACGCTGACTGGATATTATATATATATATATATATATATATATATATATATATATATATATATATATATATATATATATATATGGAAAATAACCTGGATGTTAACTATTGTTTATCGTGAATATTACTTGAAAACAAAGGAATACATTTGTTTTATCTATTTATATAAATATTGATTTTTGCCAAAAGTGTTTATATTTCAAACATTTCTATGTATTTTATTTATTTAATAAATTTATTACTTTCAGTGCAATTCTGCTCAATATTGTTGTTGTGTCAATGATTATCTTCTTGACATGTTTGGCTGGAATTACTGTGTTCGCCTATTACGCAACCAAAGGATGTGATCCATTGACTTCAAAACAGATTAAAAACGCCAATCAAGTAAATCTGTTATTCTATTATCCTGTTATTTTATTATTCTTTTATTCTATTATTCTATTATTCTTTTATTCTATTATTCTTTTATTCTATCATTCTTTTATTATAATATTTTATCATTTTTCTACTAGTTCACTTGTGCTTAATAAACAAATGAATAATAACAAAAGCTAAAAAAAAAAAAGAAAAGAAAATATGTTGGTAATTTTGTGCTTATGAATAAACGAAAGAATAGCAAATATATATATATATATATATATATATATATATATATATATATATATATATATATATGTAAATTAATAAATGAATAAAAATAAAAATAGCAGGAATATTAAAAAAAAAATTGATAAAATGAATAAATAAATATTACTTAAAATAAATTTAAATGAAAATTTTGATTTAAATTTTAAAAAATATATAAATACTCTAAAATAAATATATAAAATGAAAAATAAAATAAGATGAAAATTTTAAAAAATGAGGAAAATACTTAAATAATCTTTTAATCTTATAAAAAAAACTAAAACGAAACAAAAGTCACAAACGCCAAATTGTTTTGAATTTTCATGATCATTGATTTTATAAAGTCAGTTGAACAGTTATATTTACCAATTCTATTGGGGAGCAACCGTGGTGTAATGGTTAACGTGCTGAACAGCGTGTAGAAGATGAGTTGGCCAGTTAGTTCTCTCGAGATTTTGTTTGAAACAAAACTTTTAGAGTCGTTCCACAATTTACTACACTAAGAAATGAACAACGCAGACAAAAGAAAATTATTAAGATCATAACATGAAACAGATAATTCTACATACTAAACAAACTAATAAAAAAAACAATACAAAGCAGAAGTTCTTACTTACGTATATGTATGTGTATGTATGTATGCGCGAGAAAATAGCCGCGAAGTATTCATCTGCTCGCTAGCTAAACGTGTGTATCTGTATGTGTAAAGCGATTTTGATGTCCATATAAAGTTTAGAAAATTGGAGTGAGGCAAGTATACCAATTTCATTAGAGTAATGAACGTAGTTTTGCTGGCTCCCATTTTAGGCTGCTTGTCTGAAGTGGTACGTGGCGAAATGTCTGAGACTGTACGAGCGCGTGAGAGAGCTGTCAAGCTGGGAATCAGAACGTGAGAGAGAGAGAGTGGGTTTTCGAAGGTGTAGAATATATATAAGTAACCTGTCACGTGACCGGCTCCAAATGTAAGATTTATTTTCGCGCAGGACAAATTCAAAATGCGCGGACGTAGTTGAAAGCACCGACACGTGACTACTCTCTCCAATCTTCTGATTTTTTTAATGCCTAACCATCCCTTTTTCGGGAACAAGTGAGTCTTGTATACTATTTTTCTAGAATTTTTCTGCTCCACGTGCCCATCACCGACTATTTAAAAGATATATTGGTGTAAATCCTAAATGTGATATCGTTGGAAGCGAGTTCAAACTCCAATCACCCCATTACGTTCACTTTCGGAATAATACCCTCGGGAAAGTTATGAGATCCCACATCCCCTCACCTATGGATTAGATAGTACTAATAATGTTTTTTACAAGGATGACTTTGGCATTGAATAATCCAGGAAGGTTGATATGGCATTAAACAAACAAACCGACCAATTATATACGATACAAAAGTCTATTTTTAAAATCATTTCAAAAAGATCTATTCGACCCATAGACAGAACTCTAACAAGTACGTCCAGCCCGGGTTAGAGTGGGCCTAGGAGTAATGCCAATGAAGGGCTAACTCCACGCTCCTCCGAACTCTAGAATTGGAACCTCAGCATCAGATGCTGTTAAGTGTTTTACTCAGGATAGCCCCCCCGCCTTTTTCGGGGGAAGGTCTTTGCAGGGTATAAAGTCAGCATATTCCAAGCCTCATCGACAGGATGAGAATTAAGGGATAGAAGTGGAATTTTTCTTTGATAAATTTTCAAATATGAAATATTTTTTCAAGTTTGAAAATATAATGATACTAAAAGAATTGTTTAAGTGTTAAGAAATAAAGAATTAACTGAGAACTTCGGAATTTGAATTTACCGTATGGTTGGTCTAATGGGTAGAGTATTTGCTTATGGCCCAGGAAACCGGTGTTCCCAGGTCGAGTCATACCAAAGACTCAAAAAATGGTACTTGATACCTCTTTCCTTAACACTCCACATTATAAAGTAGGGATCAAGGGTAAAATGGAGCAATCCAGGGAAAGGAGTTGCGCCCTTTCCTACACTTCGGTGTAGTAGCTAATGAAAAGGGAGCCTTCGGTTCGCCCTCGACTACGTTTTTCGTATGATGTTTAATATTGTTTTTTTTTTCCTTTTGACGGGGGAACTTACGCCTCCAGAGGGAATATAGTTGGAGGTTTGGGGACTTACCGCTCCCCAGGAGATATAGTTGATGACCTGACGATGTTTATGTTTAGTGTTGTTCGACATCTATCCCAAATGAAGGAACAACGTGAGCATGGGTGGATATTGGTGAATAAGGGGTTGCACGGGGTTGCACGGTTGCCCATCCTCTCCACATCATCTCCAAATTCCGGCAACAAGTTTTAGCCCATAACAAATGAAATGGGGGTGCTCGATTGATCATATCAAGAAGCTACAATGCAATGAGTCCAGTCACGATCTGAGATTTATTATAAAAGAAACAACATAAATTAAATGAAAGAAATACAAATAAAAATAGATAATAACACTGGTTTACAAGGAAATTGAGACAAGCACAAAAATACCCTTTTTTCCTAATTTGAGGGTGCTGAATTCAAATTTGAAATCCGTTTTTACTCATCACCTCTAGTTTTTTAGATATGCATAGTGTGCATTTTGTGCACGGTACATAAAGGCGTATATGTATTCAGGGTTAATTCTAATATTGTGAGACTTATGGCTTATTTTTTAGTTATTATGCACTAAATGTAAGTGATAGCATTACATTATATATATATATATATATATATCAAGACGGATTTTGACAGTTAAGGCAGCAGGTCTCAATCCACACTCTGGCAGTCATTGGAAGAGGTTATCTCGCAGTCGGTGCAGGAGGTTGGTGTCCCTCAACTATCGTGTTACACATCTTTTGGGTTACTAAATATTAGTACTACATTTTCAAATGGACATTTAGTTTTCAACTTTGCTTTCAACTTTGCAGTCCCGATGGTTTGGAGAGAGCCGCGAAACCACGCAGATGATTGTTATTTTTGTTTAACTAATATAACTGGTTTCAATGCATCTTCTAGGAAAAAGATCAAATATCCCAACCTTCGATCTGCTATGAGACCCGTTCCCCATTCAGATGATCTTCCTGTACCCACACCTCCAGTAAATAAGGATCTTCTTTCCTCATCAGATGAAGAAATGCCTTCAAGGGAGGATTCTGCCGAGTCAATATCTTTGGAAGATATTGAGTCTACATATTCAGGAACAAGTGGCAATGAGCCACACTGAATCACTTAAGAATACCTGAATGATCTTGCTCGTGATTTGTATCTGTCAAAACAGCAGTCAGAGCTCTTGGCTTCTCGGCTTAAACAGTGGAACCTAGTCCAGGAAGATGTAAGGATCACCAGTTTCAGGAATCGGAACAAAGACCTTCCTTTTTCGACATGGAAAACAAGTTGTGCTACTGCACAAACATACCTGGCTTGTTTACATCCCTTGGTTTGCCACATAATCCTTCAGACTGGCGTCTTTTCATAGACTTTTCCAAGCGAAGTCTCAAGGGTGTTCTTCTGCACAACGGGAATAAATATCCCAGCATTCCCATTGCACACTCTGTCCATCTAAAGGAGTCCTATGACAATATGGATCTTCTTTTAGAAGCTATTAAGTACAGCGAGTACCAATGGAGTCTGTGTGGGGACGTCAAGGTCATTGGTCTTCTTATAGGTATGCAAGCGGGCTTCACAAAGTACTGTTGTTTTCTCTGCCTCTGGGATAGTCGAGCTGTATCCCAGCATTACAAGCAGAAAGACTGGGGGTCTAAAAGCACTTTTGTTCCTGGCGAACACAGCCTCAAGGAGAATCCTCTGGTGGACATGAATAAGGTGCTTCTTCCTACTCTTCACATCAAGCTTGGTTTGATGAAGAATTTCGTGAAGGCGTTGCACAAAAATGGTGCTGCCTTCCAACATTTGTCTACTGTGTTCCCAGGTCTTAGTGCTGCTAAGCTCAAAGAGGGCATCTTTGTCGGACCTCAGATCCGAGAAGTGCTGAAGGATACTGATTTTGAGGAGCTTCTTAACTTAAAGGAACTGAGAGCATGGGAAGCATTCAAGTCAATCTGTAGTGGCTTCCTTGATAACACACGCGTACCAGATTACCAAGCCTGTATTGAGAAGTTGCTAAAGTCTTACGAGGATATGGGGTGCCGAATGTCACTCAAGATTCATTTTCTCCATTCCCACCTCAACTTCTTCCCGCCAAACCTTGGAGCAGTGAGTGATGAGCATGGAGAAAGATTCCACCAAGATATTACGAAGATGGAGAGCAACTATCAAGGCAAATGGAACCCCGGCATGATGGGAGACTTCTGCTGGATGCTCTTGCGTGACATCCCAGAGGCAAAATACGCCAGATCTTCTAAGAAAACACACTTTTGACTGTCTGTGGTACTATGAATTGTGTAATTGTGTCATCCAAGTATATTGATTCAATCAGTGTTCTTTATCTATCCTGTTTTATTTGTTATAAGCTGCTGCAACTCTTGAAATATGCACATATATTCTCTGTTTATACTAAAATGAGACTATTTAAAAGCCAGAAAACTAGAGGTGATAGAGCAAAACTATAAATTTGAATTCAGCACACCCAAATTAACAAAAAACATCTATCCCCATTCTTGCCTCAAATTACAAATTTATTTTTGTAAACCAGTGTAATTTATTATGGAGCTCTTTATGGAGTGTTTTAGTTCGTAGTTCGATAGGTCCATTTCGTAGCTTTTTGTATTTTGGCATACTGTTAACCGAGACGGGTGCTACGAGTGAAAGATTAGCCCAACGTAGCAGTCATGAGATTGAGATGTTGTAACTTCGCCGGTCACTGCTGAAAGAGAGAATGAGCTTGCTCCTTTTGTCGGGAGGTCCCTTTTTCTTTACGCATGCGTCACTCCTTTTTCCTGTCAGAGGCCTTTGGGAATTTCTACATATTTCAATAATTTTCTTTTTTAATTCAATTTAAATTTTTATTTATTTATTTATTTATTTATTCCCTACAAAACAAAGCTTATAGCAAACATACAACAATATGATTAACAACAAGACACGTATTGAAATGAATAAAAATGTGTATTTTGCAAGGATACATTAATATATATTTTATTCTTGTATTTGTTCTTAAATGTCTTGTAGATTTGGTGTGTATTATTTTCTTTGTTCCGAGAAGTTCTGTGTTGAGGAAAGTATTCGAAGTTGTCAAGCTTTGAATTTCATGGAACAAAAATTATCAGGTCCGTTCAGATCGATGTCTAGTTTTACTATTGGTCTCTTACTCTTCATTTGTTCTCTGTTAGGGGAAAAGAAGAAGTTGTTCCCTATTGTTCTAGACTGACTTTTGGTGTCACCTGAAAAACTATTTTAGTATGATGAAATATCGTAATTTTTTTCATCATGGAACCATTAAAAATTTATCTAAAAATATCCCAAAACCTCAAAATGAAATTTGATGAGTATTTTCAGGAAAAAATGAAACGCTCGTTAAGATGAAAATAATATCAACATTTTTATCTATGATGGAGAGTCATTAAACCTTTTGTTGATGTTGCGACAATAGTCGAATTCTTAGCGCAGTGCCGTTACAGACATACCCTAGAAATAAAGACAGAAAAAAAAGGAAAAAAAAAAAAAAAAGAACAAGACAAGGAATTTATTGACTTTATCCAGAAAAAAATTTTCTATTCTTTCAATTTTTAATATTTGTTTTGAATCGACAACATCCTTAGGAAAAACCAAAATGGCTTCCGAAGAAATAGACCCACGACCTCACAAATATTGACCATCCGTAGAATCCTTGAAGGCGTACTGGCAAAAAACCTACAGGCGACATTACTTTTTGTCGACTTTACCAAGGCCTTCGATTCCATTCACAGAGGGAAGTTGGAACAAATCCTATTAGCATACAGCCTGCCAAAAGAAACCGTAGCAGCAATAATGATTCTCTATAGAAACACCAAAGTGAAAGTACGTTCACCAGATGGAGACACAGAATACTTCGACATTGTAGCAGGAGTACTACAAGGGGACACACTAGCCCCATACCTCTTTATCATATGTCTAGACTACGTGCTAAGAACGTCGATCGATAAAATCAGAGAGAACGGCTTCGAGCTGACAAAGAAAAGAAGCAGAAGATACCCCGCAAAAACAATTACCGACGCCGACTACGCCGATGTCATAGCTTTACTAGCAAATACACCTAAACAAGTTGAAACACTACTGCACAGTTTGGAACGAGCTGCCGCAGGCATTGGCCTCCATGTCAATGCACACAAAACTGAATATATGTGCTTTAATCAAGCAGGCGACATTTCCACACTAGATGGAACCTCTCTGAAACTGGTTGACAAGTTCACCTACCTAGGAAGCAGTGTCTCATTAACTGAAAAAGACATCGACACTCGGCTAACGAAGGCATGGACAGCTAACGATAAGCTATCGGTCATATAGAAATCAGACCTGACCGATAAAATGAAACGCAGTTTCTTCCAAGCAGCGGTCGTGTTGATACTGCTGTATGGATGCACCACCTGGACGCTAACAAAACGGTTCGAAAATAAGCAAAACGGCAATTACACAAGGATGTTGCGAGCAATATTAAACAAGTCCTGGCGACAACATCCCACAAAGCACCAACTATACGGCCACCTGCCTCCCATCACGAAAGTTATCCAAGTTAGACGAACCATGCACGCAGGACACTGCTGGAGGAGTAAAGACGAGCTCATAAGTGATGTAATCCTATGGAGCCCCACAAAAGCAGGACGACCAACTCGAACTTACATACAGCAGCTATGTGAAGATATGGGATGTAGTCCAGAAGACCTGCCGGAGGCGATGAACGATAGGGAAAAGGGTCGAGAGAGGGCCAGGGATATCCATGCAGGCGGCACGACATGTTGATGATGATGAGAAGTCTTAGAAGAATGTTTTTTAAAACGATCGTTTTTCTTAAAAATGCGACACTGAACGGATCTGAAAATTGGGAAATACTGAACAAGTAAACTTCGCGGATAGTAAACTTCGCGTTCTTAATTTTATTAGTTTTTCGGCACCCATTTATCTAAAATGAATAGATAAGTAAATAACTAGAAACTACCTGGATGAGTCAAAAGTTTTGCAATATTTTAGTTGTACATGCTAGTTTGTAGCGCGTATGTCACGTGCCCGAAACAGTTCAAGCCGTGAGAGGTATCAACTATTTTTGGTAGTATAGTGGTAGATGGTGCGTTCACACGTTGTACATTGCTTCACTCCGTGTGTGATTTAAAAGTCACACAGATGAACATGCATTGTAGTCTAATTGGGGAACTTTTGCTTTACGAATTCAAACTGGGTCAGAACGCCTCAGAAACAACTAAAAAAAATTGTTATACAAAAACGGAAGGTGCTGTTGATCACATTAACCAGATGGTCGAAGAAATTTCGCTGCTCGGGTTGCAAGAACTTGAACGATAAAGTAAGAATTCTTCCAAGGTCGTGCTTTAAGTAACAGAGGCAAATCAAATGAGTAACACGTGGAGAGTATCAAGCGAGCTTAGCATCTCATACTCCTTTGTGGTTTGTACCGAATTATGCCTCCCGTTATCAAAATATTGCAAAACTTTTGACTCACTCTCGTACTTTTTCTCTTAGAGATTATATACATGACGAAGGATGAAGAATAGATCAACCGAAACGTTGTATTAGCAACATTAACAATACGAAGAAGTTCAGTTTTTCGAACAAGGTATGGATAAAAAAAAGTAATATTCAATTATCATGTGTCAATAAAATTTGAGAAGAATCAAGATAGTTTTTTTTTTTTTTTGGCAACCCCTGCTCTGTATACATGGCATTGCTAAAATGATCTTTAATCCGAAACATTTGACTGGCCATGTTGGAGTACGCAGTTTGGTCGAGTGTGGTTTGTAGTAGGCCAAAACTACTTGACGCTGGTGCCGAGAGGTACCCAGCAGTCGTGTCTGGTGGGCGAGACCGACATACTCCTCAAGTCTTAGACGACCGTCCCTCAGGCTCTAACCCTCCTCGGAGAGGTTTAGTTTATCACATGGCGTCTAAGGCACCTTTTTTTTGGGGGGGGGGAATGTCGACGGGGTCCAAGACATTTTGGGGACAGCCGGAGTGTGTGGGCTACGGCTCTACGCCCGGACCCACATTTTAAAAGGCTCTGTATAAGATAATGCGAATTAATCTATCTGTTTTCCGACCAGCTATGAGTAAATAGTAGGACAGACTAGTTTCTTTAGCCTTGGTTAGACAACCAGGCTATGAGAAGGAAAACTCTGAATTCAAACTAACTTTACTCCGCTTCAAAACTGACCCTGTGTCGCATCCTGCCCATACTGGAAGAGTTGGTTTGGTTTCTCTGTTTAATGGTATATCAACCTTCGAGGGTTATTGAATGCCATAGCCATCTATGTTGAAGAACAGGAGTGGGTCTAAGGGGTTTCATGTCTTTCCTGAAAGTATTAATCTGAAAATGAACATAATAGTACGACTGGAGTTTGAACTTGCTTACTAAAATGTCACTATCTCGCAAGTTAGCCACGGTGCCATGGTGACTCCCTGGCAGAGGGGCTAGGTAAATACATATAACATGATGATAATATCAAGAATATAAACAAGAAAGATTTCTGGCTATTTGTCGAGATTAATAATAAAAGCTACATTTCTGTTGATCACAGATTATTCCATTTTTTGTGATGGAGGTTCTTGGATATCCTGGTTTGCCTGGACTTTTTATAGCTGGACTTTTTAGCGGGGCTCTCAGGTTTGTTACAATTTCTTTTCACTCTTTCCTCTACTCTTGTCCTCTTTTTCTCTCTCCCCTTCTATCTCCGTCTCTCTTCCTATTTCTCTTTCCTTCTCTCACACCCCCTTTCACAGTTTCTCTCTCTTTCTCTCTTTTTATCACTCCTCTTCTCTTGTCCTCCCTTGTCCTCTTTTTCTCTCTCCTCTTCTATCTCCCGCTCTCTTTCTATTTCTCTCTCCCTCTCTCACTCCTTCTCTCTCTTTCTCTTTCACAGTCTCTCTCTTTCTCTCTCTTTTCTCACTCCTCTTCTCTTGTCCTCTTTTTCTCTCTCCCGCTCTCTTTCTATTTCTCTCTCCTTCTCTCACTCCCCTCTCTGTCTCTCTTTCACAGTTTCTCTCTCTTTCTCTCTTTTTATCACTCCCCCTCTCTTGTCCTCTTTTTATCTCTCCCCTTCTATCTCCTGCTCTCTTTCTATTTCTCTCTCCCTCTCTCACTCCTTCTCTCTCTTTCTCTTTCACAGTTTCTCTCTCTCTCTAAAATTTAAAATTCATTAACTCATACTGCATCTGTCCCATAATAGTAGTTACATTTGTGTATAGATTTCATGCAGTAAATATATATAGCAACTATTATGGTACAAATATTTGATTGATTGATCTTTACAGTATGTCAACCTGCTTAGGGTTATTTTAAGCCTAGAGGTTAGAGAACTACACAAATAATTACATTTTTGTGTAGTTTTTTCTCTAGATGTTTTTCTTGCACACTGTTTTATTGAATATGAAGAATTTTTAGATATATTTGTCTCATAGATGGGACCCTAACAGATACGTCTACTCCAGGTCAGAGTGGACCTGGGAGTAATGGCAATGAAGGGCTGACTCCACATTCCCTAGAGCTCCAGAACTGGAGCTTCAGCATTCAGATTCAGTTAAATGTTATACTCTTACACCTTTGCAGGGGATACAGTCAGCATATTCTAAGCCTCGTCGACAGGGTAAAAATTAGGGAACAGAGGTAACTTTGATAAATTTTCAAATATGAAATATTTTTTTTAAGTTTGAAAATATAAGAATACCAAACGAATTGTTTAAGTGTTCAGAAATATAGAATAAACTTTTTGAACCCATAAGCCCAATATTTCGAACTGAGCGTTATTTTACGATGCACCATAAGCATAAGGCTCAGGGAGATCATATCAAATACTAAGAATAAAAGATTTGATATTTTGACCATTTACTGCTTTTCTTTTAAAGAAATGATAGGATAACTTCGAATAAAGTTTAAATGAGTTTGCGCTCTTTTTTCCCAGATTGATTGATTGATTTTAACGGCATATCAACTCATGTAGGGTTATAAATGTTTAGAGGGTAGAGAAATGCATTCATTGTATATCTATATTTACATATTTTTGTGGAGTCGTTTCTTAAGAGATTTTGGCACACACAGTTATAGGATATTGAGTATTAACATCTGATACAAATAAGTTACACTGTTTTATGGTTTCAAGTATTTCTATCTAATACTAATAATTATATGGTTTTAAGTATATATTTCTATTCGATAATAATCATTTGTTTGCACACAGTTTAATTAACTAATTATAAGTCCTTTGTAATAATAATCCTTAGCTTCAAGGGCTATAGAATTCACCGACTGCATATCTGCAGAGGGGTAAGACTCCTGCAACGAGGGGTAAGACTCCTGCCACAATATATGACACTAAACGATTTGATGGTGAAGCTCCAATAATGCGACAGCTTTGGGGAATTCGGGGTACCCCTTCATTGCCAGGTTTACTCTGGTCCGGTGTGGTAGCACTTGATAGAACTAAATAGAACTAAACTGCGTACTTATGCTAAACTGAATTGCTTGAAATAGAACTGTTTTGACTTGTAAACTGTGTACTTATGCTAAACTGAATTGTTTGAAATAGAACTGTTTTTGCTATTGAAACTGTACCTACGCTAATCTGAATTGTTTAAAATAGAACTGTTTTGACATTTAGATGTCAGTAAACAAAATCTGTACTTATACTAAACTGAATTGGTTGAATTAGAACTATTTGACTAAAAATAATTGCTTGAAATAGAAATGTTTTCGACAATTAAACTGAGTACTCATGCGAAATTTTATTGCTTGAAATAGAACTGTTTATTTGTATAAAAATGGATTTGGTATTAAATAACCAACAAAGGTTCATATGCCATAAAACTCAACCAACCAACCAACCCCAACCGAAAAACAAAAACAAACCCTGCCTCCCCCACACAAATGCAGTTATTGCTTTCCAAATTGATCAAAAATTCCTAACACGGCGCTTAAAAGTATATATATATATATATATATATATATATATATATCATTCCTTCATATGCAAATTACATACAACCACTAGCCAATATCACTGCAGCTCCCAGAAACGAATAAATTTTATGCTCATCTTGAGTTTTTATATGCTGTTTCATATAATTTATCCAGGGTTTTGCTAGCATGTTTCATCAGTGTATAAAATTTCTGTCGTAGCTGATCCGAAAACTTTTCAGTACCCGCTGTACATAAATTAGATTATTTCTTAAAACCAAAATATGAGAATGAGTATATATATATATATATATATATATATATATATATATATATATATATATATATATATATTACAACTCCTAGGACTTGTTCGAGTTGCGAAATATTTTTTAAATAATCAGATCAAAATTATCTACCTGTATTAAAAATGCTATTTTCATTTACGTATATACTGAGCATACTTTATATAAACGACATATGTTGGAGTAACTTGCATCACAACATAAACCCTTACGATATAGTACAATTAAATGCATTTATGGGGCTAAGTAGATTTTGTTGTGCTATTTGTTTGGTTTGGGGTTGGGGTTTAGATATCTGACTCCGTTAGTTTCTTCTTCCCCCATCTTAATTCGCTGGCCTCATCTTATCTGTGAAGGCTGCAAAGGAAGGAAGTGGAGAGAGAGGAGATATCTTTTTAATTTTATTTTTGGGTTCAACAACCATTCTGTGGGTGGAGAAATTCTTCCTGAATCCAAATGAAATGGTTTTATCTCCCAGACAAGGTGTTAGAAATATAATAGTTGTTTTCGGGGTTGATATGTCAAAATTCGGTGTTTTTAGTTTTGGGTGATAAGTCCATTTGGTTCTTTTAATAGAGGCTGCTGTTAGCAGAGACGGTTGCTACTGGTGGGAGAGTGAGCCAGCATGCCGCTAAGCGGACACGTGGTTTTCCCACCAGCAGCAGGAGAAAGTAGGTTTTTCCAATCCAGCGGTCTCTGCTGAAAGAGGACGAGGTTATTTCCCGTGCCCTTAAGTCTGCTTTCAGGCATGCGCAGTTCCAACTTCCTGTCAGAGACTTCTGGGAACTTCCACACTTCTTGAATTTACTTTATTTTAGTCATTTTCTTTTTCTTTTTTCTATCCACTACACATTTAAGGTGATTACCTATCTCTGATGAGTTGCACTGAATGGAGTCAGCCAGGGTTGCATTGTCAAGACGGTAATTATTGGTAGCCAGCCTCAAGCTGGATTCCAAATAATTATCACTCATGGAAGAAGGCAACTTGGACTTAATAATCATCATATGGGAAAAAGCTGATTCACATAAATAATAAGGATAACTTTTTTTGAATGGCGTGCGATCTACTTGCACTGTTATTGCGATCTACCGGTCGATCGCAATAAACTTACAGGGGACGAGGAGATACAAAAAGAAGGACATTTAACGACAGACTTAAAAATGTTTGGCTTATTATATCTTTTAGGGACTGAGTCAATTTAATGAACGTATTTGTTTTCTAATTTGTAAACTGTAATAAAGCATTGCCCAGTTGGCTGGGGCTGTAGAATACACTGACTGCACCTCTGCAGAGGGGTAAGACCTCCCACCTAACGAGTGTCCTGGATATGACACTAAACAATCTGATGGTGAGGTTCCAGCAATGCTGGAGCTTTGGGGAATGCGGAGTACCCCTTCATTACCATCGCTCCCAGGTCCACTCTGGCCCGGAGTGGTTGCACCTGATAGAGCCCTATCTATGGGTTAAATAGAACTAACAGCATACTTATGCTAAAATGAATTGTTTGAGTAAACTAAATAGATTGAAATAGAAATGTTTTTGACAATTAAACCGTACTTACATTTAAACTGCCTGCTTATGCTTAACTGAATTATTTGAAATAGAACTGTTTTTTGACATTAAAATTGTATTTATACTTAACTGAATTATTACATATAACTTCTTGAAATGTTTTTGACAATTAAACTGTGTACTTATGCTAAACTGAATTGTTTTAAATAGAACAGATTATTTACATAAAAATGGATTTGGCGTTAAATAACCTACAAAGGTTGATATGCCATAAAACCCACCAAACCAAACCTGTAATAAAGCAAAAATAAAAACTGAAATGAAATGCCTGTTCAAAAAAGAAAAAGAAAAAGGAAAAGAAAAAAGATGCCTGTTCAAAAAAGAAAAAGGAAAAGAAAAAAAGATGCCTGTTCAAAAAAGAAAAAAAAGAAAAGAAAAAAAAAAGCCTCATAAAAAAAAATTAGATGCCTGTTTAAAAAAAGATGCCTGTTAAAAATATCTTTATTCTTGCACAGTTCTGTGTCTTCCTCTTTGAATGGCCTTGCAGCAATCACTTGGGATGCTTTTCTCAAAATTCCCTGCCGAAATTTATCCGAGACCCAAAAAGCTCTCGTTACAAAATTTCTCGGTAAGTATGGCGCTTTTATCAATTCCTACTTGGATCAGGGCTTCTCAAAACTTTTATTCTTGAAGAACCCCTTTTTAACCATTTTTAATTTTCATTCACCACAAACTAAATTAATTGAATATTGTCGACATTTTTGCTTCGTCTTACTGGCTGTCATGATGAGAGGGGTTGATTTTTAAGAATGTTTTCGGTTTCAATATTAAATTTTTTACAAAATCCAGAAAAATTATTATAAATGGAATATTGAATTATATAATAACCCTTACACCAATAATTACTGGCGATATGGAGACTGACTTAAGAAGAGAAGCTCCGGATCTCTTTGGTCAGAACGGCATTTTTCGTTAATAATAATTCAATTTTAAATCTATTCATTAAAAATCTGTTACCCTAGATAAGAATTGAAATTTCTTGTATTGTATTTCAGTTTTAAATTTTCTTTATTTAGTTTCTTTTTTTAAAATCTATATTTTTCTTCTTTTAAATTATCTTTTCTTCTTAAGACATCTCATAATCTGTCATAAGAACGGATATTTAAAATTCAATATCTTGATAAAATAATTCGTTTAAAATATAATTATTTTAAAATGTTTTCTTTCTTGAAAAAGAATATAGTTTTTGTTTTGCCACATAAATTGTGGGGTGAATATTATCAAAACGAATATTATTAGGTATTATTCATTACCAGAATTTAGGGCAAAGCTTCTTGAACCTTTTAATTGATTCACCTCTTGTAACCAAATTTAATTTCCATTTACCCCACCCCCAAATAAATTTATAGAATATTAAATTACAAAAAATAACAAATTTACCAATATTTAATAGAATTTATATGAGAAAAGAATCAGTAAACTATAAATGAAAATGCACCTTTTAATTCTTGAATTATTTTTTAATAGAAAAGGATGGGTTTGGTGGGCATGGATTTTAGGTTGCAGTTTCGTGAGTTTGAGTGGCAAATCACCAATATATTCTATATTTAAAGTGCTTCACTTTTTGTTTAGGAAATAATTTACATGGCTTAAGCCAGATTCCTCTGCATCAGAATTTGGAAAGGTTGGTAAAACAGGCCCAATAGTTGCACAGAGCTTGGAATATTTTGCAACAGTTTTCCATATTTAACGGCTTCATAGTCCAGTGATTTTGGTTCTATTATAAACAGATTTATGTATTCAAAGTAGTAAACTTGTTTTCCCGCCAAAACTTTATTCATACCCATGCGTCTATAAGGACGTTGAGAAACTCTGATTGTGAACGAAAATAAGAACAAAAACTACCTCTGTTTTATAATAGGTGTTACATTTGCCTATTAGGGATGTGCGGTTATCATCGGAGTTTAAATCCTAGACGTGGTTGTTTGTGTTTCATTTAGCACTAATGCCCTTGGGAAAAGTATGAATCACCCCTCTTCTTTCACTTATAAGTAAAAAGTAGGACAAATTAAGTTCTTTAGCCTTCGTAAGACCAGCCAATTTCGAAAAAAGAAGATTATAAATTTAAACTAGCTGTACTCCGTTCAAAAATTGACCTTGTGTCATATCCTGCCTATTGTGGAGAGGATAGGGAAATATATATATATTTGAATGTAGATTTCATAATAATTGTTACATTTGCATGTAAATTTCATATAGTTAATGTCACAACTATGGTAGGACAGAAGTAGTAAAATATACAACTTCAATCTCATTATAGTTGTTACATTTGCATCTAAATTTCATACATTAAATGTCACAACTATTATGGGACAGAGGTTGTATGATATTACATTAAAAATATTCAAGATAATAAACCATTGTATAAAATCAATTTTTTTCTTAAATATTATTACACATAAAAGATTCGGAGACCATTAATACGTGGGAGTTGAAAAGTTCTCAGCCTAACCGACCATGTAATGACTCCACACTTTAAAAAAATTATTTGGGGGGTTGGGGGTGGAGGGTCTTTAAAAACTTGAGAAACGATGTGCCAAGTGTGTTGATTTGCGGGATGAACATGTGGAATAGCACGTACGTTTTATGGCTGTGGATCAATTTCTTCTTGGCTAGGCGGAGAACTTTTCAGTCGCTCCTCGT
This sequence comes from Sepioteuthis lessoniana, assembly GCA_963585895.1. Lineage (NCBI taxonomy): Eukaryota > Metazoa > Mollusca > Cephalopoda > Myopsida > Loliginidae > Sepioteuthis > Sepioteuthis lessoniana. The sequence continues at coordinate 6,449,066 of OY757929.1, read as the reverse complement.
ATATTGAGTGATGATTAATCATTTAAGATTAAGCATTAATTTATGATTTTTGAAATAATTTCAATATTTCGTTATTTAACGTTGGAGTTTCGGGTGACCTAAGGGTTAGCGTTGCGGAGAATGGAATAGGCAGGACGAGTTAAAACTCATGCTGAGATACTTTGCTTTTAAGTCGCTCCAGTACTTTTGAATTAGGCATGAATCCACTTTTCCTTCGTCATTGAGCCAATGGCAGGGTCATTGGAGCCTTTTAGTCTTTTACAGTCAATCCATCTTGAGCCTCTGATAATAAGTCAGATAACGGATACTTTTTTGCTGATGGTACCACGTAACCCAGTGCAATGTTAATTGGAGAGTATATGGGTACCGTTATTGGCATGAGATATTATGAAAAGAAATGGTCCATGCCAACTAATCCTCATTGTCCCGAGAGATGCCACGAAGGGGAGTTACTAAGAATAACACTCCGACGAAAATACGATACGGTAAAGGAGACTGGTGCTGCCAAGTAATTCTCATTGCCTTGAGAGATGCCATGAAGAGGAATTACTCGCTATAGCACCCTGACGACTTAATAAGTTATGGGAAAGGAGATGGGCATTGCCAAGTAATGCCCATTGCTTTGACAGATGCTATAAAGGGGAATTACTCAACATGGTATCCAGACAATCTTTTGAGACTCATTCATCATTTATATTTTGGTTATCGTAACATTTATCTTTTATTTTTTTTCTGCGAATAAAATTTCAATCTTAATCTTTATTTTGTTTAATGAACCCCAAAATCTTAATTTGATTTTTCCTCAGTTCTCATATTTGGCGGTGCCGGTGTTGGAGTTGGGTTTGTTGCCCGTCGATTGGGTGGAACAGTTCTCCAAGTAAGAAAAACAATGTTTTATTGTAGAACAAATTGACTGAGTTATTTATTTTAATTTTGTGGATGAAGCATCGTCGATTATTATTTAATTTTCTTAGTTGTCTTTCATTTGGACAAGTATTATCTTTTATTTTAGTTGCTTTTTTATATTGCAACTCACTCAATTTCATTATTTCAACAACGGCGAGGAAAAACACACATTTGGAAGCAGTAATAAAAAAAAAAAGCTTCCAGCGAGGTTCGAAATTACGCTGACTTTTTCATCTGAGGAATTTGTTTATTCTTTCCTATCGTCGTGTTTATCAGAAATGTACAGGCGATTAAAAAATTTCTCTTTTTATAATTCGGTATTGTTTCCGGTCGATTTAACTGGGGATCAGATAATTTCTCATCCAATAATCCAATATTCTAAAAAACAAAACAAAAAACAAACAAAAAAAAACAACCCCCAAAAATAACAAAAAACAAACGAACAATTCATTAGGCGATTAAATAATTTTCCATCCTTTAATCCGTTATTCTTCTCAATCGTTCGGATTATCAAAGATGAAGCATGTGCAAAGGAACAGCTAGGATATCAGATGATTAATTAATTTCCTATTTTATAATCCGGTATTGTTTCCAATCTATTCACCAGGCGATTAAATAATTTCCCATTTCGTAATCCGTTAATCTTCGTGTTTATCATAAAGTCTATTCAAAGGGACAGCCAGAATATTCACTTGGCGATTAACTAATTCCACGACTTATAATCCGGTATTCTATCCAATCGATTCATCAGGCGATTAAATAATTTCCCATCTCATAATCTGGTGTTGTTTCCTATCATTCAAATCATCATAGATATAATCTGTTTAAAGAGACAGCAAGAATATTTATCAGGTGATTAAATAATGAAACTACCAAAATAAAAAAAACATACGTGTGTCATCCTTCCTTTATTTGGTACTTGGTTTTTCGGCACAATATTTGTTATTAATGTTTTTACACTGTTAAATATTAATACAATATTTTATTCATTATTTTCTTTATATGAAGCCTCGTCAACTGAAATGATTAGTAAAACAAAAGTAATATTTTTTTATCTGTCATTATGTATCATTTATTAAACATTATTAAATTAATGAAGGAGATTATGTTGGAAATTGAATATTTGTGTAAATAAATGCTTTGTTTTTTTTGGGTTTTTTTGTCTACAGACTTATTGATGGATCAAAGTATTTAGCAAGGACTTGATTATCAATATTATTATTCATTTATTTAAAAACTGTAAATATTTGCTCAGATATTGTGGTTAGCTTAACTTTTTTTTAGGCTTCGTTAAGTTTCACTGGTGCATCAGGAGGTCCAATGACAGGCCTCTTCATTCTTGGAGCTTTTTTCCCGTGGGCCAATTGGAAGGTAAGTTGTAATCGATAACATTTTCAAAATAGTAAAGCTGATTTGAAAACATATCCTATATCATAATTCGGTTAAATGACAGGCTGGTTTTATGGCTTTTCAAACCTTGTTGGGTTATATCATGCCGAAGTCAATTTAACATCTATGGTCTCTAATGATATCTGGTACAAAAATGTAACCCGCAATCATTTTAAACGGGCAATTTCTTCATATTTAGTTGCAATATCAAAATGTTTTAAGAGCCAATGTAAGCGTTTATCCAATCCCTTCGACACAAGGTTAGTTTTTAAATAGAGTACAGCTGGTTCGAATTCCGAGTTTTTCTTCTCCTAGATTGGTTGGCTTACCTACAATTTACCACAGCGGGGATAATGAAATGATTTTATGCTTTTCCCATGGGCATTAACACGAAAAAAAGCGCAAACAGATAAATGCCCTTGAGAAAGGCATGAATCCATCTCTTTACCCGCCCCCAGTTTAAGAGCTAATATAGTTCACATTCATTTTAAACATCTAAAAAAGACCCCTAGATGGATCCAGAAGAAGTACTAATCTACCGTGTCCGGGTGAAACTGAGAGTTACGGCATTCTAGGGGTGACTTGACATTTGCCCAACATTAGCTAGTTTATAATGTCAGTAAAAATGCAATTGATGTTCTGCTGTTTGGAAGGTTTTGAAGCCGACAGAGGGTCAGGAGGTATCTTTAAAAAGTCTTTGACTGGGACGATATGTAGGAAGGTACAGAGATTATAAATTTAATTCTATGTCGATGTACTTTTGTCCCTTCCTCTGGGTATGACTCTAAACTACCTATGATGGTAAGGATTTCCTCTTCATTGCCATTGCTCACTGGTTCACTCTGTCCCGTTGTAGTACTACCAGACGAACTTCCATTTATGGGTCAAATCTGTTCAAAATTATTTGTATTTGATAGGAATACTTGATATCATATAACAGTGACAATAAATTATTTGTATTAAGAATAGTTACTTGAAACTATAATTACTGTTAATAATTGAAACCGAATAACTGTATGCAAGCAAACGACTATTATCAAATAGAAATAAATAATTCCATATAATTAATAGTATTTAATAGGAATACTTGAAACAATAGAAATATGTGCAAATTATTTGTATTCGATAGGAATACTTGATATATAGTTGTGCAAAACCTTCCTGAGGAAACGATGGGGTACAAGATCAATTTTTAAGCGGAGTTTAACAGGTTTTGAATTTAGAGTTTTCTTTCTCCAAGACCGGTTGCCATACCAAGGTTAAAGAGCCCAGACTGCCCTACTATTTACCCATAACTAAAGAAGGAACAGTTGGATTCATACCTTTCCCAAGGGTATTAGTTTTCCTTCTCCTATACTGGTAGCTATACCAAGGTTAACGAGCGTAGTCTGTCCAACTATTTACTCATAGCTGGAGGGAGAATTGTTGGATTCATACTTTTTCCATGAGAAATGCAACCAGCCTTGTTTAGGATTTGAACTCGTGTCACCGTTTCCATTTTCTACCACGATAACCGTTACACGACGAGCTCCTCTTTAACGTTTCTGTTTTTTTCCCATTTGACAGGGAGCCGTTGCTGGTGGAACTTTAGGTTTAATTCTTCCTCTTTGGATCAGTTTTGGTTCATATTACACTGGTTCGTACAAAACAAAGTTACCTCTTCCCACAGAAACATGCAACATGACAGACCTGGTCGATATCACCAACTTCAATTCTACATTGATGCCACTGGACAATGAAAAATTGTACGTTAATTTCAAATGATTACAATCACTCCTTCGTACATCGTCTGTTTGCTTATACGTCCGATGTTAGTAGCAAAAAGAAATCAAAATTAAACAGTAACGCACAGCAGATGTAAGCGGTCTCTAAACGGTATACAAATATTGCCCAATCTGAGAAGAGAGAGAAGTGCTTGCTATACAAAATTACATTTCTATGCATTAGAATTGTTTTTAAGCTTATAAAGGTTTTGTTAAATGTATCATCATCATCATCATCATCAAGACATGCCGACAGCACAGATTCACTTGATTTTCTCTCGCTATCCGTCCCTATCGGCCATCACTCTTGATGAGCCCTGTAGACGGCATCCACTGTTCTCATAGAGCCAATAAATGTAAATTCTTGCTGGCCGGCTAACACTGGTGTGTCCATGTGTAGGAGTCCATAGGAGAACATCATTTATGAACTTGTCCTTACTTCATCAGCAGTAAGTAAAGTAAAGTTGGCGACCTTAGTTGAGAGCGACCAATAGCTATTACACCGAGGATTGCTCCACTTTACCCTTGATACGTACCTTATATTGCTGAGAGTTAAGCAAGGAGGTATCAAGTACCATTTTTAAAGTCTTTAGTATGACGCGACCTGGGATTGAACCCAGGGCTCCCGGACCATTGGCGAACACTCTACCCTCGAGGCCAACAGTACCCTACATGTTTTGCTTGTCTTACTTGGATTGTGATATAGGAGGTAAGTGGCCGTTCAGCTGCTGTTTTCTAGGAGTTTTTAAAAACAGTAAGTAGCATCCTTCTGTAGTTCCCTTCAAGATTTTTCTCCTAAGCATATCGTTGAAGTCAGAGTGGGGCAACTATACAATAGCACTGACACAGCAACAGATTGGAAGAATTCCCGTTTTATTTTATCAGATAGATCAGTGTCTATACTGTACAAATTTTAAAAATATATCATGAATTTTATTGGCCCTGTCGACTGGAGCTGTAGAATACACCCACTGCATCTTTGCAGAGGGGTAAGACTCCCATAACGTTTGTCCTGGATATGACGCTAAATAATCTGATGGTGAGGCTCCAGTAATGCGGGAGCTTTGGGGAATGCGGAGTACCCCTTTATTACCATCGCTCCTGGGTTCACTCTGGTCCAGATTGGTAGCACCTGCTAGGGTCCTATATATGGATCAAATGGAACTAAACTGTGTACTTATGTTAAACTGGATTGTTTGAAATAGAACTCTTTTGACATTTAAACGGTGTTCTGATGCTACTCTGAATTGTTTGAAATAGAATTGTAATATGTATAAAAATGGATTTGGCATTAAAAAACCTACAAGGATTGATATGCTATAAATCCAAACCAAACTATGGACTTTATATACATGACTATTGGAATCAGTGAAGTAAACATTTGATAATTGGCACAGGTCAGAAATATGAGTCCTTCAGTGAGAATCAAAATCTATAATAGTTTTCTAACATATTTCATTTATAATTTGACAGTAATGAGTAGAGTGTTCGCCAATAGCTCGGGAGACCTGGGTTCAATCCCAGGTCGAGTCATACCAAAGACTCAAAAAATGGTATTTGGTGCCGCCTTGCTTAGCCCTCAGCGTTATAAGGTAAGGATCGAGGGTAAAGTTGAACAATCCAGGGAATGGAGTAGCGCTCTCCCCTACACCTCAGTGTGGTAGCTATTGAAAAAGGAGCCTTCGGGTCGCCTTCGACTAAGGTCGCCAACTTTACTTATTAATACTTACTATGAGGCAATTTGATAAAAGTAGGTGATTTACTTGAAGAGAGATGTTTCCAAAGTCTTTATAGCCAAAAAAGTTTGATATAAAGTGATGGTGGAAGTTGTATCCGACGAACTACGTCTGTTCGCTTAGACGTCCGCTTTTAAAAAGTAAATTCAAACACTAATACGTATTGTATGTTTACATATTGTATATTTTTCGCATCATTATATATTCTTTTAATCATTTGTTTATTGATGTCTTTTTTCGGCTTAATTTTTAGATTAAAATCAAAACAAAGCCCCCCCCAAAAAAAACAAGACAAAACAAAAAAACAGGGACTCTGTTTACACTTTTCAACTTTTTAGGACGGCAGCACACACACACACATACATAAACATACACACACATATATATACACACACATATACAGACACACATAAATACACACACATACACCGTACCTACCTACGCCAGCTCTGTGTCGATACGGGATGTAGTCCTGAAGACCTACCGGAAGCAATGGACGATAGGGAGGGGTGCCGAGAGAGGGTCAGGGACATCAGTGCTGATTGCGCGACATGATGATGATGATGATGATATATTTACACCCACACATTTACACACATACGTATATATATATATACACTTATAGACACACATGCACACTCACATACACACACAGGCACACACATATACGTATATATGCACACATACACATACACACACACATATATATACACACATATAAGTTGGCGACAGTAGTCGAGGGCTACCCGAAGGCTCATTTTTCAATAGCTACTACACTGAGGTGTAGGGGAGGGTGCTACTCCTTTCCCTGGATTTCTCCTCTTTACCCATGATACGTACCTTATAATGCTGAGTGTTAAGCAAGGGAGGTGTCAAGTACCATTTTTTTGAGTCTTTGTTATGACTCAACCTGGGATTGAACCCAGGTCTCCAGGGCCATTGGCGAACACTCTACCCCTACACACACATGCACACACATACACATACATACACAAACACATACCCCCCCATATATATATATATATATATATATAGACGCACACACACACACACACACACACACACACACATATATATGCACACGCATACACATACACACAGATATATATATATGCACACATATAAACACACATACACACACAGATACACACATATAGACATGCATAAATGCACACACATATACACATACATACACAAACACACACACACACATATATATATATATATATATACACGCATACATATACGCACACACACACACACACACACACACACACACATATATATATATATATATACCCACATACACATAGACACACATACACACATACATATGTATATATTCTTCAGTTTTATTTATTGTTTGTATTTTTAATACATGGAAAATAATGACGTCAACATAAATGATATATTAATCTCTTTGAAGTTTTTCCTGCTCGGCTGACCAGTATTTGAGCACTTTCATGATTTAAGGAAAATATTTTAAAACTAATTGTTTAACTATATACAAACTATATCTATCTATCTATCTATCTATCTATCTATCTATCTATGTGTGTGTGTTTGTGTGTGTGTGTGTGTGTGTGTGTATTATGGGAAAATATTGGATTAATCATCTCCCCTTGGCTGTAAGTGGCCAATCAACGCACTGCAGCGGATTGGCACCCATTTGACTCCTTTCAATTTACAACACTTATAGTGCTGGCAGACGAGAATCATCCGGACGTCTTTTCAAATCACTCCAGTTCCAAAATGGACCTCAACAGATAAGTCTGGCCGCAAAGCCATTAAGTTTGCAACCAACCTTTCGTATTTTTTAAATATATGTTTGTACAATTATATTGTTTTGTGTTCTTCGTCATCCGAATTGAATGCCTATCCGTTAATGTGGGAAAATATACGGGGTCCAGCAAAAAGATCATATTTTGCAAAGTTAATTAATCCTATATTTTCCAATAACATATATATATACATATATATATATAAGCATATGCGTATATATATATATATATATATATATATACGTATATATATATGTATACCTATATGTATACCTATATGTGTGTATATATATATATATGTATAAGCATATATATATATATATATATATATATATATATATATATATATATATATATACCTATATGTATACGTATATATATATATATATATATATATCATAACAGTGTTGTTGGTCACTATCTCACTTCGTGGATTTTTGAAAGACCAAATGCGGTATAATTTGTACAGTGCTCAATATCTGTGATAGAGCCATTGTATAATAATAATAATAATAATAATAATAATATTTTTTTTCACTTGGGAAATACTAAAACTCGCACCCGCCAACACCAAAACATCAAAAACTGCCTTCTTTGCTTCCACGAGAAACTCGCCCATCCCAAAACACCTTGCTAAACAAAAAATCAGAAATTTTATCCAAATGCAAACCATATATATATGTGCATATATGTATGTATGAATGTATGTATATATATGTGTATACATATATATATATGTATACGTATATGTATATATATATGTGTATATATATATATATATATATATATATGTGTGTGTATATATATTATAAAGTGTTGGTTGTCACTCATTTTGTGAAAGAACAGTATAATTTGGAGAGTGCTCAATATCTGTGATAGAGCTATTCTATAATAATATGATGATGATGATAATTTGTTCCTTCACCACACACACACACACACACACACACACACATATATATATATATACACGAATACAAAAAAAAATGAATAAATAAATGATATAAATAATATAAATAGTATATTACATGTCTCATCGTCACGATATTTATTGCGTTCTGATCCACCATACTCCTTCGTCTATTATGCTTACAAAACTTTATTTTCTTCGTAATGTAATGATGATGATAATTTGTTCTTTAGTTAAAATCATCACAACACACACACACACACGAATACAATTTTTTTTTTTACTCCGTCAAACTGTTGCGACTTTCGCAACACATCGCGACTCATATATCCAGATTTTCCGCTTGGCGCATGTATCTTTATACACACACATACTAAATATCACTTAAACGACCACACATAATAATTCGCAAATATAATCTACACATACACTCACACACACACACACACAAATAAAGAGTTGTGCACAATCTTAATGTTCTTTTGACTGCATTTTTCGATTTTTCGATTTCTTCAATATCTTTGTTTCTCAGCCTGATGATTGTCGTTATAAGACGGCATGAAACCTATGGTCGCTGACAAGCTTCCGTACCATCAAATATTTATAAAAACTAATATATATTTACTTATCATTACTATATATATACGAGGTGCATACGATAAGTGTCGAGATTTTTTTCGTATGGGCACTTTTATTGATAGTACACACATGAAACTCTAGTGCTCTTCGAAGTAATCTCCTCCGGCTGCAATGCACTTGTACCGTTCCAACAACTTCTGGAAGGCCCCATGGAAGTCCTCTTGTATGAGCGTGTCAATGACTTTCGTCACAGCTTCTTTCATCTCCTCAATTGTCTCATAACGACAGCCTCTGAGCTTAGGGAATAGCCAAAAGTCACAGGGAGCAAAGTATGGACTATAGGGAGGGCGAGGAATTGTCTTGATGCCCATCTTGGTCAAATAGTCTGTGACAAAGATGGAGTTCTGGACTGGTGCATTCCGATGGAATCTCTTCCTGAACTCCCTTAAAACCTCAACATAGTTACTCTTACCCTAACCCTTTGGCGAATTAACTCTGGTATATTGACTTCCTTACTCCTCCCACACCTCTTATCATCCCTCACAGACTCTGTGCCTTCCTTGAATCTCTTATGGCACTCAAAAACTGATGCTCGATTCAGGCAAGATGGTCGAAAAGAAGTCTGAAGCGTTCCATACGTTTCTGTGGCATTTTTTCCAAGTTTAAAACACAATTTTATTGCATATTGTTCTTTCTCATGTCCAGATTGCACTTTTGAAATTCACCAGTTGTGACAATCAGGTTTTAGTAGGGTGTATTCCAATTCCTGCTGTAGCTGTTCATTAGAACCTGAAATCATAAAAATTGGTCAGTCATCTCATAAGATGTAGAGCAATAAAATGGTGAATTTTCAAGAGTCTACGACAATGTTAAATGCCCATACGAAAAAAAGTCTAGAAACTTATCATATGCACCTCGTATATATATATTTATATAAGCAAAGCTTTGTATATTCTAAACAGAAAGGTAGAAACAACCAGCTTGTTATTTACCGTTGAATTATTTATGTCTTTTGTTTTAAGAGTCATGCAGTGAGAAATCGGAGTTGAAAGATTTTGTTGTACAAATATTTTAAGTGCATAGGATCAGCTTTTCTTGGCTTTCAAAATAACGAGTGGAAATTCATTTTCTCCCTACGGGCTTGAATACTATTTACACGTATCACAGAAAAATGCATATCTACCTCAGTCAGGAGTCAAGTCTCCTCTTCAATACATTATTACCTAATTAGTTAAATGCTAATTGAAATGGAAACTAGTTTTTATGATATATATATATATATGTGTGTGTGTGTGTGTGTGTGCACGTGTGTGTGTGTACGTGTGTGTGTATGTTTGCGTAGCATTTCTTCGTAAATACATATTTGGTTAAATGATATTGACATTTTTTTGTCTACGTATTTTTTAAATTTATCCTTTCGGGTCGCCGTATCGATTTTATGGTATCCGGCAGGAATTGGTTAATAAACCTCCCATTATTAATTGGTTCCTTAGTACTTTATATATATATATATATATATATATATATATATATATATATATATATATATATACTGTAAATATATATATATATACTGTAAATTGTGACATACAAAGTGACGTGGCATATAAGTCGAGCGCAAGATTTTTTGTTTAAAATTCTGGTTTATACGTTCGACATAGATCAACCTCCAAACAATAGTCGACTGTGACGTAATGTTTATTGTCACTGTATCAGCCATTGGATACGATGTGTAATATTGTGGAAGTCAAGTTGATGACCGTAGTCGAGGGGAACCCCAAGACTTCCTTTTCAATAGCTACTACACCGTGGCGTAGGGAAGGGTGCCACTACTTTCTCCGGATTGCTTTATTTTACCCTTGATACATACCTTATAATGTTGAATGTTAAACAAGGATGTACCAAGTACGATTTTTAAAGTCTTTGGTATGATTCGACCTGGGATTGAACTCCGGTCGACCGGCCTATTGGCGAACACTTTACCCACTAGGTTTTATCATTTTACATGAATTTTTCTCTGTTAATTTATGATCACCAAACACAAATTTAAGTTGGAAATGTTTGTAGCAGTCCGATGGAATTACGGTAAGGGATGTATATTGACCATTCTGGTAATTTTAGCTCTCCATATTAGTTGATCCCATAGTTTTTTAGAGATTTTTTTCAAGAGTAAGAAGTCAACTGTATATATATATATATATATATATATATATATATAGTGCAGTAAATACTAAATACAAAACTTACAAAGTTATCTGAATTGTAAATCCTCAAGTAAAACGTCGGGTAGATTTTGTCTTTTATTTGTTTCAGCGATATTAAACTCTTTTAACTTTTTTGATATGCCTGGTTTTTTTTTTTTTTTTTTTTTTTTTTCCATTTTCACAGTTCTGGTTTAGCCAAACTCTACAGCCTGTCTTATTTGTGGTACTCCTCTGTTGGTATCGTTGGTTGTGTTTTCATTGGACTCATCGTCAGTTTTGTAACCGGTAATGTATTAATATTTGATTGATTACTTTGCAAAGTCATAGGCTAAAATAGCGTGACGTGTCGACTCTGCTGACTGCTGACTCCGGCTGACTGCTGGGGTCGAAAACTCCCATCATTATATATTTTTCTGACGCCCATACATTTCCTTCCGGCGCTCCACCTACGCAATTCACGCGGCATTTCTGCTGTCCCTTGTTTTCCTTAAGACACAGCTGCACATTCTGTTTTTTGAAATTCACACGAACTGGCTTTTCAAAGGTTGATATGTAACATTCATTCTAAATGCCCCGCTTACTTTTTATAAAATTTCTAATTCACGGGTTATGAAAATATATTTTTTATCGATGCACGGATCATATTCATATTGAATATATTGATTTTTTAAGTATTTATTTGCCCAGTCAGCTGGGGAGGGGCTGTAGAATATACCGGCTGCACCTCTGCAGAGGGGTAAGACCTCCCCAATGTGTGTCCTGGATATGACACTAAACAATCTGATGGTGAGGTTCCAGCAATGCTGGAGCTTTGGGGAATGCGGAGTACCCCTTCATTGCCATTGCTCCCAGGTCCAATCTGACCCGGAATGGTAGCACCTGATAGGGCCCTATCTATGGGTTAAATAGAACTGCATACTTGTGCTAAAGTGAATTGTTTGAATTAGAACTGTTTGATTAAACTGAATAGCTTAAAATAGAAATGTTTTTGACAATTGAACTATACCTACTTTTAAACTGCGTGCTAATACTAAACTGAATTGTTTGAAATGGAACTGTTTTTGACATTGAAACTGTACTTACACTAAACTGATTTGTTTAATATAGGACTGTTTTGTTATTTAACTGTGTAGACAAAACCTCTACTTATGCTAAACTGAATTAGCTGAATTAGAACTGTTTGAATAAACTGAATAGCTTGAAATAGAAATATTTTTGACAATAAAACTGTGTACTCATGCTAAACTGAATTGTTTGAAATTGTTTGACTATTTGTGTAAAAATGAATTTGGTGTTAAATAACCTACAAGGGTTGATATGCCATAAAACCTAAACAACCAACAACCAAATCAAATATATTTTTTCAGCAGCATGTTTTAATCACAATGATATTAGTGGTAATAGATATACCAAGAGTTCAATTCTTATGACAAAGATCTTTTTACTAAAGTGAAAAAAAATCAACCTTTCTCTAATTTTAAGACAGATACTTACACGTTTGGTCTTTTGTAGTGAAAATAGTAATTTAGTAAGCCTTTTGCTTAGATGTGGCACAAGACCGTATTAGTGAGGCACCCAGTGAGACTTCAACTCATTCGTGAAGGTTTGCTAGTCTAGTTTGTTAACCATTATACCACCCGAGGCACCCTTTTGTAGTGAAAATAGTTGAGATAAGTTCAATTACTTCGATATTTTTAGTAGTATGGACTGCCTCACGATGAGTCATGTCTCATGCGGCTCACTCTTCGAAAAAGGTTGCCCATGCTTGACTTAAAACTTTCTATCGCTCGTGATTTGGGATTTGAAAGCCCCTGTGACGTAATGGCTTCCACCCTCGGCATCCTGGAGAGCTGATGTGTCGGACATTTGTGGAGGTGTCATTGACATGTGACAAGTCAATGTTCTTCACTGCTGAAGTAAGACTGGTAACACGAAGGATTTGAGGGATTTAGCTGGATAAAAAACAAAAGCAGTTGGAATGGAGACTCGAAAAGTAAAGTTGAGTAGTTTAGGGCTTCAGTGAAGCCGACCCTTATGGTGTGGATAGAGGGAGCAACGCCCAATGAATATCTGTTTGTCTGTCTATATAATTATGTGTTCATTTGTCTGACCATCTATCAATTTATATATCCCAGTATTATAATATCTATCTCAAAATTACGATATTTATCTGGCCCATTCGCTTAGTGGTAGAGTGTTCGTCAATGTTCCGGGAGACCGAGGTTCAATCTCAGGTCGAGTCATACCAAAGACTCAAAAAGTGGGACTTGATACCTCCTTGCTTAACGCTCAACATTGTGAGGTACGATTCAAGAGTAAAGTGGAGCAATCCAAAGAGAGGAGTAGCGCCCTCCTTCGCCTCGGTGTAGTAGTTATTGAAAAGGGAGCTTTCGGGTAGCCCTAGACTACGGTCCTCAACTTTACTTATCTGTACCTGTGTCTGTTAATCTATCTGTTGGATTGCTTGTCGATACTTTTGGCCTTATTTGGGGAGGTGTCATGGACAGATGATATATCAAAGTTCCTCACTGGTGAAGCAAGCCTGGAAACCCGTGCAATTTGAGAGAATTAGATTCGAAAAATCAGCTGGTATCGAGACAGCAAAGTGTGAGTCGAGTAGATAGAGGATTAAGTGAAATCATCCTCCATCTCATCAACGTGGTGGGAGGTAACACCTTATAAATGAAAGAGTGTCTACTTTTCCTCCGTTTCCTGGGCAAAGCAACGAGGAAATAGATAAAAATAGGAAGGTGCCGGAAGAAGGAGAGTCAAAATATTCTTATTAAGTGGGGATAACGTGTTGTCATTTGATCAGAATAGAACTCAAAAGCCACTGATTGTCCCTTTTTCCTACGAAGGATGAAAAAAAAAAACAACAACAAAAAACAAACTGACAAGTACAGTTTTAAACTTTAATTTTCCATGTTATTTCTTGGTGTTTCCTTTTAGAGCTGGCACTATGGGTTTTCATTTTGAGTAGTGATTTTGGTCAGAATAGAAATTCTTCGTTCAAAATCATTTCACTGTCGACTCCTATAGCCCCAAACCTTAGAGATCTAAATGTGACTGTTTTGCCCGGTATCTGAAAATCTATAGTTTCGCAAATCTCACTAAATTTCACACTCTGTCTCTCTTACCACGTGACAATCCTATGAATCAACCAAAAAATATTTCCCTCATTTCTCATACTGAAGGATAACCCAAGAACTCCCAACCTGTCAATCATATTTTCCGCCGGTATTGGCCTCGGGGTTATACATTCGTCACCAAATCTATACTTATGTAGCTATCCTATTACATAACAATTTACTAAGCTAAGCTTTACAAATATAGGGCACTCAGTGAGAATCGAACTCACTGACAATGATCTGTTAGTTTTATTGTTTTGAGAATTCGCTTCAAAATATCTTTTATTTATCTTGTAAGATCGTGAAATTAATTTGAGTTAAACATGAAAATCATTTTCACCTCTTGTATTTCAAATTCTATTTTCTTATATTCAATTAGGACCAAATAAACCAGAAGATGTTAGTCCTGAATATCTGATTCCATGTTTGGATCGATTTTGCTGCTGTATCCCTGTGTCTGTCCGTCGTAAGTTGCAGTGCTGTAGTAACTTAAAAGAAACACAAGTGAGTATTGTGAAGATAATCATAAAATCCATCTTTGCTTCTTGTTAACAGAAATTTAAAGCTGTCCCGCTCTTTAGAATACTTGGGGTGGTAGGGAAGATATTTAGTTGAGTCCCCCACTCACCAATGACCAATGTTAGCATTAGTATATCCATGATATACTAACACTGAACACAACACAGAGAAGATATTTAATCAAGTCCCCACTCACCAACGACCAATATTAACATTAGTATATCCATCATATACTAACACTGAACAAAACGAAAGGAAAGACTAACTCACATGCACATGAGAGAACCTTTAAACTTTTATATGCATAATATATATATATATATATATATATATATATATATATATATATATATCCCAATGGAATTAAAAAAGACAGAATACACAAACATCCCATTCTCGATCCCTTTTGTCTCTGTTCTTTGAACAAAAGAGACTTGTCTCTGACCATGCCAGGGAATGGTAAAGCTACATAGCTATTTTATTTCCCTCATTATATAGACCCTTTTCCGTTTTTGTACCCCTTCTACATACTGCTTATTCATGGAGCAATAAATACATATTTCTAGCTGTTGGAACACGTTTGTGCAATCTTCTTTAATATACGAGGGTGGGCTGAAATGTTCGTTGACTGAAAAGTTCATATAATATCGACATATCTGCTGTTGATGACTTTTTGACCAATGAGATTCAATGCTAATGGAAGAATTGTGTCGACCGTATTGAAAAAATAAACCTCATTTGGTTACATTCTATGAGAGTATCTTTACCTATTAACAGTCAACCTTTTGGATATTATATATATAAAAAGTTCCCAGTTCTTGTAGGTGCAAATGCGTTTATCTTTTCTTTTCTTCCGTTGTGTTCAGTGTTAGTATATCACGAATATACTCATGCTAATATTGGTCCTTGGTGAGTGGAGACTCGACTAAATATCTTTTTTTAACTCCACGCGTAACAATTCGTATCCGATTGGGAATATATTTGAAGATTGATAAAAGGTTAATTAGTGCAAGGGAGGATATCTCATCGAGTCCCCATTCATTAATGTCCAATATTAGTATATCCATTAATACACTAAAACTTAGTAAACAGAAGGAAAGACTAGTTCATTTACACATATAGGAACATTTTAGTCGTACATAATAAACATCCATCGGTATAAACATTCGCTTATTATGTATTTGATCGTTTCGTCTCTCTCACCACATAATCTACATCTGCTTTTTTGATGCGTCTTATCTATTCTTGCTTTGATATAGTCCTTATGGCGTTGTTTTGTGCTGCTATTTGAAGAGATTCAGTTTCTCTCTTAAGCTTTCCCTTTTTTGGCCATGTCCAAGTTTTCTTGTTTGAGATTTCGCTTGTTTGTCACTTGAAATGTCCGTACAGTTGTTTTTCTTCCCATTTTTGTTTTCTAGTTATTTTTGTTCTTTTGTATGTATTATTATTATTATTATTATTAATCCTTGCGAGTTTTTCCCACTTGCGTTAGCTTATGATTTTTCACTGGAGTCTGAGTGACAGCAAATTTCCTCAACTCTCCAGGGCTCTTCTCAGTATTCTGGTCGATCTTAATAATACTAGGATTTTAGGAGGGTCTCGTCCTCCGATTTCCAACTCTTCCAGCACTTTTACTAAGCTTTTGGGGATCGTTCCAAGCGCAGTCATTACAATTTGTGTCACCGTCACTTTCATGTTCCAAATCTTTTTTTTAGTTCCCAGACAAAATCCAGATATTTGTCTCTCTTTTCGTTTTCTTTAATTTTCACTCTGTCGGCGAAGTTCACTATTTGAAAAAATTTTTTTTTGTTAACTATCACCAGGTCTGGTTGTTAAATAATTAAGGAATGATGTTTTTATATTAATCATTTTTCGTTAATTATATTTTATCATTTAGTTTGGTAAGACTTTGGACTATTCGTGTCTCTTAAGTCCAGATGCATAGTCATTTGGTGCAGTTTTACACTTGCGCGAAAAGGATATGACAATCACCATTTGTTATAATAAACAGCCAGACAAGAAATGGGGCTGGAGTGTGGATGACGTCATGCCCAGAAGAGATGGTCCTGAGAATTTGAGGATTTTGAAAAGACGTCAGTTGGGTTTTCTATCGTTGAATCATGCGGTTGAGTTTTTCGGATCTCGACCGGCAGAGATGAATTGAGATCTTAGACATCACAATATGCGCCGCACGTTGGGGCGGGGTCAGCATAGTATGGTTAGCATAGACTTTTAAGAATTGTGTTTCTCTCCTCGTGTCGCCTGTAAATGTATTTGTATCACTGTTATTACTAACATCACCAAATTATACGACATGGTCTTCTAGCCGGAATTAGATAATTTTTTTTATCTCAAAATCTTAGATTATATGTTCTGTGTTACGTTTAGATTCTGGTAAAGAGACGTGTTTTTCATTTTGTTTATTTAACGTATTTGAAAAGGCAGTAGGTGAAAAGAGATAAAACTGTTAAAGTCTTTTTTGTGTGTGTTCAGAATAATGTGGGTTATACATTTCAATGATGAGGCGAGAAAAGGTCCATCTCTGGGCTTGGAGACAAAGTCTCTCTTCTGTTCAACAAAGAGAGCTTATTGTCTTCCTGCAAAGATAACAGAAAAAAAGAAAAACAACAACAACAACAACCACAACAAAAAGAAAAAACACTCCTTTTTACTCTCTAGATACTCTTTATTTTGTATCCAATATAAAGAAATATATTGCTATATATAAAATCATGATAAATAATTGTATTTGTGATTTATGTATGTAGAATATTAATACTTAATTCTGTTTGTTTTCTTATTTGTTGATAGCAAATATCCAGTGCAGAGAATGATGCTACTTCGAAAAAAGATGATATCCAGGCACCAGTAGATGGTTCTTTGTCTTTAAATACAACAGCAAACAAAACTGATATTCCTACGAAACATGCATTTGCCAATGGGGCGTTTCATTCCGACGCCAAAGCCACAGACGACAGTTGTGCCTAACACATTTATCTCTTCCTAATCTTCAACGAGCAGGCGTGGTTGTAATTTGCAATCAAGAGACATCAGATCATAGATATAAGCGAAATATATATATATATATATATAGAAAGAGAGAGAGAGAGAGAGAGAGAGAGAGAGAGAGAGAGAGAGAGAGAGAGAGATACACAGACAGAGAGACAGACTGAGAGAAACAGGGGATAAGTGAGGAAGAAATTATGAATAACGAAACAGGTGGAAAATGAAAGATTTTAAGAATTCAGGGACAAAATGTCAGGAGACGTTGAAGTGAAATCAACTTGATTTAAAAATGTGCGATCGAGCAATCCATTGGGTATTTCAAAACCTAAAATATATTGACATTTTTTCTATCAAAATAATGTTTGAGAAAGTATAAGTTTTTGTTGAGAAAATGCTTACACACACACGCAAACACATACACGCACACACACACACGCGCGTGTGTGCACACACGTATATATATATGCATATAAATGCCTATCTATATGCATATATATATATATATATATATATATATATATATAAATATGTATATATAGATGTATATATATCCACATGTGTATATATATATATGTATATATATATGAATAATAATATATATTTATATATGTATATATATGTGTGTATATATACGAATATGTAAATATATGTATATATATATAATATCTATGTATATACGTACGTATATATTGGTATATGTATCTATATATACACATACATATATATATATATATATATGTATATAAATCTATACGTATATATATGTGCATAATGTATATATGTTTATATATATCTGTATATATATATATATATATGTAAAAATATGTATATATACATGTATGTATGCGAATATAATTATATATATATATATATATATATATATATATATATATATATATATATATATATATATATATATAGGTGTTTTAAAAATTTTGATATTTTTTGGAGATGAATAAATCTTATCTTGCACAAAATTAACCTTGTTTATTTTCCTTTTTGTAGACTTGGTCGTGATTGACCGGTAGATTGCAAAGGTTGAGCGGGTCGATCCCTCACATTCAAAATTTGTTTTAGCTTTTTAGATATAAGCCAATCATTCATCGTTCCTTTGGCATGAAGTGTCCATAGATATATTCAATCGTATTGTACCATAATAGTTCATGCAATTATGCAATGTACACGAAAACACATTGGGCACCTCTGGTGGTGTAATGGTTAGCAAACTAGACTAGCAAACCTACACGAGTGAGTTCGAGTCTCATTGGGTGCCCCATTCATTTGGCCTTGTGCTAAATCGAAGCAAAGAGCTTCGTAAATTACTACACGAAAACACACACACACATATATATATATATATATAACAACGATCCAAGAGGAAGGAATGATTTATTAACGGGTCGACACTATAGCGTTTCGGTTCTACTGAACCATCATCAGGACCATGAGGGGTGATATTAATAATTTTAAGTTAACGATGGATGATTAGAAATGTGAAATACAATTAAAATTATTAATATCACCCCTCATGGTCCTGATGATGGCTCGGTAGAACCGAAACGCTATAGTGTCGACCCGTTAATAAATCATTCCTTCCTCTTGGATCGTTGTTATCAGTTTTTCTACATATTGTCGGATTACAATCCTTTATTTACTCTTCATATATATATATATATATATATATATATATATATATATATATATATATATATATATATATAACGTACACTCAGTACATATATAAATAAATATATTTAGTATTTTTTAATGCAGGTAGATCATTTTGACCTAGTCATTTTAAAACTATCTCGCAAACCAAAAATGTGTGGGTGCCCCTAGCTTAGACTATGTAGTTATTCAGATATTTACATTTTAAATTTCTTGAAACACCATATATATATTTGTATGCGTGTGTGTGTTTATTGTTTCTTTGCGAATACAATCACATCATTTTTATTTACGACGATTTCTCTACAAAACAATCCTGGGAAGCGGGGAGATGATGCATATGACACTAAAGTCTTCAACCTAAAGCAAGCATACTTAGAAAATACAAGCATACATAGAGAAATTACATGAACGTGTTGGGATTACATCCCTTGCCTGCTAAATAGTACTTCTAATGGCCACAAGGTGGCGTGATTAAAGTAGCATATCAAAGAAGCCATCGTCAAAATTAATCTCCCTTATCTTCGGCCCTGTCTCGGCAAGTGTGCAAAGCGGAGTTTCTCAACAACCCTCGTGCTATATGGCGCACGATACCATGCCTTGATATAAGTCTTCACTCAACAATTCCCATTCTATTAAGAACTCTCACCTAAAAGACCTCTTGGGACATTTCTTTCATACAACTCTTTATGAGCTCTTTCTTGTATTTCATGTCATTCTTATATCCGTTCAGGTAAGTTTTCTCAACCAATAAAATATATTGTTGTTAATTCGTCGTGAATTGTTTCACGTTTTTTTAGCACGATGAAATATCAAACCATAATACATTTCCTCTACTACAAGTGTCCGAATTGATTTTCTCTCGTACCTAATTAACTGTCGTGGTAAATTATGCTAATCAGATACGACAAATATATGAAGACAACTTTTAAATCGTTGATACCGTAGTTTTCTCCTCAACAGACAACAGACTTAGACATGGAGTCAGTTCTCTACCTCATTCT
Organism: Sepioteuthis lessoniana; assembly: GCA_963585895.1. NCBI lineage: Eukaryota > Metazoa > Mollusca > Cephalopoda > Myopsida > Loliginidae > Sepioteuthis > Sepioteuthis lessoniana. The sequence goes on along the minus strand of OY757929.1, from coordinate 6,428,473 downwards.
ATGTGTTATTTCTACCGGCGATTTTCCTGAACTGATTTTTCGAGTAATTAGCCGTAATGTTGGGCGCCTCGGGTGGTGTAACGGTTTGCGAGTTAGACTAGTTATTCTATACGATTGAGTTGGAGTCTCATTGAGTGCCCTAGTCATATGGCCTTGTGCCTCATCTAAGCAAAAAGCTTACTAAATTACTCATTAGCAGTAATGTTGGTATAACCAAGAATTATATATATATATATAATTGGCCGACCGTAGCTGAGGGTACCCTGAAGGCTCCTTTTCAATAGCTATTACGCCGAGGTGTAAGGGAAGGCACAACTACTCTCTCTGGATTGTTCCACTTTCCCTTGATACGTATCTTATAACGCTGAATATCAAACAATGCGGCATCAAGTACCATTTTTGAGTCAGAGATTGAACCCCGGTCAAGTACCATTTTTGAGTCAGAGATTGAACCCCGGTCTTCTGGGCCATTAGCGAACACTCTAACCGTTATGCCAATGGGTCGGTAATATATTCTCGAGTGCTGATTCCATGGATTGCCTTGACTTTTTTTTTGCCGTCTGTTCCTATCGGCTATTGCTTCTGGCAGGTTCTCCTGACTGCATCCAGTGTCCGCACATCGCTAATGAGTTCGTCCTTCCTTCACCAGCATAATAGTGATAAGACAAATAAGAATATTTCTTCTTGATTTTTGGATTTTTCTCAACTTGTTTAAATCTTAGGTCTTTGTCAGAGGAAAAGTTTTTGTAGAAAAAAAGATTTTCCCAAAACTTTTTAAAAGAATTTGATTTGCTATCAGAGAAGCGACGAAAAAGGTACGGATGAGCTATCCACTCTATTTCAAAGAGCGCCATTAAGTTTCATATTTAATCTATTTGAAGTGTTTGTATCTTTTTCTCTATTTATCTTGTTATTCAATATTGAACAAGTCCTGGCGGCAACACCCCACAAGACACCAACTATACGGCCACCTGCCTCTCATCACGAAAACTATCCAAGTTAGACGAACCAAACATGCAGGTCACTGCTGGAGAAACAGGGACGAGCTCATTAGTGATGTACTCCTATGGACCCCCACATATGGCCGGGCAAAAGCAGGACGACCAGCACGAACATACATTCAGCAGCTATGTGAGGATACAGGATGTAGCCCTGAAGACCTGCCAGAGGCGATGAACGATAGGGAGAAGTGGCGAGAGAGGGTCAGGGATATCCGTGATAGCGACACGACATGATGATGATGATGATCTTGTTATTATTGTTGTAATATCATCAGTATTTTTTCCAATTCTTTTTATGGTCGTGAACCGTGTATCTTTGTTAAAATCGTGACCGTCTGGTGTTGTATACCCACGATAATGATAATCATAATGATATCAATCCAACAGTATTACAAATACATATTCAAATATAGTAAAATACAAAAAAACAGGCGGACTCAAATACACAGACGACTCCGTTGTTCAGGAACGAACGTTTTATTAATTGCTGACTTCGTTTCTTCGACACGAGGAGAGAGACAATTCTTAAAAGTCTTTTGTAATCATACTATGTTAATAACACCCCCAACGCTCGGCACATCTCGTGGTGTTTTAGATCTTAATTCATCTTCGCTGGTCGGGACCCGAAAAACTTAACCGCCGCCGCAAACGGTAGAAAACTCAACTCAATGGCAGAGCACCCACTTCTTTCTCCCAATGGCAGAAACTCAATTGTCTGCCTGCATGACCCAATCTCAAATCTTCAAATGCCTGGTCGGACCCCCACTTCTCAACACTATGGTCGGACCCCAACTTCTCAACACCATGGTCTGACCTCAATTGAATCTTTTTCAAAATCTTCCAAATTCTCAGCCCATCTCTCCTGGGCATGACATCATCCACACTCCAGCCCCATTTCTCGTCTGGGGTTTATTATGAAAATGGTGATTGTCATATCCTTTGCGCACGTGCGTAAACTCTACCCAATGACTGTGCACCTGAACTCTTAAACCGAATAGTTGAAAGCCCAACCAAACTGAATGATAAAATATAATTAATGAAAAATGATTAAAATAAAAAAAAATCATTGCTTAATTATATAACACTGGGTAGAAATGTTCTATAAATATTAGTTTGTTGAAACCCAAAGATTTGATTCTGTGTCGATAGTTATTTAGTCTAAAATAAAATGGCCCTCTGACTTTCTAATGTATTGTATTTGGCAGTATGTGCAGCTCAGTAATACATATATATATATATATATATATATATATATATATATATATATATATATATCAGATACTGTAAACCATATTTGCTGATTTCATCTGCAGAAGAAGAATGTATGTCATCTGATCTGGCAAAAATAATATTCTTCGTCGAAATAAATTTATAATGGTACTTTAACCGTGGTTGAGTTTTCTTCCAGTTGCATTATATATATATACTGTGAAACGATGAAATTGTCGTCCTAAAGAAAGCAACACTACAGCTTTAAAAAAAAACAAACTTTTATTGAAAAAATCAATTCAGGCAACTTGATTATGTAGTAGAACTGACATCTATTCAATGTAGCCACCTTCAGCCTCAATCACCACTTCAACACAGATCCGGAACTGGAAGCATGCCTTTTCCACAAGCGTCGGCGGGAGCTCGGCGAATACTTGGCGGATGGCGGCAATCAGGCTGGCTTTGTTGTTGTGGGAGGTCATGTTGGTGATGTTCTCGACGTATGACCAAACGAAGTAATCCAGCGCGTTCAGGTCGGGGGAGGAGGAGAGAGACAATAAGAGAAGGGTAGAAAGTCGTAGCACTCCTTCTGAAGCCAAGCCTGGGTCTCTTTGGACTTGTGGGCCGGCGCCGAGTCCTGCTGCCACACCCAGGGCCTGCCACCGGCCACCTGATTGCACCACTCTTCAGCACATCCAGGTACACTTTGGTGTTGACTTTCAAGCCGACTTCGAAGATGTGAGGTGGCATGATGTGGCCCTCACTTGAAACCACACCAAAGACCATAACCGTAGCCGGAAACTTTGTTTTCATCACCCTGGGCACGTTGAACCGTCCAGATTTCCATTTTGAGGGTGCTGGCAATGGTCCTGTTGTCATAACTTGGATCGGTAGAGAACATGAATTGTACAGCGGCGCATCCCCGATCTCGCTCGTTGAACATTGTGTCCTTTTCAGACATGATAGAAGGCTCCTATCGCTCTTGGGATTTGTACACAACTGGCCAACTAGTAGATTAAACGGAAATGGAATCATGTCGTCTTTTTTTTTATCGTTCCACCCTGTATTAATTGGAAATTCCAATAAAGCAATTAGATTATCTATTAGTTATTTGGAGCATTATATTTTTCAAGGGCAACATCCAACTTTATTCGGTAAGACCTCTTCTAAAATAGGGTGCTGGGTATGGTACTAAGCTACATCTAATGGTGAAGATCCTTTTTATTGCCATTACGCCCATGTCCACTCTGACCCAAAGAGGTTGTACCTGTTAGGATCCCATGGGTCAAATAGATCTATTTAAAAATGAATTGTATTCGATAAAAAAAAATAAAAAACAGCAGCACAAAAAATGTAAATATGAACATAGAATGAATGCGATTTTATAACTATAGCGTATAAAGTTACCCAAGACGATTTGACATACCGTTAACATCAATCAATTAATCCAATTTTATTGATAGAGGGGTGACAAGGTTGGTTTTTTTTACGATATTGATATAAAATCAATTCGATTTTGAAAAGGAATAATATTGCGTGTCTGATGATCAGGTACAAATCTTGAGACTGACATGAACGCGAAGAAATTATTTGTACATGAAATCCTATTTAAAAGGGTTTTTTTTGACGAAGTACACACACACACACACACACACACACACACACACACACACACACACACACACACACACACACACACACCTGTATCTATGATTATTTATGTGTTTACATTTAAAGAAAAACCGAAAAAAAAATGACATTTCCAGCCGAAGGAAGATTTTACTTTAGTTGCTAATCAATGAATATTTTATTTAATCTAATAAATGTCATTTTTCTCACACAGTTTGTTAATTGTATATTTTTGTCCTTTAGTGTTTTTTCTAATTCTATTCACATAAAGAAGGCATATCTTATGAAGTATGTGATAAAATTAAAAGTAAAGTATTCAAGAATTTATCTGGATTTGATGATCAAACCGGTGTTCACCCAAATATTTTATGTCCTTTTTCCAAGCATCTTTTTTGCTTTTTTTTACTTTCTTATTCTATAAGCGAATAGAGAAAAATAAAACATTTTGTTCTATATATTTTATGAAAATTGATTGAATTTTAATGGAAAATGACGTCATTTTTATTTCTCTTAAAACATGCAGGTACATGTGGTGTAATAATTATAAACATGGAACTTGCCAGCCGAATTCAAAATTCTAATCGAAGTTATTTGCATTCAGCTCATTAATTTTCTTGGAAAAGCATGGGTTATTTTTCAAGATGAACTAAGAGTAGGTTATCTCCCTTGACAATAAATTTTCATATTAAAACTACTGTTGACCTATATCAAAGCGAAAGAAACCGAATTATTTCTTGCAATGAATACGTCTGAAGCCATTTTTTTTTCATTGACCAATAACATATTATTGTAGACCCCCAATTAATTATTTTGTTTGTATGGACCCCAAAAACTCTTACATGGACCCTCGGGTACCATATGTATCCCAGTTGAGAACCCCTGGTATAGGGATACAATGTTCCAAGAGCTTTTGTTCTGAAATTAGACAACCAAACGAAAATAAGTTTTTCGAATTGATTTAATCTCCCATTATATCTATGTGGATGAAACACTGCCAAAGGATTACCTTATTTTATAAACTCTTTAAATTTTGACTCTAGTTAGAATGGGAAAATATGGGTTTAGTTTCTTTGTTTTAGAGCACATCAACCTTCATGGGTTATTTTATGCCAAAGTTAAACTTGTAGACGAGATTCTATTTAATCCATCGCTGTGATGATGAGGGGTTTCATGTCTTTCCCGGGGGTATTAGTCCGAAAGTGAACGTTACAGCACGATTGTAGTTCGAACTCGGTTAATACGATGTCGCTGTCCAACAAGTTAACTACTACGCTACGGAGATTCCTCAGAAGCTTTTAAAATTCTTATTTGAATGGATCTTTATTTCTACAAAATTTGGACTCTAAATGATTGACATGTTTAAACATTTTTCCGTTTTATATTGGTAACTCCGACTTACTCCCTGTCAGTAGGGCATAGAATATGTTGATTGTATCTCTTGAAGAGAGGTAAGCCCATTCTAAAAAAAGGGGTGTCTTGTGTATGACATTAAATTACATCTGACGGTGAGTTCTGGAGCACTTCTTCAGGTTCATTCAGACAACCGTGTACAATTTATTGGTGTTAAATAGAAATACATGATAGTGTTGGGAAAAAACGTTATTGTCTCCCTTGCTTGTGATTTATGGGTAGAGTTTCCAATGATCATGTGACCGTTGGTCATGTGACAGTGTGAGCAACGAGATCTTGCTCTTTTTGACCAAGAAGGTCTTAGAGATAGGACGTCTACTTCAGTTTCTGCTATGTGAGAAGAAAGTGCATACAAATCACCTGACAAGAATTCCCACTACACCAGACCGACGTAAGTGTAACTTCTGCCATTCATCACTTTGTTCTTGGAGAAACTATTGTGCTTTTATTTAGTTTGGGACAATTATTATTGTATACCATATTTGTAAATACTAAATGTTGGCAGTTTAGCTTTTCGTGTCATATAGTCTTTCCTTACCAAACTATTCAGTGTTAGACTATCAACAAGATAGTCTAATGCATTATGAGAAAGTGTGATTGGTAGTTCAGGCCACTAGCACTACATAAAATTCTTATAATATGGTATAACAGTCAATTATTATTATTATTATTCCTTTTACCATAATGTCACGTTTATTTCGGAAACCTTTCAAACTCCAGTCACAAAAAATACAGCAATCATCTACTTCCATATATACATATTGTAGGGGCTGGAGAAATAAAAATTTCATTTACCGAGAGAAATTCCTATTGAATGCAGAGTTGAAAAAAATGAATATTTACGTATAAAAGATGATTATAAGTATGAGCACCCCCCCATATACTGATATTAGCTGAAAAACAGGTTAAGAGTCCCTTCTCAGCTACAAAAAAAAAAAATACGAGAAGAGTAAAAAATAAAGATAAAGTTGAAAACACTCATAATCTTAGGAGAATTTTATTGTCTGTCATTTAATCGCACCACGATCAATACAATGTTTAGCCCCCCTCCCCACGATAATCTGTGTGGGTGCCTCGCAAGAAGCATGCCTCCTGAGAGGTCGGAAACAAAAATTGCTTATATCTCATCGGCATTTACCTTCTGGATCGCCGCAAGCACCGGGCAATAAAATGGGCCCTCACTCTTTTTAGATGAAAAACAGGTGTTGCCTGGGGTCGATCCCTGCAACCGCCGTGATCAATTATGGTATTTAGTTTCTCACCAAGACAAAATTGGACACAAAGTTGTTTTATAATGGGCAGGAATCGAGATTCCGCGGCGGTTTTGAAAAATGCTTCGTTCCGTCGGCATTCCCCTCAAGTACTGAGTACTCTCTTTCAGGGCCGTCTCAGGTACCGGGCAATAAAATCGGTCCTTACCTCTTTTAGGTGAGGGGACCAGTGTTGCCTTGGGGGAAGAATATTTATCTGTGCCTCCCATCCGGCAAGATTTGACACAAGGTCCTTTTTATAGTAGGGATTTAGGGGAGAGGGAGGTTGAAACTCGTTCCCTGCTGGATAATGCTGATCATAGGATCTCTAGGTGCAATGTGAATGATGCTAACCTTTGCTTAGTCTCCCGGCACGTATGCCTGGTGACCTTCCTGGTCATAGATTCACCAAACCCGAAGTTCCAGTGCAATGTGAATCTATGCTTGTCATTGATACTCTATGCCAGGTAACCCAACCGAAGCTGGTACCCTCGAGGCTTGCTCCGAGGCTGAGTAAGTGCTGCCTTGGGGGAAGACCCTCCCCCTTGAATTACTAAGATAAATAAAATCAATAGTAGAGATAATTTATTTAGCTTTTTGCTCAGATGTGGAACAACAATTTTTGGTAAAATAAATGAATTAATTCTAAATTATCTTTATTTGCCATTAAAAAATTAAAACACTTTTATTATTTTGGAGAATTAAAACAATTTAAATTTTAATTAAAAAACTTAACACTTTTTTTTTCTTTCAAAATTCTTATTAATGAAGGTCATTATAAAGATTGCAAATTACAACAATAAAACCCTTTTTTGGGACCATCTCTTTTTAAAAGAACCAAAGTGACAAACCAAAATTTCGGACGACGAATCTTATTTTGTTTTTGTTTAAATTACAAAAATATTTTTCCTGTATCACAACAAAAACATGTAAAATTGTAAATTTACATGAGTCAAAATTAAAATTTAAAGAAACACTTAAAAAGAAAATTTAGTGAAAAATTCTTATATTGGCATAATGGTCAGAGTGTTCACCAATAGCCTGGGAGACCTGGGTTCAATCAAAGACTCAAAAAATGGTACTTGATGCTACCTTGCTTAACACTCAGCATCATAAGGTAAGGATCAAGAGTAAAGTGGAGCAATCCAGGGAAAGGAGTAGCGCCCTCCCCTGGACCTTGGTGTAGTAGCTATTGAAAAGGGAGCCTTCGGGTTACCCTCGACTACGGTCGCCAAATTTTATTTTTTACTTATTTAATTTTGTTAAAAATTATAACTTTCTCAAGATGAAATAATAATTATTTCATTTCCTTCAATTTTTATATATATATCCATTGACGCAATAATCAGTAGTGTAATGGTTAGCAAGCTCGGCTAATATATCATTGTTAGTGGATTCGTTTCTCGCTGGGTATCCTGTATTTCTAGTAAAAAGCTTAATCTTTAAATATTCAGTTTTGATTTTACTAGACACAAAAGTTTTCATTACGTAACAACATTCAGTCTTTTTTTGGTATTTAGTATCAGTTTAAAAGAAGTGTTGGAAACTTTTTCCCGTATCTAATACATCAAATAAATTCTTCTTTTCTTTAATGAAACAGCGAATTTATAAAAGAGTACATACAGAAAGTTAGGATATATTAGTGCGTGTAGTCGAGCCAAGAACGAACTAAGGGCAGATAACTTCGCTGTTTCTGCTGACAGAGTTATTTACTCTTCCCCTTGTAAGCGACATCAGAAAATTTCCGTGATTTTTGTCTGGTCACCGAAGTTAAAAATAGTGTCGATCTGTGGTTTTTGTAGTCTGACTGACATGTTTTAATTTGGATTGACTGACTGGTTTTAATGGCATGTCAATCCGGCTTGGGGTATTTCATCCAAAAATGTTTTGGAATTGTATTCATTGTACATTTTATATTTACATTTTTTGTGTAGTTGTTGCTATCTAAGAATTTTTTTGCTCACACTTATCAAGTAATTCTGTCCATTACGAACGAATATTTTGGCTTACAGTTTGTTTTTGTATGATGAATACAAGATGTAATTATTTCCCTTAGGTAATTTGCATGGACAAAGCAGCTCTACGTCCACTGCTCGCGTCAGTTGTGTTTTACGGCAACTCAACCCTTGCAGATTATTAAATGCCAAATCCTGTTTATATATATATATATATAATATATGTTGGTAACAATTGTTTGTAGAGACAATTTTTGAACAAGTCAGGACTCATTTCTTTGCATTCAATCAAATGATTTCCAGTTAAGTAAATGGTTGAACAGTTGATTTCTATTTGACCATAAATGGGACCCTAACAGGTACTACCGTTCAAGGCAGAGTGGACCTGGGAGTAATGGCAATAAAGGGGTACTCTACATTACGCAAAGCTCAAAAACTGGAGTCTCCCTATAAAATGGTTTAGTGTCATATTTAGGACACTCATTGGGGTGGGGTCTTACCTCTCTGCTGAGATGCAATCGGCACGGAATCTGGAACCTGTGTGTCAGAAAAAGCAAACTTTCGGTCAAGTTCTGCTTAAAGCACCGGTCCCACCAAATCACCAAAGTTAAGCTTCGAGGAACTTGTTCATTACTTAGATGGGTGACCATTTACGAACAAAAGCTGCCAGAAGCAATCTGGAGCCTCCTGTGTTAGATTAAACAAAGCTTAGTGATTACAAAAAAGTAGAAGCGTCCAGCTTGTTAATTATCGATGTTGAATCCATATTATTGATCTCTTGGCTTTTAACGCCATTTTCGGAGAAGACGGAGTCAAAATATTGTGTTGTGCAAATCTTGCTTTCTTGTCTTGAAAATCACTGGTGGAAATTCAGTTTTACTTTTTGTGGGAGGTCACATTGACTCGAACGAGGTTTCCTAGCGTCAATAAGGCATGCTACCTCTTACATGCGTTTTCCCAGAATTCGCTGAAATGTCATTTAGATGTAAACTTCTATGTGTATCATCAAGGCGAACTAATAGCATGGAGTTTTCTGTCTCTCTCCTCATCCGTCCCTATCATTCATCGCACCAAGCAGCTCCTCTAGACTGCATCCAATGTCCGAAAAAAGCTGATGCACCTAAGTCTTTGCTGGTTGGCCAATACTGGTGTGTCCATGTTCATAAGAGAACGTCGCTTATGAGTCGTTTCTAACTTACTAGCAGTGCTCAGCATGTCTTGTCCGTCTTGAGAGATGGGATATAAGTGGCCGTACAGCTACAGTATTGTGAGGTGCTGCTTCAGGATTCCTTGAAAACAGCACGTAGCGTTTTTGTGTAGTTCTCATCAAACTTTTTCTTCATTCTTTTTGTTAGTTTTGGTGGTGCATCGATATAATTGTACCGACACAGACACATCTTGAAAGAAGTATACGAATAATCTTCGTTACTTTAAGTAACAAACTACAAGAGTTCATGATTCGAATATTTTTTAAAGTTTGATACCTGCTCTGCTAAAATAGCATTGAGTGCTTTTTTTTTAAATTGTAAAACCTTTTCCTATTTGCTTTACTTATATATATATATATATATATACACTTCTAATGGTAGCATTGACGGAGTTTTTCCATGCAGAATATTGGAGGTGTAGAAAATGACTTAAAATCATTAAAATGCACAGAGAAAATTCAACCGAAAACGACGTGTGCTGTATTTAATGGCAACGTCATGTGGTCCTATGCTTGTCACGGTACTTGATTGTGGCCTTGTTTCCGTGACTACCAAATACGTTTCCGGGTTGGTGGTTTATTAACTCTCTTTGTGCCCACGTTGTGTCTGAAAGATCAAATGATGAGGGATGACACAATCTATCGGAAACTTCTTCTGACAATCGGTGTAGTTCGTTGGAAAAAGTGGCCTGGGTGTTGGCAACTCAAAGACAAGAAAAATTCTCCGTTAACAATCATCTATTGAAACACAATGGTGTAACTATATATATATATATATATATATATGTGTGTGTGTGTGTGGTGAGAGAGAAAGAAATTGTCGCTTTTATTGTGTTTGAGAGACAGACAATTGAAGTATTTGGCTGGTGCAGTTTTTCTATCTTTCTAATTTTTCGGAGAGTGAGGCTTTTGCTGGAGAGGCTTTAGTTTTTGGTGAGATTTCTTTTCTTATTCTCTTGTCTTTCGTATGGACATCGGATCTCTTTTCTCATCTTAATCTAAAAACATTTATTTTTATTGAGGATTCCCTTGGGAACAAACATTTCCGATTTGCTAACCAATCACAGACCATTTCGTATTCTTTTGCCACTTTTTGACTAGTCAGTCAATCAAATGCGCTGATCTACGTCTGTGGGAAGAGAATCCCTTCCACGTATCAGACTTTGGTCATCCAATCAAACCACAATATAGGGGCTTGGTTGATTGAGAATCCCAGCTCACACCTTGTGGGGAAGTGTTTCTTTTCACTTTTACAAAAATCAAAGATCTGATCTTTTAATCCCAACTGATGAGCAAGAGATGTTATGATTTAAATTGGATGAAATGCACTGACAAAACCCAAAGCCTGTTTACTTTTTGAAATGAACATCACTTTCCATAACGAGCTATCTTCTCTTTTTCGACACATTCTCAAACACAACGTGATAATCCTCGGTGGAGTCGTGAATACTCAAATATTTAAAGATGGAAATAATAAATCCTTCTTGTATAACTCGCCAAACAGAAATGGTGAATATCTTGCGTTATTTTTTTCACGAAAATAAATTTGTATACCTAAACATTAATTCCAAAAACTATGGATATACACCAGTCCAAATGACTCGAAAATACGGCTAGATTACATATTTATAAGCAAGAACTATATAAAGAGTGCTTTAAACTGAGGCATATTCCTCTTTTAAAAGAAAATCTTCCGATCCCAGAATTGTCTTAGCATAGATTCACCTGTGTCTACGCAGAAACAAGAGACAAACAGGTAAAATTACACGATATGAACGGTCCTCATTTACAAATAGGGATATAAGCAATCGCTATAACTGTAAGAAAGAGGATTGATACTTTTCAGAAGACATCTTGAAGACATAATCCGAATGACATATATGAAAATTTTGTTACCGCTCATATAAGAAGTAGCACCCGAATGCCTACCAACCAAATCAAGAGCCAGTTCTCTGTGAGTCTATAGGAAAAAACAAGATACGTGGTGCATTCAATAAGTCTCCAAACATTTTTTTGTACAGGCATTTAAAATTGTCGTAGGCTCTTGAAAATTCAGTATGTTATTGCTATACATCTTATGAGATAACAGACCAACTTTTAGGATTTCAGGTTCAAATCAACAGCTACTGAAGGAATTGGAATACACCCTACTAAATCCTGATTGTCACAGCTGGTGAATTTCAAAAATGCAACCTGGATGTGAGGACACTTTAGAAGAATGATAAGCAATAAATTCTGTTTTAAACTTGGAAAAAAATGCCACAGAAACGCATGGAATGTTTCAGACTGCTTTTCGATCATTTTGCATAAATGGAGCATCAGTTTTGGAGTGGCATAAGAGATTCAAGGAAGGCACGGAGTCTGTGAGCGATGATGAGAGGTGTGGGAGTAGTAAGGAAGTCAGTACACCACAGTTGATTGGCCAAACGTTTAGGGTTAGGGTTACTATGTTGAGGTTTTAAGGGAATTCAGGAAGAGATTCCGTCGGAAGAGGCCAGCACTCTTCAAATCAGCTCAGTGGCATTTCCACCAGGACAATGCACCAGTCCACAACTCAATCCTTGTCACAGACTATTTGACCAAGATGGGCATCAAGACAGTTCCTCACCCTCCCTATAGTCCAGACGTTGCTCCCTGTGACTTTTGGTTATTCCCTAAGCTCAGAGGCTGTCGTTATGTGACAATTGAGGAGATGAAGAGGCTGTGACGAAGGTCATTGATACGCTCACAAAAGAGGACTTCCATGGGGCTTTTCAGAAGTTGTTGTAACGGTACAAGTGCATTGCCGCCAGATGAGATTACTTCGAAGGGGACTAGAGTTTCATGTGTGTACTATCAATAAAAATGGCAACACGAAAAAGTCTGGAAACTTATTTAATGACCCTCGTAACATGAAAAACGCATCCTTACTTGATAAAAGAAGCCCAGTAAATGCAAATGCTCAGAAACCTAAGAAAATTCAGAGGTATCTAATATATACCAAAAAAGATAACCTGAATATATTCAAGGCCAAATCAACAAAATCAGAAATTCGGTAGAAGACAGACAATCAGGATTACACTGACAGACGGTAAATGAAGTTAGCGGAGAGAAAAGTACATAAAGAGCAAAACTAAAACTTGCTCGCCAAGAAGAAAGACTTCAGAAATGGAAAGAACATTTCAAGAACCTGCCTGAAAATTCTCCTAAAATCATAGATGAACCCATAAAAAATCATTAATAGCCAATTAGACATCCAAGTAGAACAGTTTACGAAGGAAGAAGTTGGCGAAATACTGAAAAAATAAATAAAAACAGAAAATCTGCAGACTTAAATTAAATACTCCTTGGGGTATGGAAGACAAGGGAATTCGATGACAGTGATTTATGCAATGTTTTCTATAAACAAAGCACAACAGAGAAATGGATGAAAGGTTGTATCTTTCCCTTCCACAAGAAAGGCGACTTCAGAATCACAAAGAACTATAGAATCATAACTCTTATAAAACTACAGCTGTACGGCCACCAACTTCCTATCTCACAAACCATCAAGTAAGATAAACTAGGCTCTGGTGGTGAAGTGAGGACGTACTCATAAGCAACGTTCTCTCTTGGACACATTAGTTTTGGCCGACAAGCAAAGATTAATATGCTTCAACTTTTGGTTGACACCGGATGCATTCTGGGAGACCTTCCAGGTGTAAATGACGATAGAGGCTGATGGTAAGATTGTCAGGGAACTTCGGGCAATCACCACAACTTGATGATATATATATATATAGGCGGCAAGTTCTCTTGTCTTATTCACATGTCTTCTTGAAAGAATAGACATCCTAAACGAAACAAAATTTCTTTAAGCTTTGGAGTGGGGAGGTATCTGAAATAGATACAATGTCCTTGGATGTCCATAGTCACATGATCCTCAGCTGCAATCTCTTCACTTCAGAGCAGAACCAATGGCCATCATATCCACACATGACATCACGCCCATCTAAAAATTCCTTGAACACAGATTCAATCCAGGACTCCTCAACTTAGGAATACCAACGTCAAAAGTAGCTAAATTCAGATTACATGACCAGAGACTTCAGACAATTCTTAAATTGCTTACAACCATAATTACATCTTGGTTACCAAAAAAGAAAAGAAAGAAAAAAGAAAACTGAATAAAAAGCTTAATACTTAATCCTTGTCTGTTGTCTTTAATAAGACAAGACTACAACACATACATCTATATATGTATTGAGTATACATGTTAGAGAGAGAGAGAGAGAGAGAGAGAGAGAGATGCTACTGCCCATACATGTTGTCTCACAGATATCAAACGTTCCTCCATAGATCCAGCTACACTCCAGTCGCCCTATTACATTAATTTTCTGGTTGATACTCTGGGAAAAGGCATGAACCCCTTTATCCTCCCAGCTATGCGTTAAATAGTACTACTACTGTTTTTCTACAGGGATGCTTTGGCATTAAATAACTCACGAAGGTTGAGATGCCATTAAGCAAACAAACCTAAATCGATAATGTTAATTAGTTATAGAACAGAAAACTAACAAGATTAGCGTTCACACTATATGAAATTTTTAGCAACGGAACTTGATCTGAAGACGTTTTTAAGATAAGCATTTTAAGTTCTGTTTCAGTTTCTAAGCCTAAAGCACTTTTTGGAAAATGATTGCAAGATATACTTTAACAGATTCTCGTTAAGAAAAATAACTTAAAAACAAATCCTCTGGTGGACTTTCTTATTCTAAAGTGATTATATATATATATATATATATATATATATATATATATATATATATATATATATATTAATGGAATCGGTAATTGTCGTCTAAATTACGCAAAAAAAAAAATAATAATAACGCTGATATCTCACTTTATCAGATATTTTCACCAAAATTACATTTAAATATCTTGAAATACTATCGATTAAATTACTTCAAAGAAATCACCATTGGCTTCAGCTACGTCTCTCTGACAACTTTAGAAACTCGTGCAAGCTTTTCCAACGGACTCGTTTAAATTGGTAAATGCTGCCGTTAATCTTGTCTTCAGTTTGTTACGTATTGACCCTTGACCAAGTTGTCAATCAGATATTCTCTGCACAGGATGCACCTGTGAAAATATGCGGAAGAAGTCTTGTATTGAACGGAAATCGTGGGCGTTAGGAAATGATATATGCAGATGCCCACGTGGGAGTCTCAGTCAGTGTGAGTCTTGAGTCAGTGCCAGCTTGTAGCGGAGCCAAGTCAGCAGATAGAGATCTGTAGCCGCAGAGGGCCAAGCGGCCCCTAGCGAAGACCGGTTAAGTACGTTTCGTTGAAAGAGAAGACATAAGGTCTTTAAGATAATACAGGTTGGTATGGTCAAGAGAAGAATTTATGGGTTAATATGACAGGTTATATTCCTCCGTCCGTTTCTCTCTCTCTCTCTCTCTCTCTCTCTCTCTCTCTCTCTCTCTGTCTCTCTGTGGTGTCCTCGTTAAAGCGATGGATTGTGGAATCGTAGTGAGTGAGTTCTTACTCCAGTCGCGCTATTACGTTCACTTTCAGACAAATACCCTTGGGAAAGGTATGAACCCCCTTATCCTCCCAGCTATGGGTTAAATAGTACCACTACTGTTCTTCTAGGAGAATGGCTTTGGCATTAAATAACATACAAAGGTTGATATGCCATTAAAAACAAAGAAACCGAAACCATCTCTCTCTCTCACACACACACGCACACCACCGAAGGTTTGACTCCAAGAAGAATAAAGAGAGTTATATTTTTATAACGAAATGTCGTGGTCATTTTTCCATGTATACTCACTCGTTATGGATATATAACAAGTTCATCTTGTTGCACGGAGTTTTCTTGGTCTCTCTCTCAACTCCTCGCAATAATTAAGGGGATTGCAATCTGAGGAGTAAGGCAGCCAGGTGTTAGGGGTGATGTGATCGCAGAAATTTTCAGACAATCAATACTGGGTTCACCTACTTGTGTGGCATGGTGCAAAATCCTTTTGCCAGATGTTGTGTCTTTCAATAGCTCCCCTTATTATCCAGGGCAACACTACATCCTCTTATCATTTCATGTTGGTTTATGTGTGGAGTCTAATGGTATGTGGGAAGATTAATAGAGGCACAACGACACCGTGACTAGCGATAGCCCTAAACACCATTATGTGGAGTGGATGTTTGGTCTTCATCACTATCGGTACATTTTGTGGGGACAGAGCAAGCTAACGGTTGTTCTGTGAATTCCCCAACTGATCTTGGCAAAAAAAAAAAAAAACATGTTTAGTTGGAGGTGGTGCTTGAATTTGTTTAAAAGCTTTGAAGCACGATCTTTCTTCTTGTCCTTCATGGCTGATGATAAAAATTGTCCCTTTCTTAGACACTCCTATATCCCTGGCTATGGATCTGATTAGCTTGCTGAGATCGTTGTCAATCATGGCTTGGTTCTCAGCAACAAATGCGCAGTTCTTTTCTATCAGGTCGATCAGAGTGAGGTCTACGAGCTGCTGTACCTTCGTAATGACCATTGGACTCTTCCAACTGTTTTCGAATCCACAGCACGTCCTAAGATTGACACTCCAATGATCTGAAATCTTCGAAGTGACGCTTCCAGCATGAATGCCTAGCAGTTCAGCAACCTGTTTCCAAATTTCTAGAGGGGTGAATCGCATCAGGTTGCTTAATTTACTGCACAGTAGACAGAACCTGAAACAAGCAAAGCACATACGTGAAATTAATCCTTTAAAATAGCGACAATTTACTCATCGTATATACGGCATCCTTATACGATATTCACTTTGATATCGTTTGTTGTGTTCTTTGAATAGTATTTACTGGTGAAAAAAAAGAACAGTATTTCAATATATGGTATTTAGACATTTTATTCAAACTTGTACAGATTTGATATGGATTTAAAATACACCAAACCATTTTATCGTTTATTTTACTCCCTTGTTCTGTTTTTTCAAAGAAAGCAAGTACAAAACTTTTTAATGCCTATCTTATTTATTTTTTTTACAATTTCAATTATTTTATGTATTGATAGGATTTGTATCGTGTCCATCTCACATCGGTTGAAATCACTTGAACATGAAAAGACTATTGCGTCTCATCGGCTGTCGGCAATTTTCACAGAAACAAAGATGATATTTACGTGAAGCAAAATACTTATCTCTGCATGCCCCACTGCCACACTGTTGTTCCTTGCAACGGGTGTTACAGGCATCATCTCCAGGGCAGAGCAGAATAACCTGCGACTCTACAAAAGAAAATAAGAACTCAGAGTTGGCAGTCAAAGAACGAATTACAATATATCGTTACAATATATATATATCATCATTATCAAATCGCGCTGCTAGCACGGAATATATATATATATATATATATATATATATATATATATATATATATATATAAGCAGTTATAAAAAAAATATCATTTGAGATTTCAGAAAAATTTTCATCATTTCGTAATCTAATAACTTCACTAATTGATCTTAAATTTTAACAGCACGTGTAGAAAATGGTCTCAAATTTTAACAGCACGTGTAGAAAATAATATCAAATTTTAGCAACGCGTGTAGAAAATGGTCTCAAATTTTAACAACGCGTGTAGAAAATAATATCAAATTTTAAAAGCACGTGTTTTAGACTTGAAATTCTATGATTCATGCTTTAAATGATCTTACTTTTCCAGAAAATGGTATTTCTTTACCTTTTTTTTTTTTTAGGAAAAAAAAATCATAAAACTTTTATCATGAAATTTTGAATCATTTCTACACATGCAGTTAAAATTTGCAATCATTTGAGCGAAAATAAGTTATTTTTTCTTATCTATCAATCAATATATTTATTGAATGAAAGTGATAAGATAAACAGGAATCCTTCTTCTTTTTTTTTTTTTTTTTTTTTTTTTTTTTTGATTGTTCGCAACTAATTTCGTCTTTAGGTGTCATATCCAGGACACTCATTTTTTGTGGGGGTCTTACCCCTATGCAGAGAAGCAGTCGGTGTATTCTACAGCCCCAGCTGACTGAGCAATTAAATAGAGTAGATTAGGCTTTTTAGTCTTTGTACGACAATCAATCTGGGAGAAGGAAAACTCTGAATTCACACCAATGATACCCGCTTAAAAATAGGCCTTGCGTTGCATCCGGTCTTTGCCGGAGAGAAAGGACAAATGCGTACATTCAAATGTTAATATCGGTGAAATATTTTGTCAACCATTTAAGGACAATAATTGCTTACACTGCCTCCATTAAAATTAGTCCATAATGATAAAATAATTGATAAAACTTCAACTAAAAATAAACAGAACCACAAATCACTTGTTAATAAGATATATTCACTTTTGCATTGTTCATTAATGAACTTTGCTTAGACTGGAACACTGGTCTTTAGTCCACCTCATCACACCTACTCGTTCGGTACACTCTTAACTCCACCTCATGAAGTGGACACTCTTTAGTCCACTTCATCTCGGCCACTCGTCCGGGACACTCTTTAGTCCACCTCATCTCGGCCACTCGTCCGGGACACTCTTTAGTCCACTTCATCTCGGCCACTCGTCCGTGACACTCTTTAGTCCACTTCATCTCGGCCACTGCTCCGGGACACTCTTTAGTCCACCTCATCTCGGCCACTCGTCCGTGACACTCTTTAGTCCACTTCATCTCGGCCACTGCTCCGGGACACTCTTTAGTCCACCTCATCTCGGCCACTCGTCCGGGACACTCTTTAGTCCACCTCATCTCGGCCACTCGTTCGGGACACTCTTTACTCCACTTCATCTCGGCCACTCGTTCGGGACACTCTTTAGTCCACTTCATCTCGGCCACTCGTTCGGGACACTCTTTAGTCCACTTCATCTCGGCCACTCGTTCGGGACACTCTTTAGTCCACTTCATCTCGGCCACTCGTTCGGGACACTCTTTAGTCCACTTCATCTCGGCCACTCGTCCGGGACACTCTTTAGTCCACTTCATCTCGGCCACTCGTCCGGTACACTCTTTAGTCCACCTCATCTCGGCCACTCGTTCGGGACACTCTTTAGTCCACTTCATCTCGGCCACTCGTCCGGTACACTCTTTAGTCCACTTCATCTTGGCCACTCGTTCGGGACACTCTTTAGTCCACTTCATCTCGGCCACTCGTCCGGTACACTCTTTAGTCCACTTCATCTCGGCCACTCGTTCGGGACACTCTTTAGTCCACCTCATCTCGGCCACTCGTCCGGTACACTCTTTAGTCCACTTCATCTCGGCCACTCGTTCGGGACACTCTTTAGTCCACTTCATCTCGGCCACTCGTCCGCGACACTCTTTACTCCACTTCATCTCGGCCACTCGTTCGGGACACTCTTTACTCCACTTCATCTCGGCCACTCGTCCGCGACACTCTTTACTCCACTTCATCTCAGCCACTCGTTCGGGACACTCTTTAGTCCACTTCATCTCAGCCACTCGTCCGGGACACTCTTTAGTCCACCTCATCTCGGCCACTCGTCCGGGACACTCTTTAGTCCACTTCATCTCGGCCACTCGTTCGGGACACTCTTTAGTCCACTTCATCTCGGCCACTCGTTCGGGACACTCTTTAGTCCACTTCATCTCGGCCACTCGTTCGGGACACTCTTTAGTCCACTTCATCTCGGCCACTCGTCCGCGACACTCTTTAGTTCACTTCATCTCGGCCACTGCTCCGGGACACTCTTTAGTCCACCTCATCTCGGCCACTCGTTCGGGACACTCTTTAGTCCACTTCATCTCGGCCAATCGTTCGGGACACTCTTTAGTCCACTTCATCTCGGCCACTCGTTCGGGACACTCTTTAGTCCACCTCATCTCGGCCACTCGTCCGGTACACTCTTTAGTCCACCTCATCTCGGCCACTCGTCCGGGACACTCTTTAGTCCACTTCATCTCGGCCACTCGTTTGGGACACTCTTTAGTCCACTTCATCTCGGCCACTCGTTTGGGACACTCTTTAGTCCACTTCATCTCGGCCACTCGTCCAGAACACTCTTTAGTCCACTTCATCTCGGCCACTCGTTCGGGACACTCTTTAGTCCACTTCATCTCGGCCAATCGTTCGGGACACTCTTTAGTCCACTTCATCTCGGCCACTCGTCCGGGACACTCTTTACTCCACATCATCTCGGCCACTCGTTCGGGACACTCTTTAGTCCACCTCATCTCGGCCACTCGTCCGGGACACTCTTTAGTCCACCTCATCTCGGCCACTCGTCCGGGACACTCTTTAGTCCACCTCATCTCGGCCACTCGTTCGGGACACTCTTTAGTCCACCTCATCTCGGCCACTCGTTCGGGACACTCTTTAGTCCACCTCATCTCGGCCACTCGTTCGGGACACTCTTTAGTCCACCTCATCTCGGCCACTCGTTCGGGACACTCTTTAGTCCACCTCATCTCGGCCACTCGTTCGGGACACTCTTTAGTCCACCTCATCTCGGCCACTCGTTCGGGACACTCTTTAGTCCACTTCATCTCGGCCACTCGTTCGGGACACTCTTTAGTCCACCTCATCTCGGCCACTCGTCCGGAACACTCTTTAGTCCACTTCATCTCGGCCACTCGTTCGGGACACTCTTTAGTCCACTTCATCTCGGCCAATCGTTCGGGACACTCTTTAGTCCACCTCATCTCGGCCACTCGTTCGGGACACTCTTTAGTCCACCTCATCTCGGCCACTCGTTCGGGACACTCTTTAGTCCACCTCATCTCGGCCACTCGTTCGGGACACTCTTTAGTCCACCTCATCTCGGCCACTCGTTCGGGACACTCTTTAGTCCACCTCATCTCGGCCACTCGTTCGGGACACTCTTTAGTCCACCTCATCTCGGCCACTCGTTCGGGACACTCTTTAGTCCACCTCATCTCGGCCACTCGTTCGGGACACTCTTTACTCCACCTCAATAAAATACTTTGAATTCATATCAATTTTACTTTGCTGATAAAAGTGACCTTGTGTCGCATCTTGTCTGTGAGTGAGGGGTTGGACAATATTAATCAGGTGAATTTTTCTTCAACTTGATACACATGAATTATTACGAGGAATGCTGCTCTAGTTAATTTAGTATTATCTCTTTAGACCCCATGGATCTGTGTCTGAATCAGTGCGCCGGCCTGGAAAAATTTAAATAGAATATTGGCAGTTGCCGGTGTTGCAAGTTCGCACACCACTGATATTGTTCAATAAAAGTATGATGACCGGTACAAATTGCCATTCGGAGCAGTTCCTCTAGATTGGTTACCCACCAAGATTAGTTTTCTTATTTTGCAAATTGATGCCTAATTTTATTCTACAATAAACTATTGAGAAATACTAGAGGGGTTTCCTGTGGTGTTGTGGCTAACTTGCTGGACTGTGACAACATAGGAAGCGAGTTCGAGCTCCAGTTTGGCAATTACGTTTAGTTTCGGACTAATACTCTTAGGAAAGGCATGAACCTCCTTATCCCAACTCAGACATGAGTTAAATAGTATCACTACTGTTCTTTTACAAGGATGGCTTTGGCATCAAATAACCCACGGAAGTTAATATGTACCATAGCCATGATATGGCTATGTGTGAAACGTACATCGAATGTCCATAAAGATAGAACATAGGAATCTCGAAATTCGAAAAACACGTAACGACTTTGTTCAGGTACGAAACTTTTTTATTACCTTTGAGTTTAAAGGTTTTTCGACATAAGGAGAGAGAGGCACAATCTTTCTATTCTGGCTTTTTCATCTGCCCGCCCCCCATCTCGTGTGACACCTGCCACAAGGCCTCGCGAGCTAGCGAAAGCCAACCGTCTCGTTCGGTGTCTAGTCTCAACTCTACTAACTTTCTTCAAATTCCCACAATCCTCCGCGCGCAACGTCATTCGCACTCTGTAACCCCGTTTCTCATCTCGGGCTATTGTGACATCTCTGAGTGACACGTCCGCTCTGCACACGCGCGCATGAACACCTGTGTTAATGTTGCACTTAAGTAACCCATGCACTGAGCCGAAAGGTTCTCAGCCTAACTAAACCCAAAGGCATGAAATCCCTCGGCCGTTATATTACAAATATACCATTAAACAAACAAACCAAACCGTAATTTTGGATATGCGTAATTTACAGTTATATGATATTGAATATTTCCAGCTGGAGGGGCGTTAAATAGTATCATTGTTGTATTTAACAAGGCTGATTTTGGCATTAAATAACCCACGAAGGTTAATATACCATTAAAAAAAAGAAACCATTGGAAATACTAAGGTAAGTTCTGATTGAGCCTGTTTACCTTTTAATATCAAAAATGAAAATGCCTTCATTCTAATAAAAAGTTGTTAGTAATAAAAAAAGTTAGCCGAATCAAAGAAAAATATATCTATCCAGTATTTCTTAATTATATTTATCAATTTTTTTTCATATTTAGTGAAATGCAACTTGAAATCAGAGGTAGACTGAGCGGTCGAACAATAGGGTTGTGCACGAAGGTCCATTTAATTGGAAAGGTGATTACCATTCTGATAATTGG
The DNA here is from genome assembly GCA_963585895.1 of Sepioteuthis lessoniana. Taxonomy (NCBI): domain Eukaryota; kingdom Metazoa; phylum Mollusca; class Cephalopoda; order Myopsida; family Loliginidae; genus Sepioteuthis; species Sepioteuthis lessoniana. The sequence goes on along the minus strand of OY757929.1, from coordinate 6,406,295 downwards.
GTACTTGGCAATCTCAGTGAGTTTCATCTTTTTCCATGCCACAAGGGAATTATCCCTTCATAACCATTACAACCAGGTTCATTGTGTCCTTGAGCGATCGAACCTGTTTGGGTCCTATCTATGATCAAAGTGATTTATTGGAGATAATGTTTACAATGATTTTCAACTGCGTTAATATTATGGTGGGCAAGTCTTATTTGACTCGATTATCAATCAGTCTCGATACTCCACTTCCAAATTTAACAGTTTCAGATCTTAATCCCCAAATCGGCTGCTAAATATAATCCTTCTACGATCTCTTTTTATTTGGTTATTCTATTAGCAAAATTGATTTTGAATATATTTCAGGTTCACCTCAGTTTATATCTCTTTAACTTGGCGATACTCGTTTCATTTAGCGTAACAGTTATCATCGTATGAAATGGAATCAGCAACCCGAGTTCAATCCCTGGACGAAGTGTTTCACTTTACGCAAATACCCTTTTGAAAAGAATGAATCTATGTGGGTTATTTAACCTTAGTTAAGGCGAAGGTAAAATTGGAATAAAATGGAATTTCATACTATGTTCTGTTTGCTGCTCCTTATTTTTTTTTTTTCATATTGTTCTCATATCAATTTATAATATTTGTATGATCAAAATGGGGATTTTTTTATGGTGCGGTTTTAAAGCTACATCTTTTGAAACATTTGTTTTACTAGAAAACCCATAAAAATTTGCAAAATGAAACAGAAAAATGTCAAAAAGAAGAAAAATTATACACTTAAATTCCAAGAACAAAATAACAATTAAAGATAAACAGCGCCTTAAGATACTAATTAATGGATTAAACAGCAGATGTACGGCCACTTACTTCCCATCTCACAAACCATCCAAAACAAACAAGAATGCTGGAGTAGTAAGAATAAACTTATAAGCCACGTTATCCTATGGACTCTGACACAAGGATACCCAAATGTTTGCCAACCAGCAAAAACTTACATTCTTTCGCATTGTGCGGACATCGATACCATCAAGAGCACTTGCCAAGTGCGATGACCGATAGGGACGGTTGGCGAGAGAGAGAGAGTCAACGGAATTCGTGCTGTCGGTAATCATTGATGCTGATGATAATTAGGAGGTAGAAATCCTATGTAATTAATATTATCGATCTCTGATTACATCAATAGGACTTTTAGATTAATCAGGGTTATTTTATTCCTAGGGGTTAGGGAATCGCGTTTAATGTACATTTATATTTACATTTTTTGTTTAGTTTTTTTCAGAGTGTTTTTTCTTTACACCGAATAACTTATAAACATATCTATTTGCCCCATAAGATGAGACCGTCACAATTACTATCATTCCAGATCAGAGTGGACCTGGGAGTAATGGCAATGATAGGGTACTCCTCACTCCCCAGATCTTCAAAACTGGAGCTTCACCATCAGATGCAGTTTCGTACCATACCCAGAAAACCCAGTGTATGCGTGTGGGAGTTCTTACCCCTCAGCAGGGGATACAGTCATGGCGGGATGGAACTTCTGTTAATATTATGGGCATTGAGCTTTCGGTTTTACGTCGTGTCAACCTATGTTGGGTTATTTAACGCAGAAATACTCTACTTAAAAATTGACCTTGTGTCATATCCTGCTCGTGGGAGAGGGGTTGGGTAAATACGTACTGTTTTTTTTCATTAACATTGTTGTTAAAGTTAACTTATGTCAGTTGCATGCACTAATCTGCAGTTGGTGCATCTATTCTTCCTGGTGCAACTCGATAAATTTACGAGGCGGCTTTTTCAATAGCTAACTGCTGCTTATTTAAACAAAAACACTACCTCCAGAAGGACAACGGAACGACAGGAAAACCTGGTGGCTTTAAAAATTAATTCTGGTGAGGGTGTCGATCATGATTCTAATGGACAGTCGACTTGTCGGTGGGACGTAGAATACACTGACTGTATCCTCGGGGAAAAAAGCAAGACTCACCCCCCAAAAAAAGGTGGGGTCCTGGGTATGACACTAAACTTCATCTGATGGTGGAGTTCTGGAGAGTGGCGAAGAACTTCTTCAGTGACATTATGCACAGGTTCACTCTGACCCGAGTGGTAGTATCTGTTAGGGTCCAATCTATGGGTCAAGATCCGGAAATTATTTGTATTTGATAGAAATACTTGATATCATATAACCATGTGCCAAAAAACTCTTAAACTACACAAAAATATAAATATAAACGTACAATGTGTCGAATTCCCAAACCTCTAGGCATAAAATAACCCCAGACTGATTGACATGCCGTTAAAATCAATCGCCCAATTAAATGGACAACTCGTAACGATATTAAAACGAAGTGTTTACCAGTTTAAAACGACCGTGAAGATACATTTTTCTACCGTTCTTAGTTTATGCAGCGAAAAAAATCTCTTCATAGATAAAAGATTCTCAACATTCCATTAAAAAAAAAAAGAGGGGGTCCTAATTAAATCATTAAACTATAGTCTCCCGTTCTGGAGCTCTGAGTGTGTAGTTACCTCATTCATTGCCATTACTCCCAGGTTCACTTTGATCTTGGGTGATAGTACTTGTTAGGGTTCCATCTATGGTGCCCGTGGTGTAATGGTTATCGTCGTAGGAAATGGACACGGTGACACGAGTTCAAATCCTGGACGAGACTCATGGCATTTCACATAGCACTGATACCCTTGGGAAAGGTATGAAGCCAATTATTCTTCCTCCAGCTATGGATAAATAGTAGGACAGACTAGGTTCTTCAGCCTTGGTGAGGCAACTAGTCTAGGAGAAGGAAAACTCTAAATTCAAACCGGTTAAACTCGGCTTAAAAATTGACCTTGTGTCATATCCTGCCCGAGCGGAGGGGTTGGGTAAATAGGATCTATGGATAAAATCGATTTGTTTGAGATGATGTTTAAAACAACATTTGTACATTAACTCTTAACACATGTATACTGCAACTTAGTGCCAATTGATTACCAGTTAAATAATATTTTGAAGATACATTTTTTGTAGATAATTGTTAAATGGAGTTCGGCATAAGAAAAACGAGAATAGTTATATTTATCATCGCAGTTTCTATAATTGGGGACAAAGCGATCAACAATCCCATAGATTTAAAAAAATATTTTTCCATGTCACAAGTCCCGAAATATATAAAAGTTCTCGGCCTGACCTAAAAGAGAACGGCTTTTTGAAAGTTGAACAAATCTGAGAAACTGTCCCAGGTATATTGAAGTGTGGGATAAATAATACGGGAATTTCATGTCTCAGTCATTCCTTTCTTTGTCAGGCTGAGAAATTTTCATCACTCTCGGTGGGGGTTCAGAATTCCCTGCAGCGGAGTAAGAACCCCCCCCCACCCAAGTGTGTCCTGGGTATGGCATTTAACTGTATCTGATGGTGAAGCTCAGTTCTGTAGATCTGGAGAGAATAAAGTACCGTTTCATTGTAATTACTCCCAGGTCCATTCTCATCCGGAGTGGTAGTATCAGTTAGGGTCACATCTTAGGGGTCAAATAAATCTGTTTGCAAATTATTTGTAGTTGACTGGACTGGACTGGTATAAAAAAAAACTTTCTTTAGAAACTACACAAAAATTGGAATATGAACGTACAGTAAATGTGATTCCCTAACCCCTAGGCATAAAAGAACCCTAGACAGGTTGATATACCATTTAAATCAATCATAACATTTTAGCATCCCCAGCTTTTTTTAAAAAGTATTACCCTGCATTATAACAATTAAACTGTTGATAAAAATCAAGAATTCTGCATTCTCTAAACTAGTAATCAGTAAATAATTAAAAAAAAAACTTGTTCGATTTAACTTTTTCGTTTTTTTTTTTTTTTAATTCCTTTTTCTAAAATTTGAATTGCCGTTTTATGACCAAATTATTAGCAAGGTTACAAATACCCACAATATAAGTAAATTCTTACCTGCCATAGCTGTAAGGGCAATCAATAGCATGGACACTATAAGCAATCTGGACATTTTTGTGATCGTTCAGCTGAGACACTCAAAATAACTGCTGATCAGGTAATGGCAGATTTGATAAATGAGAGGTCTCAAATATTTTGTGTGTGTGTGTTAGTGGGGTGGGGTAAATTCAACGATGTGAAAGCAGCAGCATCTTCCGGGTGTTGTATTAAAATGTGACGCACTCATCCTCCCAAAAACTGGTGGGAGGGATTGATTTTTTTTTTTTGTAACCCTGTTACAATTAATAGATTTTTATATTTCGAATTGCTTGAATTATCCAAATTTGATTGGCCAAAGCTGTTGAAAAGTGTTTGGAGATTAGAATCAATAAAAATTCGTTCCAAGTTGATAAAGCGAAAAAATAATATCTCTACAGAAAATAGGTGTTTAAAATTTCTCCGATTTTCAGGAGTGTGTGTGTCAAGAATTGAGGGCATTATCTGCAGAGGGGTAAGATACCATCCCTCAAAATAACGGCCTCTTGGGTTTGACACTCAATCTCGGGGGAATGTGGAATTACCTCTTCATAGCCATTTCTCCAAGGTCCATTCTGATTCTTAGTGACAGTTAGGGTCTCATTTATGAGTCAAATCGATTTGTTTGAGATAATGTTTAAAATGATTTTAACCGATATTGGTTTCTCTTCCCGCTAATATCCTTTGGAAAGATATGAGTTCATCTCTTCATCCCTAGTAATGGGTAAATAGTAGGGCAGGCTGAGCGCTCTAGTTTTGGTGCAGCAACTGACCTATGAGAAAGAAAACTCAGAATTCCAACTAGCACTATTTCCCTGAAAAATTGTCCTTATGTCACATCCTACTCATGACAGTTGTTGATTAAATACATAAATATACATCAGTTCTTAAAACATTGGGATTACGACTAAGCTCCTAGTGTTTAATTAAAAAAAAAACGATTCGGTCTTGTTTGGTTTGGTCGTGTTTTATGGTATATCAACCCTTGTGGGTTATTTTACGCCAAATCCTGTTTATACATAAAAATATGATTTGTAAGAAAATAGATTGTAGGTATTTTAAAAAGAGCCAAAGCTCATTTGTTGGCACACAGTTAAATCGTTTCAAGTATGACTGAATAATTCTAGATGGGACCTTAATAGGTACTACCACACTGGGTTATAATGGACCTGGGAGTAATGGCAATGAAGGGTTACTCCATATTCCTCAAAGCTCTTAGACTGGAGCCTCACCATCAGAGGGTTTAATGTCCCACTCAGAGGTGCAGCTGGCCGAAAGGGTGGGAAACGATTGGAAAAATACATTTTTGTACCGTATATAATTGTTTAACTGTCTTCGGCATAAAATAATTCAACTAAAATAGGCTATACCAGTCAACTGAGGCGGTAGAACACGCCAACTGCATCTCTGCAGAGGGGTAAGACTCCTACCAACGAATGGTTTGAATATGACATTAAACAATCTGATTGCGAGACTCTAGTCCTGAGGGCTCTGGGCAATGTAGAGTACCCCTTCATTGCTATCATTTCCAGGTCCACTCTGTACCGGAGTGGTAGCACTTGATAGGGCCTTATCAATTGGTCAAATAAAACTGTTTGACCATTTAAACTGAGTGTAAACAAATGACTGCTGTATAATAGAATTGTTAATGATACATAGAATCACTTTGAAGGATTTAAATTTGTTGACTTATGTTAAATTGAATTGTTAGAAATAGAACTGTTTGCCGTACAAATCATGACCTTTTCTATAATTGGGTACCAGATGATGCATGTGTAGTATATTGACCTTCGACCCGGCCAAACATGCCATTCCAAAGTGATGCACCGGAAGGAAGTGACACATTCCAATGGCCAGTAATTGAAATCGCGTAGGCGGATTTGGCTGACGAAATGGGACAAGGTAAAAACCCATGATACACTCATAGACTGATGCACCGGAAGAGAGTGACCTCTGAACTGCATGACAGTTATTTCCGCTTGATGACGATCAAACATGCCATTCCAAAGATTGAGTGGGCGATTGAACTATTATATAACTCGGCGAAGACAGGAAGTCAGCGAGTTGGGGACCAGAGAAGTTGGAGACAAGATGTGGTAGGGACAGCCACCACCAAGCAGAAGGGGCCCTCGGGACCCCGATGGAGTTTGGGGACCAGACCAGTTGGTGATAAGATGGGGTAGAGAAAGCCAGCAGAAAGCTGAGCCCCCAGACCCCCAGTTGAGCATCAGGAGAACGAGAACGACACACGGCTATGTCTAGAGGGGCTGGTGAAGTCAATATGTTGCAGTCTTTGTTCGGTCTCCAACTCCCTCTCACACGCAAAACTTACAATAAAGTGAGTGGTATATTTTTTTTAAAGAAGTTTTCCCTCGTTTTTTATCATTTTGTCGTTGAGATTCTTTCGCCATGAATTCTGCAAATGAGTGTATAACACGTGAAATAGTTCGGTTCTCTTAGTAACACTAGTCTTTGGGGATATTGATATTTTTTTTTATTTCGGAAGGAGTGAAAGATTCTAATTAACATTTCATAATTGACAGTTGTCCATGATGATACGGATGCTTCTATTTCGGAAGGAGTGAAAGATTCTAATTAGCATTTCATAATTGACAGTTGTCCATGATGATACGGATGCTTCTATTTCGGAAGGAGTGAAAGATTCTAATTAACATTTCATAATTGACAGTTGTCCATGATGATACGGATGCTTCTATTTCGGAAGGAGTGAAAGATTCTAATTAACATTTCATAATTGACAGTTGTCCATGATGATACGGATGCTTCTATTTCGGAAGGAGTGAAAGATTCTAATTAACATTTCATAATTGACAGTTGTCCATGATGATACGGATGCTTCTATTTCGGAAGGAGTGAAAGATTCTAATTAACATTTCATAATTGACAGTTGTCCATGATGATACGGATGCTTCTATTTCGGAAGGAGTGAAAGATTCTAAATAACATTTCATAATTGACATTTGTCCATGATGATACGGATGCTTCTATTTCGGAAGGAGTGAAAGATTCTAATTAACATTTCATAATTGACAGTTGTCCATGATGATACGGATGCTTCTATTTCGGAAGGAGTGAAAGATTCTAATTAACATTTCATAATTGACAGTTGTCCATGATGATACGGATGCTTCTATTTCGGAAGGAGTGAAAGATTTTAATTAACATTTTATAGTTATATCTGTTAAGTCGAAAACTGAAGACCCCCCCCCAGAATTATCATTCTGTTGCAATTTGGACTTGAAATTACTTTGTAGGGATTCAATCGATACTTTCCTCCCTCGGATAATTTTCATTTCCATTAGGTCTTGTAAGGGTGTCATATGACAGTCCCAGAAACCTAAATTTCGACGCTTTTTTGTCTAGTAGAGAGAAGAAAAGTTTTGAAATACGAGTCAAAGTCTGCTCCATTTCCCAAGACTTCTCATCCAACTGCCAATCAAACCTGCACCGGAAAAATAAAGTCTAACAAATTTGCGAAACCCTTACCTTCCTTTTAACTTGTGTTTAATGTTGATAGAATGTAAATTTTTCATCGAACACTTCAACAACTGACAGTTTTCTTTGTTAAAAATACTTTCATTATGCTTTTTATGTTTTACATCTAGTGTAACGATTGAAAACTGTAATTATCGTTGGTTTTTTTTTTTTTTTTTTGTGATTTGTTTGTAGTGCATAAAAGGATTGACTAGCAGACCGTAAATCACTTTAATTTATTGAATAACCTCGTTCAATATGATAACATTACATTAGGTGGAGTGAAATCAATTCTAACGTGATAGATTTTATTAATATCTACTTCGTCTGGAACACAGAGCCCAAGCTGCTTACAGAACCTGCTGTTCTGAAATGACCACCCATCTAATCAGTGAACTGGTTCAACTTTGTTTAACTTCGATGAACCAGTGACTTGTGTGACGCGAAAGGTTTACTTTTATCCCAGAACGGGACTTTATTTCGCACGTGTGAAGACGGGGCAGGTTGGCACTTGATCCCCTATAGAATAAGTCTTCGTTCAGAGTTTTTCTCTCAGGCATATAAGACCTGGCATATTACGTGAGGGATTAATTTAGGGCCAGACCGACCGCCGCTGGCAAGGGGTTCCAAATTTCACACTATCCACACACCCACCAGGCCGCTTAACTTCATCCCCTAGACAACAGAAGATATGGACCTATAGGTTTTAATCGTAATAATATTATATTGTAGTAGTCGGCAACTCCGGTTTCCCGTGTGATATCTTAGAGGAATTTACAGGACAATTCTAAGCAAGATAACATAAGGCGAATAGAAGCTGAAAAGGAAATGTGACTCAACAAATTCGTAGCAGAACTGCAAAGAACAACTTAGACCACGTGGTAACATAAAAATACATGAATCCTTTACTGTACAAAGCGATACACTTTCAAAGTGTCAAATATGTATAAGGAATGGACAGTCCACGAATATGTCTTTTCTTGACTTTTGTTTTTCTTCAAATTGAGAGAGAGAGAGTGGTATATAAAATTTGGGTATAAAGGAGAAATGGCCCCAAAGTTACTTATCTTATTTTTCGACGGGGTTCCACTGGAGAATCTTTCTTCTTTCACGGGCTAATAGACTTTATTTTTTTACACTGGCTTGAAGAACCTGGGGTCCCTCGTGTCTCAGATATTCTTTTGTCTTCTACCCGAAGTAAATGGCTATGGGTCTGTCTGCCACGAGCCCTTTCCGATAACTAACATTTCTTCTCGTTTTTTTCGCCGACGGGGAGAAGGGTGCCACTTCCGTTTTTAGGGCCCCAGCCAATCATTTGGCTTCTACCTTCTCCCCCCCCGGACAGGCGATTTTGTTAGGGCTACTAGATGTCACCCAAGTCAGGTTACTGTTAATTCAAACAGCAGTCATCCCACTTCCATCGTCTCAGTGGGATATCACGTTACACTTGACTATAAGTTAATTTCAGCCGAATGTTTTAGTTGTACAGTAATACAGTCAATTTCCGCGACCAACAGAGGGAGTTGAATACCAATAAAAGTGAACAAAATTTATGTAGATTTTAGAAGAATAGTGAACATACATTGCGAATGTATAAGAGCTTTTGAACAGACTGTGTAGAAAGAAGTGTATTGTTTATTTTATCACGAAATTTTCGGCTACGAAATCAGTGTTTGAAGGGTCTTGAGCTAAAGAACTTGTCAAACATCGGCATTATTCAGTGACATTGAATTTGTACATTGTTTGAAAAGATTTTTTAAATTCGGTTGACAGAAGAAGCGAAATCATGAAAACAAAATGTAGTCTTTTCAAAGTCATTGTGAAGAAAGAGAATTTGTATGTTGACATTTCAAGTTAACTTCCGTAGCTAAATTAAGCTCAGGAATTCGTGTGAAATATTTTTACTACGAGTGACAGACTTTTGAAATAACCTCAACACAACCTGTGACCTAGCTATGAAAAATACATAAATTAAAAGGAAATTAGATCGATTGGGAGACGAGACGGTTTGAAGTCTGACGCAACGCAGTGTAGTTAGATCGAGTGAATGAGACCCTGGAGAAGAGACCGAGATTAGACCCAGACCAATTTGTGACCGAGATTGAAGGCAGACGGAAAGTGGCTTCTCCGGCTCAGAGCTTATTAGCTTTGTATCGAACTACCTGAGAGAAAGATAGAAAAATAAGCTAACACCTGTCGGTCTCTGAAAGAATTGTATAATGTAAAAAGTTGTAAATGACAATTTCTTTAATATACACAAAACTCTATTATTGTAGCAAAGCAGTATTGTTATATTTATGGTCACGGTTTTTCTTTCCTTTTTTTTTTTTCTTACGTAATTGTGCGGAGGCGTCAGTCTAATTGCAGAAACGGTTAGGGGTTGATTCGTTGTCCGGATCTTAAATCACAACATGGGCAGATAGCAAATTATTCCCGGTTATTCAAGAAATTTCCTGGCGCCATGACAAAGGAAAGACCCCAAAAGAAACCCCCGTATATGGCAACACTCCAGGATACGGCCAGTCACAGTTGGTGTCTTAAGATGCAGGATTTGACCCTGAAAACTTACGGCACCGTCAGACAAGGATAGGACCCCAAGAATAACCCACGTGGTTGGCAAGGCGACACCCCATCCTGATATAATACGGCAGCTTAGTTAAAATTTAGTGCGCAATAAATTATTGATTTTTTTTTTTGACACATTATTAGTTATAATTTGTAGAACTTATTTGTATTTACAAACGGCTTTTAAAATCACTACTATTATCAACCTTCGGGTCATTGACTTTGTATCAAGTCCTGTTTGGTGGAAAGCAGAGACAAATAACGGCTTTTAAGATGGTCATTGATGATTAGCTGGTTAGTATGACTTACGATGAACAATATGGATCAAAACAAAATTAAAATTGCCATACCTTGAAGGACGAGGAAGATTGTGATTTGGACACTGTCTGTACATATAGATATTCTGATGAAATTTTCATAGTCTTCGGTCGCGTTGTGTTGTAGTAATACTTGTACTAGTGCACTGCACTGTATTGTATCCGAATGAATATGTGATCATTTACTGTAATTCATGGATAGTTCCCGTGGGGTAATGGTTAAACTGCTTGGACTGCGGAATCGTTGAAAGTGAGTTCGAACTCCATACGTCCTTTTGCGATTACTTCTGGACTAATACCCTTGGGAAAGGGATGAACCCCCTTATGTTCCCAGCTACGAGTTAAATGGAACCGCTACTGGTTTTCAGGCCAGTCAGCTGGGGCTGTAATGTACACTGACAGCATCTCTGCTGAGGGATAAGACCCTCCCCCAACGAGTGTCCCGTATATGACACTAAACAATCTGATGATGAGGTTTCAGTCCTGGATCTCTGGGAAATATAGAGTACCTCTTCATTGACATTGCTCCTGGGTCCACTCTGGCCCGGAGTGGTAGCACCTAATGGGTCAAATAGAATTGTTTGACATTTAAACTGTGTGCAAACAAATGGCTTATGCTAAATTGAATTATAAGAAATAGAACTGTTTGACATTTATTTGTATGTAAACTAATGACTGATGTTTAGTTGAATTGTTAGTGATATATATCAAAATTTGCAAACATTTAACTATGTGCAAACAAATAAGTAATGTTGAATAGAATTATTAGTGTTAAATAGAAATACTTGAAACTCTTTAACTGTGTGCCTAAATTGAAATATTGCTATCACATAGGAATACTTGAAACCATTTGACTGTATGCAAATGAATGAATAGTGTTGAATAGAAATATTAGTGTTAAATAGCAATAATTATAACCATTTCACTGTGTGCAAACAAATAATTAATATTGAATAGAATTATTAGTATTAGATAGAAATAATTGAAACCATTTAACTGTGTAGAAACAATAACAATATTAGTGTGCAAACAAATTAGTTTTTATTTATTTAAAAATGAAATTACTTACAAACTGTGTGCAAACAAATAACTGATGTTAAATTGAGGTTATAATATAGCAGGACTTGAAACCATTTAATTGTGGGCAAGAAAGAGCTCAGGCTCGATTAAGAATGTTATCTACAAAATGCTTTTTACAAATCATATATATTTAATATATAAGTATAAAGAGGATTTGGCATTAAATAACCTACAAGGGTTGATATGCCATAAAATCCAACCAAACCAAATCATATATATTTAAAATATAAGTATACAGAGAATTTGGCATTAAATAACCAACAATGATTGATATGCCATAAAATCCAACCAAACCAAATCCTATATATTTAATATATAAGTATAAAGAGGATTTGGCATTAAATAACCTACAATGGTTGATATGCCATAAACCTCAACCAAACCAAACTAATACTATTGGGAAAGGCATGAACCCCTTTATTCCCTCAGCTATGAGTTAAATGGTACCATTCATGGTCTTTTAGAAATATTGCTTTAGCATTAAATAACTCACAAAGATTGATCTGCCATTAAACCAAGAAACCAGAAATCCACAAATATTACCCGTACGTTTAATCTTGTGTAAATTGAGACATATTAAAGATGCTGATATTCTGTCAGTCGAGCAAAAGAATTAACTTTAAAAAAATAACGTTTTATTATCGTGAAATTATCATTTAAACGTTTAAGATTTCACGCTAACAGATCCGTTGATATTAATCACACCTATAAATCTATTTTAATAAAAAGAAAAAAAAAGAGTCATCTGTTCAAAAGGTAAAGAAATAAAACATCTTCAAATGATAAAGGCAACGAGAGTGGCAGGTGAGGGGGGTGCTAAAAAGTTAACTGACTGAAGCGTTCATATGATGACTTCATATCTGCTGTTGACAATTTTGATCGATGGGATCCAAGTACTGTAACACCCATGGAAGAAGTTTGGGACTATGATGAAAAATACATGTCATTTGATCACATTCTATGAGAGTATCTTGGTCAGCCTATGAACTTTTCACCCGACCCTTGTATTGGAGGGAGTCAAAAGTTTTTTTTTTTTAATATTTTGGTAACGTGTGGCACAATCCGGTAACTCCAGATGCTTTTGTCGAGATCGTGAAAGTGACGAACCACACTAGACTGTGAGATGCCGAGGTCGCCTGATACTCTCCAAGTGTTACTCGACGCATTTGCCTCTAAGCCTTGGAGAACGACCTCGAAATCTACGCCTTTTAGGCCTACCTGACATTACCTGATCGACGAAGTTGTTAAAACCCGAGCAAAATTTCTTGAATCATCTGATTACTGTATTGTGATCAACTTCATCTTCATCTTTCGCATAACAAATATTTTTGGTTGCTTCCGTGGCGTGATGGTCAAGTTCGAACTCCTAAAGCAGAAGTTCCTTATTATCCATTCTATACTGATATCAATAATTTGAATAAAATTCATTTACGACTTTTTTCGTATGGGCATTTAAAATTGTCGTAGACTCTTGAAAATTCAGTATGTTATTGCTATACATCTTATGAGATGACTGACCAATTTTTATGATTTCAGGTTCAAATGAACAGCTACAGCAGCAATTGGAATACACCCTACTAAAGCCTGATTGTCAGCTGGTGAATTTCAAAAATGCAATCTGACACTTTAGAAAAACGATATGCAATAAAATTCTGTTTTAAACTTGGAAAAAATGCCACAGAAACATATGGAATGCTTCAGACTGCTTTTCAACCACCTTGCATGAATCGAGCATCAGTTTTTGAGTGGCATAAGAGATTCAAGGACGGCAGAGAGTCTGTGAGCGATGATGAGAGGTGTGGGAGCAGTAAGGAAGTCAATACATCACAGTTGATTGGCCAAAGGGTTAGGGTTAGTATGTTGAGGTTTTAAGGGAGTTCAGGAAGAGATTCCATCAGAAGAGGCCAGCACTCTTCAAATCGGGTCAGTGGCATTTCCACCTGGACAATTCACCAGTCCACAACTCCATCCTTGTCACAGACTATTTGACCAAGATGGGCATCAAGACAGTTCCTCACCCTCTATGTAGTCCAGACGTTGCTCCCAGTGACTTTTGGTTATTCCCTAAGCTCACAGGCTGTCGTTATGAGACTGTGAAAGAGGCTGTGACGAAGGTCATTGACACGCTCACACAAGAGGACTTCCATGGGACATTGCAGAAGTTGTTGGAACGGTACAACAAGTGCATTGCAGCCGGAGGAGATTACTTCTAACGGGACTAGAGTTTCATGTGTGTACTATCAATAAAAGTGCCCATACAAAAAAAGTCTGGAAAGTTATCGTATGCGCCTCGTACATCTAAATTTGATGAAATTACTGAATCCAGTCACTGGAAGCAAGCTACGTACCTGGCAGCACACACCATATTGTCGGAAACGTTAAGAGTCAGGTTTATTTTCAAGTGCTTCTTTAACCCTCTCGGGCCATTTGTTGCACATTTGTAACAATGAATTATATACCTTCTGTCGACCTAGTCAACCAAATTAAATGGTTTTGATACGTTCCAGACATATGTTGCCTAACTACTAAATAAACTAAAAAATATCACATATTCTTTTGTAGCTTTCAACCGGGCCATTGGCCTAATGAGTTGAGTGTTCGCCAATGGTCCGAGAGACCGGGGTTCAATCCCAGGTCGAGTCATACCAAAGACGTTAAAATGGTACTTGATGTTGCCTTGCTTAGCACTCAGCACTATAAGGTGTGAATCAATGGTAAAGTGGAGCAATCCTGGGAATGGAGTAACGCCCCCCTCTACACCTTGGTGTAGTAGCTATTGAAAAGGGAGCCTTCGGGTCATCCTCAACTACAGTTGCCAACTTTACTTTACTTTCTTTTTTTGCTTTAGGATCCTCTTTCTTTTTTTCAAAAATTAAATTTTTCTAACGAAAAACACAAATTCAGACTGCAAAGGATTAAAAAGGAATGCCGACGGCCCTAGAAAACTTTTATTCCTCTCACACAGAAGGATGACTTTCAGGAAGGCTGGCGTCTTCATTTTTAACCGACCTTGTGTTACATCCCTCCCACCGTGCTGGAGAGGAAAAAAAACCGACCTTAACCAAATATTTCTGTCTAAACATCCATGTCTCAGGGATATAAAGAAATATTTTAAGATGTTTAACACGAGACCGTTACGAAATTATCTAGATTTTGATGTTCCTAGAATAATAGGGATTGGTAGTTTTAGAACATTTTATGTGTTCAACCCTTCCCAGGACGCGAGAAAAGATCCATTTTGTTTAAGCGGGGTTAGTTTGAATTCAAAATTTCCCTTCAAGGCTGATTGCCTTACCGAGATAAAGATACCAGCCTGCCCTACTTTTAACCCATAGTTGGGAGGGTGAGGGAAAAGAGATGGATTCATGTCTTTCCCAACAGCATTAGCCAGAAGTGAAACAATCTTGTCCAGAGTTTTAAAACATTTTTAGCTCTAACACACTGATTTGAGGCCACTTTAAAAGCGAAACGTATGACACTTAGGCCTCCTAGTGTTTTAGGTCATCAGGCCTTTCCTGATTTCCCGTTGACTAAGCTCGCCCCTGAATAAGTAGCAAAACATTGCAAATTGATTTTAAATAGAATTTTGTCATTGATAGGTTAATTTAGGGATCGTTCCTTGTTTGTGATTATGCTAAAAAAATTCGTGAAAATTTATCTAGGTTATTTTTAACTGTTTGATCGACATATTGAAACAAAAAAAAAATCTTATTATAATCAACTTTGAAGTTGACCCACCCAGTCGACTGTATCCTTTGCGGAGCGGTAACACTCCACACGCATAACAAAGGATTATCCTCACTAGAACACTAAATTGCATCTGATGGTGACTCTTCCTTCATTGCATTTTCCCCTGGTAAACTCTGACCTGGAGTGGTTGTACCCGTTAGGATACCGTCTATGGGTCAAATTCATCTGTCTGAAAATCATTTGTATTAGATAGGAATACTTGAAACAATACAACTGGGTGCAAATTATTTGTATTTGATAGGAATACTTGAAACCATACAGCTGGGTGTGCAAATTATTTGTATCAGATAGGAATACTTGAAACCATACAACTGTGTGCAAATTATTTGTATTTGATAGGAATACTTGAAACCATACAGCTGAGTGCAAATTATTTGTATTAGATCAGAATACTTGAAACCATACAGCTGAGTGCCAATTATTTGTATTTGATAGGAATACTTGAAACCATACTGTTGGGTGTGCAAATTATTTGTATCAGATAGGAATACTTGAAACCATACAGCTGAGTGCAAATTATTTGTATTAGATAGGAATACTTGAAACCATACAGCTGAGTGCAAATTATTTGTATTAGGAATACTTGAAACCATATACTTGAGTGTAAAAAAATGCGTTCACTTTCAGACCTATGCCTTAAGGAAAGCTATGAATGAAACCCCCTTATCCTTCCCCCAGAAACAACCATACAAAAAGTGTAAGTATAAATGTACAATGAACACGATTCCCTAACCTTTTTGCATAAAATAATCATCGACGATTTGACATGCCGTTAAGATCAATCATGTGAAGTTGATTGAGAGCTGTTTTTTTTTTAACGTTTTAAATTACTGTTTTTAGGCTTACCAATGAAGAATTAATATAACTAGAAAATAATTCGATTTTTCTCATTTGTTTACGCATATTTTTTCTTAAGGAACAATGGAGGACAACCTTTGGGCAAGCAAAAGGAATCGGTAGATTTAAAGACATTTCTAATTTGATTGAGATATGTGTTGCGGAGGCCAGATAAATATACCGGTCCCCGCAAACTTTTGAAATATGAGTGATTGACAACGAACTAGGCAAGAATGACAAAACAGGGGTTTTCTTCGAAAGGCCAAATTTTATTACGGCGAATCGTAAATCGAAAAAAGCGTACGGCGAACAATCGCTGCGGCCGGATGGTGATCGTTAGGACAGGATCAAGTCGCTGGAGCAGGTCTGGACAGCTGGTACAAGACTGGTATTCGTTGGATAGGTGGTCGCTGGTTTAGGACTGGTATCTGCCGGTGCAGGAAGGTGTTCGCTGGTCCAGAACTGGTAGTTGCTGGTATCTGCTGGTGCAGTAAAGTGGTCGCTGGTTCAGGACTGTTAGTTGCTGGTGTCTGCTGGTGCAGGAAAGAGGTCACCGGTTCCGGTCTGCTAGTTGCTGGTGCAGAACTGGCGGCTGAAAAGGGCTGTTAGATTGAGAGGCTAGTAGTTGTGTCTGATGCATTGTGCTGTCTCAGGAGGTGTTTGGTAAGACTTTCTGAGTAGCCCAGAAAAGGGCTTTTAAGCTGAGAGGTTGGCAATCTTCCTGTGTCGTCTGCGGCTGGAATCTGGAACGTCTGCTTCAGTGGAAACCTTGAGCAGTCTTCATAGGCAGCTGCTGCTGATTAAGCTTCAGTCGTAGAACGACCAGGGAGAAATCTGGCTTTCTCTCACACCTGCAGCTGACCCCTAGCCTAACTGTTTATTTGTCGCTGCCTCCCACCAGTCACGACTTGACACATGGTCAAAAGCCCGAAGGCCGATAAAAGTGGGGATAAAGGGGAGGGGAAGGTCGGGAACGAGCCGAGACTCGAACCCTGCTGGTCTATGCTGCTCATCGGCTCACTTGGTGCAATGTGAGCCTGATGAGGCAAGCAGTTTCACGAACCCAAATGTGAGTCCGGGCACGTATGCCGGGTTATGGCTTGAACTAGACACCAAGGTCTAGTGCCATACATAGATTTCTAGAAAGTCCGAGAGGACCTCAGCCCAACTGATTCGACCCGGTTTGATATCGCTGCTTATATAGCTACCCTGTACCACTACGCTATGTGGTCTATGTTGAATAACTTTGCTTATTATTACTATATTATAGTGAGAAACTTCATTCTAATTCGACCATGTGTTTTTAAATACTACCTATTTTGTCCATTAATTGAAGGCTGTCCTTAGAAAAACAGGCTGAATTTAATATTTATAGAAAACGTTCTGTACGGAGCAATGTAGTCCCTTAACGTAAAATTCCTAAATACGATTGGCTGACGACATCAATGACTCATCATTTTTTTTTTTTTTTTAGGAATGGGGTTTGTTCGTTTTCGTTTAGGTTATGAGTAGTCGATCGACTACGATATATGTATGAAATAAAAAAATGAAAAAGGAAGATTTGATTTTAAAAGAAATTCATAATCGTTGCAAAATTGTTCGGAAATTTTTATCGATACGTGTCATCTTGCTGTCCAAAGTGACTGAATTTATTAATGACAATGGCTCAAGGCGACGAATGCCTGTTTACCTAGAAAATTAGTATTCAAAATCCAAGTGAGAAACATGATGCAACCCTCGCCAGGTACTGTAAAGTCTTTATATCGGAGATAATGGATACTTGCTAGGTATGGACTATTACCAAGATGAATCGATAAGATGGATGATGATTAAAGACAGAGGGAAAACGAACATCTGCTGCTATGTCTGGTATGTTCCTTTATTGACTAAATCCCCAGGATGTAGTAGGGGCCGTAACCCCTGTGGCATCAAAGGTTATTTCCCTTTTGTTAGGATATTAGAATGCTCTCTTTTTTTTTTTTAATAATGATAACAACAATGACAGTGGTGGTAGTAATTATCTGGTGAGGGAGTTCATTCAGTCTGTGAAGTGATTGGGATGCTTGAACAGATGGCTCGGACTCTATGTCGGAGGAGATGTCTGTTAACCTGAATGAGAAAAAGAAAATGATGATGATTCAGACTATTGTGTACGGGTATGTTTATTTATTTTTTTTTGTTAGTGGTCAAATCTTTTGGGTGGCCGTTTTGTTCTGCTTGAACGCCTGAGGTTTAGAGTTGTGAGTTGTGTTTGGTTGTCTTTGTATTCTGGTGGTGTTGTCGTATGTGTGTAGCTTTCATCTTCAGATGAGGTGTAATCCAGTAGGTTATGTGCAGGGTTTGTTGTTGGCTTAGGGATTTTTTTGAAGAAGCTGGAATTTCTTGTAGTTTGGCTACCTTTGTGTGTGGCGGTGATCATGGATCCCTTTTTCTTTATAATAGTCATTGGGTTAGGCTGGTAAGGTGTGAGAGCCTTTGAGGTGTTGTCGCTTTTTTTTTTTGTTTTGTTTTTGACTGTATCACCCACCCTGAGATCATTGGGTTTCACGTACGCTTTTCTATCAGCGTATTGCTTTATTTTTCTCTTGGCCTCGGTGTCACGCTCCCTAATGTTGGAGTCTTCAGCAATGGGTGTGATCAGGTGTGGCAGGCGGTTTTTTATGGTCCGGCCAAATAGGATTGTGGCTGGGGGTGCGCCGGTGGTGCAATGTGGTGTCGTCCGGTAGTCCAGCAGGAATTATTCAAATTCCTGCTTCCAGCTTCGACCTTTATTTAAGGCGGCTTTAATAGACTTTTTTACAGTGCGCATGAAGCGTTCTGTTTCCCCGTTGGCCTGGGGCCATAGGGGTGTTATTCTCCTGTGTCTGAATCCAGTGATGGAGGCATAGGTTTTGAATTCATGGCTGTTAAATGGTGGGCCATTGTCCGTTTTGAGGGAGACTGGCACGCCAAATTCGGCGAATATCTTGTCTAGGCGGGGTATGACTGATGTTGTTGAGATGGAGTCCAGGATGTCGACAACAACATAGCGTGAGTATTCGTCTGTGACAACGAGGAGGTACTTTCCATTTTGGAGGTGTCCAAAGTCAGCACTGACTTCTGTCTATGGGGTTGCTGGTAGTGGGGACATTTGCAGTGGCTCTCTTGCCGGTTTATGGGTACTGACCTGACAGGTGTGGCAGTTCTTGATGTTTTCTTCTACTAGAGGAGGAGAGCCATGGTTTTCACAATGCCTTGGTGTCCAGCATGTGCTATTTTGGCAGCTCTGTTTTGTAGTGCTTCTGGCAGTACTATCCGGTGCCCTTTGAGGATGATGCTATCCTTATGAGCAAGTGATAGTTCGGCACGATTGGCGTGCAGAGTGTGGAATGTTGCCTTGTTTATGCCATCCTCGACACCATGCCATTTGTTGGTAAGGATGGCTTGGATGACGGTGGTGAGTGTCTTATCTTTTGTCGTTTCCATTGCAACTTCATCAATTGTCATTGCTTTGGGGGTTGAGGTTGAGAGGATGTAGTTTATATATTCCTCTGCTATTTTTTGTTCTATATGTGAAAGTGTTCACACGCCCATGTGATGGCGAGTGCTTCACGTTCTGTTTGGGAGTATCTCTGTTCAACTGCAGATAGAGCACGACTTGCAAATTGTACTATCTGTTCATTTTGTGACAGCACGGCAGAAATGCCTCCCGGACTGGCATCCGTATGTATTTCAGTGTGTTTGTTCGGGTCAAAGTAGGCAAGTGAGCATACTCTGCTCAGTGCCTCCTTAATGTTTTTTAGAAATTCAGCTTGGCGTTCAGTCCAGGACCACTGTGTGTTTTTTCTTTTTTTTTTTTTCTTGTTAGTTGACGTAGTTCATGGGTGAGGGTTGCATAGTTTGGAATGAATTCTGCCCCATAGAAGTTAGTCATCCCCAACAAGCTTCTGACTTCTGATGCGTTTTTAGGGTCGGGTGATCCAAGGATTGCTTTTATTTTGAAGTCGCTTGGGCTGATGCCTTCATTACCGAAGGAGTGTCCAAGAAATTCCAGTGACCTCTTGTTGTACTCACATTTGCTGCTATTTAGGGTGAGTCCTTTTTCGCAAAGTCGTCTGAATATCGCATGGAGGTTTTGGTCGTGGTCTTGCTGCTCTGATCCGAAGCAAAGGATGTCGTCACTGATGTTGATGGCTCCCTTGATCCCTGTAAGTGCTTGACTAATTTCTTCCTGGAATATCTCACTTGCGGAGTTGACACACAAAAAAAGTCTTTTATATCTGTACAGGCCCAGGTGTGTTGCAAAGGTGGTTACATATCGGGATTCTTCAGCTAGTTCCAATTGGTTGTAGCCTTGGTTAAGATCCAATTTGCTGAAAACATTAGCTCCTGATAGAATAGTTTTCAGTTCATTGAGTGTGGGGGTTGGGTGTCGTTTCCTTTTGATAGCTTTGTTTGCCGCCCTCATGTCGATGCAAATCCTGATTTTATTTTTACCCTTTTTGGGTACTACAACAATAGGAGATACCCATGGGGTTGGTCCATCTGCCTTTTCAATCACTCCCAGTTTCTCATCTTTGGCTATTAACTCTTCTATATCCTTCCTTACGTGAAAGGGGACCCTGCGGTATCTCTGAGCGATGGGTGATATGTTTTCATCTATGTGTAGGTGAACTTTTTTCTCTTTGAGTTTACCCAGACCATTGAACAGATCTGCGTAGTCCTCTAGAAGTTTAAGAGTGGGGAGTGGGGTCTGTGCATCAGAATTACTGATGTGGTTGACTGAATGAGTGTTTGCTGACAGTAGTTTGAGCCTTTTACATGTTTCCCAGCCAATAATGGGTTTTTCTGAGTTCTTTATAACATGTATGTCCGCTTGGCAGGAGATGCCTCTAAACTTTAGAAGTGTGCTGAATTGACCAAGGACTGGGGTAGCTTCCTTGACACCGAATCCAGATATTACGGTTTTTGTGGGTCGGAGGAGGGGCGTTGGTCTTAGGGATTTGTAATCTGCCTCAGACAAAATGTTTATGGTGGCGCCAGAGTCAGCTAACATATTGAACATTTGATGGCCATCACCAAAAGATAAGTCAAAGTAAGGAAGGTTTTTCACTTTACCTGTATGAAATACATATTCCGTGTCACTGCCGCTGTTTGAGTCTCGTTGATGGCCCTCAATGTAATTTACCGGTCGTCGACTGGTTTGAGCTTGTGGGCGTGGGGGGCGGTTTGTTCTTCGCCGTCTGTCCTCGTCATTTAGTTTTCTGAAACAGACAGAGGCGAATTGTCCCCATCTCCGGCAATAGGCACACTGGTTCTAGAATGCAGGGCAGGATGTCGGTCCCCATTCATGTGGGTATTTCCCATTGCAATTTCTGCACCGGTTTTGCTGGGGGCGTTTGCGTGGCCATTGTTGTTCATGCGTGACTTTGTTGGCTACTGCATTAATGGATGTGGTAGGTTTTGTTGTAGAGTTGGCGTCTTCTAAGCGCATCTGTTCCATTTGTTTGGATATGGTTTCTGTCATTTTGGCATAGTTTATTAGATCGCCTAGGAGCATGTTTGGGTTCATCAGTCCCTTTTGGCGAACTTTTTCTGATAAACAGCCCGTTATTAGCTGGGATTTTATTTCTACATTTCTGTCTGTGAAACGGCACATAGCTGCTGCCTCTTTTAATTCCCGATGAAAGTCCTCAATGTTTGGGGTGTTTTTTTTTTCGGAATATAAATCGGTTATACTCAGTGTTGTTTTCTGGGTTGAAGTGGTTTTGTACAGCCAGAACGAGCTTATCGAAGTGTGTTTCGTTTTTTTCCGGTGTGGTTTGTTGAGCCGGTAGTTCGTCAATAAGATCATTTACTTCTTCGCCTACAAAAGTTAAAAGTATAGCTTTATTTCGTTTATCGTCTTCTATGTTGTACGCCGTGAAATAATTTCTCAGTCTGTTGACGTATTTTGTACATTTTGACACTTTGTTTTGTGATTCGTAGTCAAATTTTGGGTAATGTGGGAGGGCAGCCATGTTGTTTTTTTTTTTTTTTCGGCACGTGGGCAGGTTTGTTCTTTTCTTTTTTTGTTGATGTTTTTGGTGAGTAAACGACTCTTTCTTCGTCGCCAATGTAAAGTCTTTATATCGGAGGTAATGGATACTTGCTAGGTATGGACTATTACCAAGATGAATCGATAAGATGGATGATGATTAAAGACAGAGGGAAAACGAACATCTGCTGCTATGCCTGGTATGTTCCTTTATTGACTAAATCCCAGGATGTAGTAGGGGCCGTAACCCCTGTGGCATCAGAGATTATTTCCCTTTTGTTAGTAAGGATATTACAGGTACAAGACCTAAAATGCTTATTTTCTCATTAATTACAAGGAATGGAGAGTCCCGGTGGTTGAATGGCAAACGTGCTGGACTACCATATCGTAGTAAGCGAGTTCGAACTCAATTTGCGTTTTTATGTTCACTTTCGGACGAATACCCCCGTGAAATGTATGAACCCCCTTATTTCTCCTCAACTTTGGGTTAAATTGTACCATAACTGTTTATCTTCAAGGATGGCCTCGGCATTAAATAACCTACGAAGGGTCATTAAATAAAGAAATCAAGCCAACAACCATTGGTTACGAGAGGCGCGTTGTCATCTTTTGCACATGACATTTTGGGATTATCTCCCTTTGACGAATTCTTCCTATTCTTTCTTCATTTGTTCATTTTAATCATTATTTTGATTCGTTTGACAATGTTTTTCCAATTATTTTAACTTTGACGTTTTGGGAACCATAAGAATACTGGATTTAAAAAAAAAATCCTTAATTCGATCACACAATCAACCAAATATCAATATTTTCAGAGCAGACAGTGCGATGAATTTATCGACTTGAGTTTGTGATATACTCGGTAGATTTGCTGAATCATAACGACCTTTTTATTATTTGTTTAAAACGGTAACTAATATTAAGTGCATAGACATATCGCATATATCGTTTTATCAGATATTATAAGATAATAAAGAGTTTAGTATCGGCTGACAAAAAACCTGTCGCACGAGATATTCGATGAATCAAGAACAGAACATCTGCCTCGTTTCAAAATGTGCGAAAATCAGACAAAATTTCAACATCAATACTAAATGTAAGTTTTGAGGCAACATATGTCTTATAAAACAGAAATTGATTTTAACGACTGAATAAAATGTAGGACACATAAAAAATAGCAACGTAGCAGACTTTCAAAAAATCTATAAGATCTTTTGATCAAAATTTGTGGATGAAAAAAAAAAAAGTATAAAACCGATAAGATTCTTAAATTGTAGAATTGCTTTACGAAATCAAAAGAAAATAAAACCTGTCTATCTTTGCATTCAATACGAGACATTAAATAACGAAAGTATATCTGATTTCTTAGTCCTTGACCAAAAATCTTCGGGTGTAATGTTTATTTCTAAAGGATTGGTTCTCCATAGCCAATATTAATGGTTATTAATGGTGAGGAGGCCAGGACTATTCTTTTACGCCCTTGGCATACAAAGAATAAGACTTAGGGAATTATACCGTTTTGTTTTGTTTTTCTCCACATTCTGTTGGCTAGGTTTAAAATATGCTGACTGCATTCTCTGCAGAGGGATAAGACCCCTACCAAAAGAAGTGTCTTGAATACGACACTAAATTGCTTCTGATAATAAGGCTCCATGTCTGGTTCACGCTTTTATCTCCATTACTCCCAGGTCCACTCTAACCAGGAATTGTAGTACCTGTTAGGATCCTATGTATAGAGTAAAGAGATCTGTTTAAAATTATTTGTATTAGACAGGATATCGTATAGCTGTGCATGAAACCTCTAGAGAAATAATGCATAAAATGTAAATATAATCGTACAATGAACGCAATCCCCTAACCTCTAGGTATAAAATAATCCGAGATGGGTTGAGATGCCTTTGAAATCAATCAACTAATCTTCTCCATGTGCTGGGTGTTGTGAATTGGATTCGGTAGTGATCTATCTAAATATTAGTTTCTTAATGATGACACCAACAGTTTACAGATCATCGAATCGTGTGAGTTTATGAGGTACAGTCTGTTAAAGGCGAATTATTTCATCTCGTAGCTTTTCAGTGCGTTGCACACTCTAACGGACTCTATTGCACCCTTTCAGCCTCAGTGGCCTTCTTGGTCTTTTCTGTGCGTTGCACATTCTAAGGGACTCTGTCGCCTTCCTTTCAGCCTGACTGAATTTCTTGTTCTTTTCTGGCTGACTCTGTCGCCTTCCTTTCAGCCTGACTGGCCAACCTGGTCTTTTCGCACATTGTATCTCTCAACCTCCTCCTCTCTCAATTTACTGTGGGGGTGTCCTCGTGGTGTAATGGTTAAAGCGATGGACTGCGAAATCGTGGTAAGCGAGTTCGTACTCCAGTCGCGCTATTAGGTTCACTTTCGGGCAAATACCCTTGGGAAAGTTATGAACCACCCAAACCCTCCTAGCTATGGGTTAAATAGTACCACTATTGTTCTTCTTGGAGAATAACTTTGGCATTAAATAACCTTCAAAGGTTGATAGGCCATTAAACAAAGAAACCAAACCAATCAATTTACTGTCTTGGTTTCTCTTCAAGCCTGCACCCTTCGACCGACTTCGGAACTAACCATCGGATCAAACGCTCGGTTGGCATTTATATCTGCTGGACACGTGATCTGATGCTTATCAGTCGGAACGCAGCGCTTTTTGAAATACTAGCCAACATAAACATCGTTCACTCACTCATGCGAGGCTGGCTCATCAATAAACTAATTGATCTATACACGTATCAATCATATCGCCAATGTAATGTCTAAAGCCCAGCTTGCGGGTAACAAAGAAAAGAACAGAGCACAAAGAGATGTTAATAGCTCGCTGCCGGAGCTTTACATTATTTACAAGTGCCGCTGTTTTGCTCATGACTCAACAGTAACTTCCTTTTCCGGATAGGTCAAGGGAGATATATGCTTGTGACGTGGTTTGGGGTTACTTCCCTTTGACAGGAATATTACAGCTACCTGTCTAAGAAAAAGAGTTGGTGATAATTAAAAACCGTCCGGCTCCAGTCAATATTCAAAACAACTCTAGTCAACATCTCAAGCTCTTAAAATGATACCTGCAAATATCAGATAGTGTCATGATTGATTGACGTCATGTCAAACCATCTAGGGTTATTTTAAGCCTAGCGGTTAGGGAATTGCGCGTGTTGTCCGTTTATCTTTACATTTTTGTGTTTTTGTTTTTTAAGATTTTTTTTTTTTTGCACATGGTTATATGAAATCAAGTATTCTTATCTAATAGGAACAATTTACACACAGTTATATGGTTCCTATCTAATACAAAAAATTTGCACACACTTGTATAGTTTTAAGTATTTCTATCTAATAATAATAACTATATGGTTTCAAGTAATAAGTTCTATTTGATAATAGTAATACACCCAACCAAGCCGAAACACTACTGCATAGTTTGGAACAAGCTGCCACGGGCATTGGCTTCCATATCAATGCACACAAAACGGAATACATGTGCTTTAATCAAACAGGTGACATTTCCACACTAGACGGAACCTCTCTGAAACTGGTAGACAAGTTCACCTACCTAGGAAGCAGCGTCTCATCAGCCGAAAAAGACATCGACACGCGGCTAACGAAGGCATGGACCGCTATCGATAAGCTATCGATCATATGGAAGTCAGACCTGACCGATAAAATGAAACGCAGTTTCTTCCAAACAGCAGTCGTATCGATACTGCTATATGGATGCACTACTTGGACGCTAACAAAACGGCAGGAGAAAAGGCTAGACAGTAATTACACAAGAATGCTGCGAGCAATATTGAACAAGTCCTAGAGGCAACACTCCACAAAGCACCAATTATACGGCCACCTACCTCCCATCACGAAAACTATCAAATTTAGACAAACCAGACACGCAGAACACTGCTGTAGTAGCAGGGACGAGCTCATAAGTGATGTACTCCGATGGACCCCAACATATGGCCGAGCAAAAGCAGGACGACTAGCTCGAACATACACACAGCAGCTCTGTGAGGATACGGGATGTAGCCCTGAAGACCAGCCAGAGGCGATAAACGATAGGGAGAAGTGGTGAGAGATGGTCAGGGATATCCTTCCTGGTGGTATGACATGATGATGATGATGTTGAATTTGTTTGCTCACAGTTAAGGGGTTTCAAGTAACTAATAATAATAATCCTGAATAAACAATTACAGCTTCAACTGTTCTTAATAAGAATAATTTGGTTATATCATATTTACCAACCCCTTCGCTCGGGCAGGATATGACACAAGGTCAATTTTTAAGCGGAGTTTGACAGGTTTGAATTCAGAGTTTTCCTTCTCCTAGAGTAGTTGCCTCACCCAGGCTGAAGAACCTAGTCTGCCCTACTATTTACCCATAGCTGGAGGGAGAATAATTGAATTCATACCTTTCCCGAGGGTATTAGTGCTATGTGAAATGCAATGTTTGAACTCGTGTCGCCGTGTCCATTTCCTACGACGATAACCATCACACCATGGGCATTTGGTTATATGATAACAAATATTCCTATCTAATACGAATAACTTTTAAACAAATCTAATTGATCCGTATATAGGAACCAAGCAGGTACCACTACACAGTGTCTGAGTGGGCTTGGGAGTAATAGTAATGGAGATTATTCTACAATCACCAGAACTAGAATCTCGTCATCTGATATAATTGTCATACTCAGGACACCCCTTTTTAAGGGGGATCTTACCCCTTTGCAAGACATACAGCGTATTATAGGTGGTTTCGGAGAATAAGATTGAAGAAATATGACCAATGGTGGAATTGTATCTAGTTGAAGATGTAAATGTAGGATTACCTGTTCACTAAAATAAACAAATAAATAAATAAAGCAAATGACGATTTTATTTTTTCAATTTGTTTTTTTACAGCAGATTTTAAAAATGAAACTTGATATATAATTTATCTATTTTTAATGGCTTCAGAATTACCAAAAAAAAATATATTTGGTTTCAGAATTACCGAAAAATTATGATGGGTGGACTATTTTGTAAATGATCCGAGATTAACGTCAACTAAATGGGTCACGTGTTGAATAATAAATTGTTTGCCTGTTGGTCGGGTAAGTTCCTTTATGGATTATCTCCCTTGTGACTTGGCTGCCTTCCTGCCTATTCTCTAGAGACGTAAATATCTTCTTTTATTTTCTTCTTCTTTTGATGAGAAGGGCTTTAAGTCTGTAAAAATAATTAGGCAGCTGTTTCGGCTTAAATTTCCTCCAGCCGTTTCAAGATGCAAGAAATGAAAGAAATGTTTTTGGTTAACTTTTGGAAACGACTTCAAATGAACATGTTTTTATAGTCGAAGACAAATTATTGTTTCAGCAAAGCCAAATTATTTCGAGTTTACAAACGTCAATATCTTGTACCTTTCACGAGAAATCAAAATACGCATTTGTGAATTATACTTTAAAATAATTAATAAGGTATGTTTAATAATCAGTGAATGTTTAAAAACGAATGCAATTTGAAACAGCTATGATTTATAGCTATAAATAAATATGGGGATTAATGAGAGGAAAAAAAAATTTATTCGAGATTTCTTGGTAAATGCGAGCTTTTGTCGAAATATCCATCAATGGATATATATAAATGTGTGAGTGTGTGTGAGTGCTCTCCCTCCCGTGAGTTGAGCAAATACACTTGTGGTGAATTTGCCGACTAATACATAATCTGAAACGCAATAGCTCTTCTTAGGAATTGAGCACTCCTGTTCGGTGATAACGCATGTATAAAAAATATACATAAAAAAAATTCCTTCCCTAACGGAGAGAATGACGATGGATGTGGGGTAATAAATCCGGCTGACGTAGTCACCCAGGTTTTTGTCCCAGCTTGAAGCATCTTGCTGTCTAGCTGAAGAGTTGTGATACAAAGACAGACAGACACACACACACACACACACACACACACACATATATATATATATATATATATATATATATATATTGTGTGTGTGTGTGTGTGTGTGTAAAATTCTTTTCGTTTGTTCGCTTACTTACTACCCATAAACTTTAAAGCTACTCGACCAATCATGATAAAATTTGGCTTGTAAACTAATTTCACTTCGAAGAATATGGAGGGTATGGGAGCTGCTGGGGCCTCTCCACTCCTGAAGTTGATCGGAACATTTCAGTTTAAGATTGATCTGAAAAGTCTTATTTATCCAGAAAGCAAATAAAATTGGCATCTGCAAGAGCACCCCCGCTCCGTTGTAGATGTACCAAACCTTGTGAATGGAAAATTACTCAAAAAGGACTCATTGTCGCTTCATACTCATGGGCAAATCTTGCATGTGGATACCCTTGACCACAAGAACTGTTTTAAATAAATAGGGAGTAATGCCAGAAAGGGTTGCGGTTGATTCCTAACACCTAATGGTGCTTGGAACAATTTTACCTTAAAATTATTCACGAAGGTCTAATTCGCAGAGAAAGTAAGTAATATCGCAATCTTCTGGAGCACCCTCACTGGGATGAAGAGGGGGGCTTGAACTTGATGAAAATTCATAAGACAAGACTTATTGGTTCATAAAGAAAATAGAATGAATATTTGTGATTTTGTATATAACCTTTATCCCGGGCAACGTTGGGTTCTCCTAATCCAACAAAATCAGAAGTAGCACCCAGTGAGAATCAAACTCACTAACAACGATCTAGAATGCTAATCATTACATGTGGTGCCCTCTAAAATATCGCCCAAAAGTAAGTACACCTCGAACAATTTTTTATAAAAAGTTAATTTTCTTTGAAAGTAACTTTCGTAGGATTTTCATGTTTTTAGTGTATTATTACACAATCAAGACAAACATTACTTGGGATTTATGGTTGGCTGTTTTGTTTTATGGCGTATCAACCCTTTTCGTGTCATTTAAAGCCGAAATAAGTCATTTTGATAAAAGATTCAAACAATTCAGTTTAGTAAACGTACCATTTTTTTGTTGACACACGGTTACATGTCAAAACAATTCTAAACAATTCAGTTTAGCATAAGTATGCATTTTAGTTCTATTTGACCCATAGATAGGACCCAATCAGATGATACCACTCCATGCGAGAGATGACCTGGGAACGATGGTAATGAAGGGGTACGCCGCATTCCCCAAAGCTCCAGCATTACTGGAACCTTACCATCAGATTGTTTAGCGTCATAGCCAGGACACTCGTCGGGGGTGGGGAGTTTTACCCCTCTGCAGAGATGCAGTCGGTGTATTCTGCAGCTCCAGTCGACTAGGCTATTGGTATTTATGGCAATCATATATATATATATATATATATATATATATATATATATATATATATGGTATCACCTATAAATAAATAAGTAAAAACACCTTTACCAATTTACCCCCACTGTTTGGGAGTGTTCCAAATGCAGAAATTCTGATCTCTACTCGAGTGAGTTCAGTAGAAATTTATCAATAATCAATGACTGGTTGAAGAAAGGTAAGAAATGTTCTTTCCTCCCAAAGTAGATGACGATTTGCTTAAAATTGTTTTACCGTTGTTTGACTGCAGAGGAAGAAATAAGTGTTGCATATGCGTTATGTCATCTGCTATATTTTGAATGATGTGACGGTGAACGAGAATTGAGCCACGGAAATGAAGGTCTACCGTGTTCTTGCAGAAAGAGAGCCAGACTTTGTTTAGCTCGTAGAGGGTGATATAAAGAAAAATGACTTGCCTCAGTTCGACGTGTCTTGCTTGTAGAGTGATGGTGATACCCCCCCCCAAAAAAAAAAAACAAACCCAAAACAAACTAAGCCGTTTTTGGAGGAAGAATTTATAGGGCATCTGTCTCGTTTTTGTGTAGCATGCAAATTTTGTTGCGTAAAAGCAATGCCAGTAGCAATGGGGTCTTTTCTGTTTTCCGCAGACCGCCAGTTTGACTGACAGATAAAGTGAGCGAAAAAAAGAGACGAGGACACATAATAACGTGGAGAGTAAAGAGGAAAGTCGATTGGGAAAACGAATCACGGAAGCCATTTCCTTCCGTTGTGCCAAGCAATCGAACTTGCACTTAAAAACAAATTATTTTATGTATAGCCATTTACACAGCCGATCTATGTTATAAAGCTCTTATTCAACGATCGGCCTGCCTCCATCTCTTCCCTTCGTTTTGTTCTTCCATAATTTTGTCTGTCGCTTCGTATATTCTTGTTTGTTGTCTTTTATCGTCATTTTCTGTTGTTCTAAATTCTTCTCTGCTGAGATGATGAATAACAACACAACCACATTTTCATGTACACATTTTACTTTTATTTCTTGACGACTTTTCCCATCACCCGTATGACTAACACAGGGAGTTACAGATAAGAATAGAGGTGGAGCATTTCAACTGCTCAGGTCGAGCGTTTCTCACTAACTAAATAACTTAGTTCTAACTTTGAGAACTGTATTAGTCACCAAATTGAAACCATCGAATGTGAACCGTGGTCACTGATTGACCTCGGGTTCAATAGCTGTCAATTATACCGCTGTGTTTTTCCTCGCATTTAATGACTCGGGACAATTTGAATGCTACTTGTCAATTATAGATCTCATCAAACTATTATGTTTGAAAAGCCTTCAACAGAACAAACGCTTAGGAGGTAATAAATGGTCCTTAAGTCATTATCTGTGACACACTGAGTATCTTTTGCCAGCTTTTCTTTATATGAATTATGCATGCTTCTCAACAACACCTGAGTATGATTTTAAAAAATATTTTTGAATTTTTCATCCACAATTTTCCTTAGACAGATCATTTGGGCGGGGGGCGATAAAGAGGTGTAATTACATTGGTCTTTTCTGTGGAAAAACTTCCTGAATGACTAGATCATTTTCATTTTTGTGTATCTTGAGTGTATAGTCCTGGATGTTGCCAGATATTTCAAGGACCTCTTCAAAAAAGAGATTTCAAGATCCGACCAATTTGAAGAGGTCAAGTATCTTTTATTATCATCTAATATATATATATATATATATATATATATAAGTCTCTTTATTGAACAGGTTGTTTGTTTTCCACATCGTAAGACAAAATGTGCTTTCATTTCTTTCTTGATCTTACTTGGCGTCTCATTCGAAAAGAAAATCTCCTCATCGCCATGGAGGTTTCTATCACTCGACAACAGCTCGAGCCTATCAGTTATCTGGGAAACGTGTTTGGCCAAGCGGAACTTTTGATATCGAGACTTTGATCACTCTTTTCACTCGGTTCCACAACTGAATCACTTCGCATCGGATGTGCTCACACATCAGTATTCCCAGCATGGATCTTTCCATACGTTCCCCTCTCTTTATATATATATATATATAATGATAAAAATAAGTGGAAAACTGGATAGATCAAACGCTTACAACGGGTTTAGTGTTAATATTTCGTTCTTTATTAACAGCGGTTCACCAGACTAAACATTTTTTGCGTTTTTCTGCATTTTTGCAATTGAGGAAAAATATGAACTAATGGAGAATGTAAATAGGTATAAATGGAGAGTAAGGGTAAAAAAAGAGATAGATAAAGGAAAAACAAGGAGGGGAATAGATATAGGTTTGTGTGATGGTGGTAGGGGTTAATTTGGTTTTTGACTTTGACAGTCTGGGTAGATGGTCAAAGCTAGGTGGCACATGTGGTCCTATGCTAGTCACGGATCCAATATGGTATGATTACTAGTCAAAGTATTTGTTCTGGCTATTGTGTTTGTGACTACCACATTAGTTTCCGACTATTCGCTTTGTCAAATCCTTCCGTGCCCACGCTGTGTTTGAAGGATCCACGAAGCGGGTTTGACGCAATTCAGTCGGATCTTCTACTGACGGTCAGGTAATATGAGTGGCTAGGTTGTCTAGCAACTCAAAGAATAGAGAAAACCCGTTGTTTTCCAAACAAGAACAAAAATCGTTTTTATTGAAACACGTTTGTGAGACAATAAATAACAATGTTTGCTTTCCTGGCACAGCACCAAAGTATATCGAGTTGGGTTTTATGGCATATCACCTATTGTAAGTTACTTAATGCTAAACCCTCTTTATACATGCATATATTAAATATATGATTTGTAAACACATTTTGTGGATAACATTTTTAAATGACCCTCAAATTTTTTTAGCACACATTTAAATGGTTTCAAGTACTGCTATATAACAGTAGCAATTTAACATTTGTTTACATATATTTAAATGGATAGACATATATGATTTATACGGGAATAGATTGTTGGCAATTTTATTTTTAAATGAGTTAGAATTAATTTGTTAGCACACTAGTAATGCTATTGTTTCTACAGTTAAATGGTTTCAATTATTTCTATTTAACACTACAAATTCTCTTCAATATCAATCACCTGCTTGTGCTGTATACTGCTCCTGCTGTTCTTCCAAGTAGCTTGCACACTGCAGCTAGACCTGATAATAAAAAAAAAAGGACGTACACTTGTATAAAAAAGTATAACCTATTTTCTTTATTTCCCCAGCTTGCTAAGAGAGTGGAGTCAGAGAGAGAGAGAGAGAGAGAGAGAGAGAGAGAGAGAGAGAGAGAGAGAGAGAGAGAGAGAAAGAGAGAGAGTCGAAGAGTTTATGATTGCATACAGAGTTGACGGGAGATCTCTTCACTTGGACCGTTAGCCGAGATTCTGCCTGACATCTGAATATGGCAGCTTTTATAAACACATTTACTCTACGTTGACAACTCATACCCGGTCAGCCACCAAAGTATTTTCCTTCCAGCTGGCAACAGAGGTACTTTTTGCCTCTGGGCTTTTGTCCGCTATTTCCGAAGCCTTATCTCTAGGTCATCTCATTTCTCATTTCAATGTGTCACGACCACCTGCTTAATTGACCTGTCAGCTTGTCACTCATTCTCTATTTCCACAAGCCTGTGTCATCTTTATCCATTAAGATTTTAGCCACTTAGCCGTCTGTTCTTTTAATGAAAAAAATCCATTCGTCCTATCATTCCAATCTACCGACAATGCAGCACTTGCACACAGTTAAGTGGTTACAAGTATTACTATCTAACACGAATCATTCTATTGAGCACTTTTTTTCGTTTGTGTGTGTATATATATATAATATGGAGAAAATTGAAAAGGAGAGTTATCCAAAAGTGATGAATTTATTACGAAAGAAAGTCAACGTTAAACGTTTCGGTTTTAATGAACCTTCATCAAAACTTTATAATAGTGAAACAAGTGTTGATAGAATAATGATGGATGTTTAATAAAATAGAAAAACAGGACAAGAAGATTACATAAAAATAAAGATCATATAACCGTTCAATCATTCAATCGGCATCTTTTATCGAAAAACAATCACGTGATTGGCACGAGCAAAGACGTTTAAACAAAGAGAACCATTAAGAGATACAACGGATTAAAAACGTTGCTGCTAATAACGGTTCCATTCGTTTGAATATCATATATATATAAAATATTTATACAATTTATACACATATATATACATGCAATATATATAATATATACATGTATAGTATATATAGTTGTAAGTAAAGTTGATGACCGTAGTCGACGGCGGCCAGAAGGCTCCCTCTTCAATAGCTACTACACCGAAGTGGAAGGGAAGGCACTACTCATTTCCCTGGATTGCTCCACTTTACTCTTGATACGTACCTTATATTGCTGAGTGCTTAGCAAGGAGGTATCAAGTACCATTTTTAAAATCTTTGGTATGACTCAACCTGGGATTGAACCCAGGTCTCCCGGACCATTGGCGAACACTCTACCCACTAAATGCATATATATAATATATGTATGGATGATATATAATATATATGTACATATAATATACATAGAGAGATAATATCTATTATATATATACCCATTTCTTGGAGGTAGAGTGTTCGCCAATGACCCGCGAAATTGGAGTTCAATCCCAGGTCAAGTCATATCAAAGACTCAAAAATGGTACTTGATCCCGTCTTGCTTAATACTCAGCACTATAATTTACGTATCAAGATTAAGCTTGAGCTGTCCAGGGAAAAGAGTAACGCCCACCCCTACACCTCGGTGTTGTAGCTATTGAAAAGAGAGCCTTCAGGTCGCCCTCGGCTTCTGTCACCAACTTTACTTACGTTTATATATATATATATATATATATATATATATATATATCAAGTCAACGTCCAAAGACAGTGGGTGTGGATTATTCTTTTATAGAATATATGAGGAATACTATATACATAAATCTATGTGAGTGCTCAATGTATGGCTATTGTTAATCCGTTATTCCTTCGCAGGGATATAACAAAATGTATATTATATGTACGTGTTATAAATATCAGATGTGTGTGTATATATATATATATATATATAGATGTTTTAGACATATCATATTATAAGCGGACCATTGGTATAATGGTTAGATTATTCGTCAATAGTCTGGATAACCTGGGTTCAATTCCAAGTAATGTCGTACCAAAGACTCAAAAGATTTTTTATGATGCCTCCTTGCTTAACACTCAGCGTTATTAGGCACAGAGTAAGTGCATCTATACAAGGAAAGGGGTAGTGCTCTCTCTTGCCCCTCGGTGTAATAACTATTGAAAAGTGTGCCTTCGGGTCACCTTCGGCTACGGTTGGCCAATTACTATATATATATATATATATATATATATATATATATATATATGTATAATATATATATATATATATGTATAATATATATATATATATATGTATTATATATATATATATATATATATGTATTATATATATATATATATATATATGTATAATATATATATATATATATGTATTATATATATATATATATATATATATATATATATATATATATAAATGTATTATATATATATATATATATATGTATGTATATATATATATATATATATATATATATATGTATATATATATATATATATATATATATATATATATATATACATATATATATATATATATATATATATATATATATGTATATATATATATATATATATATATATATATATATATATATATATATATATATATATACATATTATATATATATATATATATATATATGTATATATATATATATATATATATATATATATATATATATATATATATACAAATGTATTATATATATATATATATATATATAAATGTATTATATATATATATATATATATAAATGTATTATATATATATATATATATAATATGTATAAATGTATTATATATATATATATATATAATATGTATAAATGTATTATATATATATATATATAATATGTATAAAATGTATTATATATATAT